>PYAF01004550.1:413281-443850 GCA_007407185.1 Glycine tomentella | reverse complement strand
TGGAGGCCATTTGCCCTGGGATAGTTCATCTCATGCATTCATATAGTTGCATATTTCTTGTGGATGTGTTTGATTATTTGAATGATTTTACTAACCTACTAATAAGTTCGGGATTTAGCTTTGCCTACTGAGAAATTTATTTCTCACAAGATTTGTTTCATGTTTTTCTTAGATGGCAGCCCTGGTCAGGTTCCTTGAGACTCTGGAGTAGTGTTGATATATTGAAGGAGCTATGTACTAAGCTGGATTTTGAAAAGAGTTTTGTACTTGTATAAACTTTTGTAACAAAGACATTGACTAATGAATTAGTCTTTACATATTTTGTAAATTTTAATGACTTAGAATTTTTACTAATACACGTTTCTAGAAAAAATTTTATTCTAAGTAAAAATACTAGTAATAAAATCAACATAGAAATTAGGTCGTTACAACCATCACCCATCCTAGTGGTGTCTTCATCATGCCAAGCATTGTGAGGTGCTTGTTTTGGATGAGGCTGTTACTGGAGTTGGTGTAATCCACTACCTCATTGGACACATCAATATTGAAGTGATCTATGAACCTAGACACCAGAACAGCATAGGGAAAGGGGTAGTTGACCAGCCTCTTAGATTTTAGCATAATTTCCTCAAATATAAGAACCCAATTCATGGGTATAGAGTACTTCAGACCATACACAAGTTGTAGGTCCTCATCAGTGGCTTCGGCATGATTGGTTGCCCTAGGTGTTAAGACATAGGTTATTATGTAATAAAGCAACCTATCTTCAGGAGTCATTGGGCCAGTACCCAGCCTATTCCTAATTTGCATATAGGGATTATTGAGCATGTCCTGTAGGTATCAAGTTTGTTGTAACCCTCAGGATTCTCATCAAATTTTCTCTCACCCTCACATATAACCCCAGCTACTGTTTCCCAGACTTCATGGGTAATCTCCATAGTGACACCCTTAACTTGAGATTTCATGGTCCCATTCATGGAACCCTTGGCACAGGTATAGAATACCTTTACCAGTTCAGGGTAGTATGTACCCTTCATCTCTAGAAACTGCCTAAGGCCTTGGGTTTCTAAATAAGCAGGGAATTGAAATTCTTCCCTTATGAACCAGTTTAGGTCAAGGTATTTAGGTGAGCATACTTGTTTGGTAGTATTAAATTAAAGGTAAGTCATCTTACCAGTCTCATTTGTGAACCAAAGATCAAGTCTATTAGATGGAGGGGGAGGAGGTGGATTGGAAGAGGATTCTCTTGCTTTCCTTTTGCTAGTTCTAACATGTTTAGGAGTAGACATTTTAAACAAGGTTTCTAAACACTCAGACACAAAGAAAACATACAAATATAGCAAGAGAGAGAAGAGATAATGGTGCAAGGTTTTTCCATGGATGTAAGGTTCTATTTATAGACCAAATTGAGGCTCCTAACGTTCTAATTTTCAAAAATATAGCTGTTAGAAGGAGTTAAGACACTGCAGTGAGTTTAGATTCTAATTTGATTTGGTTGGGCAGTTATAATTCTAGAGAAAAAACTTTCAGATACACAACAACTGCCTAAATAATCGATTAAATGCTCATTATTTTGCATATTTAGAACACGAAAATAACACATGGTAATCGATTATCCTGTAAGGTAATCGATTATTTTACAAGTATCCAGAGGTTGAAGATGAAGTGTAATCGATTATATGCACATGTAATCGATTATAGCAGAGATTTTTTGAGAACCAGACAGGTATCAGAGCTTATGTAATCGATTAATTTGACTCGTAATCGATTACTCGAGGAGAATTTAAAATATTAAACACATATGTAATTGATTACCATTTTGTCGTAATCGATTATTCCAGGAGGATTTAAAAATTTAGAAGCATATATCTAGGACTTTAATCGATTACCATCTTACCATAATCGATTACTTCGGTGAAACTTTGAGATTGAAAAACACATTTTGTACATGGTAATCAATTATCCCGATGCGTAATCGATTACTCCAGGAAGAATAAATTTTTCAAAATGAAAGAATAATTGATTATTATATTGCTATAATCGATTACAACAACACCACCAACCACAACTGCTTTGAATGTGGTAAGCAAGGCCACATTAAATTTGAATGTCCAATATTTTTGAAGAAGCAGGTAGGTGAAAAGAAACCAAGAAAGATGGAAAGTCAAAGAAATCCTACATTGCATGGGAAGAAGAGGCTTCAACAACTTATGAATCATCAAGTGAAAATGAAGAAGCAAATGTCTGTCTAACTTCAACAATTGATGAAGATGACTCATGTGCTGAATCAGAAGTAAATCCTGAACTTGATCAACCTGTTGATGTTTTCCATTAAATGCATGAGGAGACTCAAAAAATTGTAATCTCCAACAACAAGCTAAAAGGTAACCTTGATGGCATACCACTAAACTTGCTTTAATGCAAGCCAAACTTTGTAACTTGAAAGAAGAGAATAAGAAACTTGTTTCAAGCTACAAAGCAAATGGATGTGTGTGTGCTTCTTCCTCTTCAAAAGTAAATGACAACAAAGCTTTGCAAAATGAGTTTAATGAATTCAAAAAGTGCCAACTTGAAAAATGCATGACTTTACAAAGTGAAAACTCATACTTGGTAGATCTCCTAAAAAAGCTTTATCGAGGAAAATGTAGTTTGAATCAATTGTTAAGTGTGCAAAAGTATGTTTGATATACACCTGGATTACAAGAGGGTGTTTTGATCGTGTTCTTTATGAGAGTAATAGGTGATAATAGTTTACTAATGACACAACAAGTTGGGTTTGCTGGTTGATCACTTTAAATAAAGTAACAATTCAAAATGGATGGTTTGTCACGTCAAAAGGAAGTAAAGATTCAAAATTGTTGGTTTGTTATGTCAAAAGAAAATAACAATTCGAAATTGACGTTTTGTCACGTAGCATGACAAGTTCAACAATTTAAAATTGTTGGTTCGTTGATACAAAAATCCATGCTTGTTGGTTTGTGTTACGTACAAAACATATATTTTAGTAGTGAAAATAAATTTCAAATTTTAAAAATTAAAATTTCTTAATTACACATACTAAAAATTACTTATAACTCAATTGCATAACAATGTTCCACATACAAAATAATTAAAAGCAATGTTTCAAATAAAGATATTGTAAGAACTACAAAACATGTATCTGACTTCCAAATTTTGGAAGCTAGTAAAACATGAGTAATTGGTGCAAAGAGAGCCCACCAATTCTGAAATGTTCCAAAGTATCCAAACACAAAGGGATAAAGTGAAAGAATAGAAGTTAAAACAACCACAAACAATCGAGTCTCATTATTTAACATAAGTAAAAATTAGCATTTTAACTTGGGTAGTCAACGTTTTACATTTGTTGGATCAAAGCTATTTTCATAGGACCTTCTGCATCGACGGGACATGACAAGTGACCTCTTGTTGCGACGAGACAAGAAAGCACGCAGATGGTGACTAGCAAAATGAATTTGTTGTTTTGAGTATGCGTTACATTAAGTGAATAGAGACTAGCAAAACATATTTGTTGTTACGTAACCAGAAAATTAATGTTGTTGTTTTATATCTGGCCGAGATAGGTGGCACGCGTTGCTTGAACCAACAGTTCTAGGTTATTGTTTGTTTGTGTTCCATCTACTCGCTATGTTTTTGTTGTTTCATGAAGCATCATTAGTCTCAACTATCTAACAAAATGCAACTAACTTGGTAGTCTTGAACCAACAATTGTAAATTGTTGGTTTACATGGAAGTCTTCCATAAGTTTTTAAGCCAAAAAATATGTGGCAATAAAACAAGTCAAAATAGTTGTTTCACCTTTTTCTGAGCCAAAAATATACCTATGACAATAATTTGTTTTAGAATGAACCCATTTTGATAAAAAGTTTGTAAAAGTTACCCAAATAGGTCCATGTCTCGTTCTTTTACACCTTGTAAAGTCATTCTTGTAAAAAAAAAAATGTTGTTTGAAAGTTGGTCTAAAATATTTATTAAGTTGATTATAGGTTTATATTTTTAGTCTCTATAATGTATTTGCTATTTTTTTTTTTTTGGTGAATGAAAGGAGGGTAAAAGTGTCTATGTAAAGCAATACATGCAAAGTCTGCTCTTAAGGCATTAGCAATGACACTAGGAGAAAATTCAATAATATGAAAAGAAGTTGATAGAGAAGCTCTGTGTTTGGCTAATAAATCTGCAACTTGGTTCGTCTCTCTTAGCACATGCATCTAGTAGATAGATCCTCCACGATGATGGATATCATGAAAACTTCTCACTAGTTGATAGCAAGGATGGATCATGTAGTACTCTTTCATAACAAACTAACAACATTCATAGAAATAGTATAAATTCTAATTCTATGGAAGCCTCTCACCCAAGCTATTCTCAAACCATAGTAAATTTCCCACAATTCTACAAACATAACTGAACAAGAACTAGGCTTCTTTGTAAAAGCCCAAAAGAATTCACCACAATCACCCCTGACTGCACCTCCACAAGTTTCTAAGGATCCCAACTAAGAAATTGTACCATCAATATTAATAGCAATCTCCCCTTGATAAGGCATCTTCCAAGAAATAAGCTCACTTCTACCATTCAAACTATTTCTAACAAAATGATGACAGTCATGAGCCATAGATATGGACATAATAATCTTTGAAATTTTTTTCTCCTTCACATCTCCAAAATTCCATCCTTTATTTGGAATCATTCCTAGACCACCAAATCTTATCCAAAGTAACTCTAAATCTCAAAGACCAATCTATAACTGATCAATATACTATAGATTATGCAGCAACCAACCTTTCCAATTTGAAACTTCAAAAAAGGAATCAATCCTAGATATATGAATAAAAGGAATCCATAATGGTCTTACCTTCACACAATCACGAAAAATATAAAAGAGGGACTCATCCCAATCTTTGCAAAGAGAACAAGTAGCCTCCTGCGCTAACCTCGACCTCAATCTTCTACCATTTGTAAGCAATCCTTCATGTTCAGCTTTCCAAATTAGCATTTAAACTTTTCAAGTCCTCTCCACTTTGCAATTTCTTTAAAAATAGGAGAACTCGGTTGAGAAGAAGTCTCTCGCAAAGATTTATAAGCAAATTTACTTGAGAATTCACCATCATTAGTTAGACTCCATGCTACCAAATCCCTCCCAACATTAGACTTAGGGGCATGAAAAAGATGATGGAACTCACAAACCAAGAGGGGGTGAATTGGTTTTTAAATCAAATCAAAATTAAAAATGGAGTTTTGAAAAAATTTCGCTTCCAAGGATCGTATCACAAACTTTTTATTTAAAATCAATATCTAATCAATCACCCATACACAATATCATTTTATTAAAGCACTTCAAAAAGAAATATCTCTAAACTCAGCAAATTGATCAAGAATGCAATGAGAGATAAGATTCAAGAGAATATGAATAACAAGATTTATACTGGTTCACTCTCTATTTCTAGAAAAGTTACTCCAGTTATCTAATTCAACCTAAATTAGATTTCCACTATGCACTTTGAGACGAAGGCACCCATCCCTAGGGTCCTTTGTGAATAAAATCCTAAAAGATGTCTACCCTTAGCTCAAACTAGAAAACCGTATTCTAGCATGCTTCAGGAACTCATGCATATGCTAAAACAATATGTAAAAACATAGGAAAATAAAGTCAAGGAGAGATACAACTTGATCATTCAAATGCAAAAACCAATATTGGATTGAATGGATCTCTTCTTGATCTCACAAGATGTTGACAACTCACTTTAACCATGAAAGCTTCAAAACCAAAGACTAGAATGTGAGTCGTAAAAACTCTTTCTAACTCATTGTTCTGATTTCATATAAAAGTGAGAACACAAGGTGGCTATTTATAGATAAAACAATTATAACTACCTGTAATTGATTCAATTGCCAATGTAATCGATTATCTCAAAGAGGTAATCAATTAGATTCTCATTTTAATCGATTAAAATGTTCTTCCCAACACCTGAACAACTTTCAAGAACAATGTAATTGATTAGATTCTTGATTTAATCGATTAAAGTGTTCTTGATCACTTTTGGGAACACTTTCAAGAACAATATAATCGATTACTATACCCTCGTAGTCGATTAAAGCAGAGACCCTAAGAAAAAAAATATGGTCTCACAAGAACTGTGTAATCGATTACGGACATGGGGTAATCGATTAAACCAGAACGAAGATTTCTCTGCAAGTTTCTCAAAAGACTTGTGTAATCGATTACAGATGGTCGGCAATCGATTAGAACAGAGAGTTTATTCATGTTGTTCCCCCTATCTCTAATAGGGCAAGGTAAAGCAACAATATTCTCCATAATATCTTGAGCTAACAAATTATCCAGCCTATCCGAAGCCCAACCACCAGAAATAGAAAAGTACTTAACCACTGACTTCTTTAACTCAACTTCTGGAAAAGAAGTCAACACTTTATCCTTCAAAATCCCACCATTTAAAAGCCATTTATCTTGCCAAAAATGGATACTACTTCCATAACCAACCCATTTTTCTTGGGGATAAGCATAAGAAAAGTACCATTTATCTCTTTTATTCTCCTTGGATCAACAAAAATATCTTGGATCAAATGATAGAAATCCCTACCAATAATTTTCCATTGAGTTTGAAAAAGTATAGCAGGAAACCATTTGGGCCAGGCACTTTCATGATGCCCATATGATGGACAACATTAAAAATCTCCACATCTGAAACTTCCCTCTCCAAATTCCTCAAATTCACATTAACAATTGGAGGAAAAGCATTAGACAACTCAAAAGAAAAGTCACCTACCTTAACTTGATATAAATTTTTTTATAAAAATTCATAATCATATCCTAAGAACTTGCACATTTTTACCCATTCACCATCATCCTTCTGAAGGGCATCATATCTATTTTTTCTTCTTCTAATAGTTGTTACACCATGAAAATATCTCATGTTTTGATCTCTATACTCCAAAAATTTGGCCTTGGATTTCTGATACCAAAATATTTCTTTTTCTACCAATACTCTGGTTAACTTTGGCTTTATATGCATCTTTAAAGCTTCCTTTGCCTTCTCCTTGTATTTAATGGTAGGTGTTGCATCTTTCTTAAACCCTTTCTTACTCATGGATAGAGCTTCCCCTACCTTAAGCTTTTGGGATTTTTACCTCCTGTCTAGTTCCCCACTCTCCCTTGTTTTTGACCCCACAATACTACCATCATCATCGTGGCACACAACTTTCCCACCTACAGTAATATTTTTCCTTCCTCATGTGATCAACTTTACTACTAGAAGCTTCTTCATGTGCTCTTTCTTAGCATGCTTTGTGGACTCCACCACGACCACCTCTGGCTCCTTATCATGCACCTTTTATCCTTTCCATCATTACCTAACTCCTTTTTGCTGATTGCTGAAATCTCATGAGTTAAGGCCTCAAATTTCGAGGACTTAACTAACTGCTTCTGCTTGGAATTAGAAACTGACCTTGTGTCGCGATTGGCCTTTTTCTTCCTTGAATTCCGCTTAACAATCAACTATGGCTCATAAGTTCCTCCTTCTTCATTAATTGCTTGACTACAATTAATCTTTCACTGATTTTGGGCGGTTACATCATTATCACAAATAATGACTCCTTGATTAGGCACCATAGGGTTTATGTCAACAATGTTGGAGGTAAGGGGTTTGAGAGACAAGGCTTTATTGTTGGGTGCTTGAAGCATTATACCAAGAGGCATCAAATGTGGAATACTCAACAGTGTTACCTCCAGCTTAGGGAGAATCCTAGTGATATAGCAAGCTATTGGACTCTAGCCCATATGGACCCATATAACCATGCATTAACTTATTGGGCTTGTATGTGAACATATTATTTGAATATATATATATATATACATATATTAAATATATTCAATAATCTCCTCTTTTGTTCACCATATAGCACAATCTAATAAGATAGTCAGTGTAATGTTCAAACAAACATGAACCACATCCAGTCCAAGACAATCATCTCGGATCGGTCAAAGAGTTTTAATAATAAAACATTAAATTCAAACAACATTTGCAATCAAACTAAGTGAATAATCATTCTCATAAATCTATTTTGAGATCAATATATCAATATAAATATCAAGAGTTTTAGATTAAATCTAAACTTATCCAAATCCCAACATCTAAAAATCAATCTCAAAATCAGTTCACAACCAACATTTGCATAACAGTCAAGTATAAGTAAACCATTCAAGATAGTCTAAGGCCTTACGAATATAATAAAGAAGCATAATAATCATAATGTTGACAAAAGAGATAACAAAATGTAAGTCTTAAGTAAATGGACTCCAACATAATGGGAAATAGCAGCTGAGCTGTCAAGTCCCCTACTACTCTAAATGATATATTCATATATCAATTTGGTTGTCCTCCTCAGGATCCCACTTATTAAGCTCTCCTCCATCTCTGTCATCCCCTGTAGAATGTCAAATATGAATTTCATATTATCATGAATTCAATCGTTTGAATAAACTACTAAAAATGTCTAGTTCTACTAAAAGAACTTAGCATCATATCATTAGGCAAAGAAGAACATATATCAATGTCATAAAGCATCATAACATCATGTTCATAAGCATCAGGCCAGTTTTATAAATTATGAACAAGGCTTAAATAGTTTAAGTCATAAAGAGCCATCAACCTAAGTTTATTTGTAAGAGAGTAATGATTATCTCGTTTCACAGAATAAGACTAATAGTCACGTCACTTACAATAACCTAGTCTTGTAATGTCAAGTTTCAATTAAGAACAAGACCAATAGGCTTCTTATATAATCAACTATTTCTATGTTTCAATTTAGAATATCATAGTTACTAATTTCTTAAAGTCAAATAATCTAGCATCAAGTTTGGAATGAGATCATTTAACCAAAAGGATAAGCCAACCTGGTAGGATTGTATCATCAAGTTTGGAATGACACAAGCTTCCCAGATAGAACTTTTGAATTAGATTAAAATCATCTCATCAAGTTTGGAATGAGATAACTCACCCTTTTCAAAATAGTTACCAACCACGATCGTCGATGAAACATGTAAATTGTGCTTATCATTTGGCCAACAAAGGAAGATTCAATAATTCAAAACACACAATTAAAGGTAAGTAAATGATAATTAAGACTTGTCTACATAGTCTTTAACCCCATTTCCCCCACTATTTTGAATAATCGATCTTTAGGAAAACCTTTTGTGAGAGCATCGGCCATGTTATCCTTCGATCTCACATTGACCAAGGTGATAACTCCTTGTTCTCTCAGATAATTCCACAAAACATGTGTCAGTCTTACATGTCTTCTCTTTGAATTAAAAAGAGCATTCTTAATGACTTAGACTGCTGCTTGATTATCACAATATAAACTTAAAGAATTAATCTTTAGCCAAGTCAAAAGAATATCCATAATCAAATTCTTTATTCAGCTGAGGCTAAAGCAAAAAGTTCTTAATCCATTGATGACAACGCAATACAATTCTGTCTTTTGGATTTCCAAAAAATAGCAGATCCTCCCAGAGTGAATACATATCTACTGGGGGATTTACTATTTCCAATTTCTGAACACCATGAGGCATCAGAATATCATCAACAATTGGAGGATAACCATAATAACATAGAGCCTAATCTTTAGTACCTTTAAGGTATCTCATCAACCTACTAAGGGCATCCCAATGCTCTTTACTAGGATTACTAGTGAAATGACTCAACATGTCAACTGCAAAGGCTATGTCAGGTCTAGTGCAACTCATAACTTACATGAGACTACATATCAGTTTTGAGAACTTTAACTGATCCATATTGGTCCCTTCATTAGGACTCAGTCTTTTGTTATAATCATATGGTGTCTTACTCAGTTTACACTTACTATATCCCCAGGTAGAAAGTAGTTGCTCAATATAATGAGTTTGGCTAAGGGAGATAACTTGTCTTTCAAAGCTTACTTTCATACCAAGAATGCTATTAGCGATACCAAGATCTTTCATGTCAAATTATTTAGCTAAAGTGGTTTTCACATCACTCACTATAAAATGATTGGAGCCAAGAATTAACATGTCATCAACATACAAGTATATGATGACTATCTTATTTGACATGAAATGATAGTAAAGGCATTTATCTAAATAACTGGACTGAAAGCCATAGCTCTTTACCACCTTGTCAAACTTAATATGCCACATCTTAGGTGCTTGTTTAAGACCATACAAAGATTTGTTCAATTTACAAACTTTGTCCTCAAGGCCTTTCATGACACAGGTTGTTCCATGTAGATTTCTTCATTTAACACTCCATTTAAAAAAGTTGTCTTTACATCCATTTGATGCACTACAAAGTGTTCAATAGATGCCAAAGCAAGAAGAATTCTTATAGTTGACAAATGACATACAGGTGAATAAATGTCAAAAAAGTATATTCCACTTTGTTGCTTAAAGCCTTTAGCTACTAAACGTGCTTTATATCTAGCTATTGATCCGTCACTATTCACTTTCTTCTTTAATACCCACTTACAACTTATAGCCTTAGCCCCTTTTGGCAAATTGACTAGTTGTCAAGTGTGATTCTGTAGCAAATAACTCATTTCATCATCTATGGCTTCTACCCACAGAAAGGATTCCCTAGATCTCATTGCTTCTTGATAGGAGAATGGATCATCCTTTATATGGTATGTGACAAAGTCCTCACCCAAACTTTTAGAAACTTTATCTCTTGTAGATTTTCTAACTGGAATTGGTTCAATAGCCAATTGTGTGAGATTAGTGTCAAAAGGACAAGCTAGAGATTCTACAGGAGATTCTGAAATCATATCTGTAGATCTAAAAACCTTCAAGTCAAGATTGCTAACAAACTTGTACTCAAAGAATTCTGCATCTCTATATTCTATCACTCTGTTAGTAGATAGATCCATAAATTTATCTTCTACACTACCTAGATATGCACAAGTAATGTTTCTAGGTCCCACCTTAGGCCTTTTAGGATCTTGTATCCTTACATAGGAAACACAACCCCAAGTTTTAAGAGTATCATATCTACAAGGACATTTGTTCCATATCCCATAAGGTGTCTTAGACAATTTAGAGTGTGGTAACCTATTTAAGATATGATTAGCAGTTAAAACAGCTTCTCCCCAATAGGAGGAAGGCATGTCAGCTATAAGTAACATAGAATTTAGCATTTCTATTAAAGTTCTATTCTTACGCTCGGCAACACCATTTGATTGGGGTGAGTAAGAAGCAGTAGTTTCAAGTATTATGCCTTCCAAAGCACAAAAATTCCTTGAACCCAGTCAATGTATATTCTCCTCCTCTATCACTCTAAACCTCTTAATTTTCAAATTAAGTTGATTTTCAACTCTATATTTAAAAATCTTAAACTTTTCAAAAGCCACATCTTTCGATTTCAACAAATAAACATAAAAATATCTAGAAATTTCATCTATGAAAGTGATTAGGTACTTCTGACCCCCTCTGTTAACATAGTTTTTAAAGTCACAAAGATCATAATGTATTAGCTCAAGAAGTGTTGTGCTTTTAGAAACCGAATTAAAAGGTTTTCTAGTGATCTTAGTTTGTGCACACACTTCACATTTGTCAAATCGAATAGAAGTATCTAATGGAATGTTGTGAGTTTTAGATAAATGTTGCATTTTCCTATAGTTCACATGCTTAAGTCTATTATGTAATAATTTTGGATCAATCAAAGTAAAACTAACATGATTTATTCTATCAGTATCTAAACTCAATCTATACATGCCATTAATCATAAATGCACAACCGGAGTAACATGAGTTAACAGATAATGTTACTTTACCATTCATAGTTGAAAAAGACATACCAGCTTTATCAAGTAAACTTATAGATATCAAATTCTTTTTAAGTAAAGGTATTACTTTAACATGTTTCAAAGTTAGTAACTTACCTGAAGAAAACACCAAATTAGCAGTTCCAGCATAAGTCACCTCTGCCTCACCACCATTACAATTTTCCATAGTGTCTTTCACTTCTATGACCTCAGTGAGTAAATTCTCATCATTTGTCGCATGACAGGTAACACCACTATCCAACCACCACTCAGAAAAGACATTGGCCTTTCCATTGTTCTTTGACATCTTTGGTAGCTTACACTCTATTGTCCAGTGACCCCACTTTCCACAGTTATAGCACTTGTCCTTCTTCTTCTTCTTCTTGAAGATAGTCCTTTTGGCCTCTAACTGTGAAGAGGATTCACCTTTTGGTGACTTGAAATTTTGTGATATTTATAGGAATATAAAACTAAGTTGGCAACTGACTTTTGTTGTCCTACTTGTTCCAAACTCTTCTTACAAATGTTTTGATCTTCAATATGAATATACTTTTTTAATTCACCCAGTCTCATCTGTTCTTTTAGTCTGTGCATGTTAGGCTTAAAATAATTTCATTCAACAGGTAACTTACTCAACACAAGACCAACAAAGAGATTATCAGACAAATTAGAATTGTCCTCTTTTAGCTTGTTCCTCATGTTCTCAAGTTCAATTAATTGAAAAGTGATGCTTGAGTTCATATTAAACTTAAAGTCAAAGAACTTCTCTGCTGGAAGAGTCTTAGAAAGCCTCTCTTGTTTTTGAAATTAAGTGTTCAAGTGATCTCATATTTCATTTGCAGTCTTATACTCATTATAAGTCATAGCTAGACGAGGATTTAAATATTTTAACAAGTAATCTCTACAAAAATCTCCATCTTTAATCCATTGATATCCATTCACATTTTTAACAGTAGATGCAAAATCACTTAACACAGTGTAGAATATGTCACGTTCCTTCATGCCAAATTGAACATGAAATTTCAAACCATGAAATTCAATGACATTAAAAGATTTCAGCTTTATGATATCATAGGAGCTATGTTTTGCCATTTTAATCAGAGTAAAATTGTTAAAAAGAGTGCACCTTAAAATCCTCCAAAGTATACCAAATCTTCTAACTTTTCAAAAAACATCACTGTAGAGGTGAAATTTGTCAAATCTGACCCCAAAAATAAATTCAAAATGCCCAAAAACCTTAGGAATAACTATTTTTGGTCATTGAAGACTTGCTAAAACCTTGCCAAAAAGTCGTCAGTCGCCAGAAAAGTTCGCCGGAAAACGATCCAGTCGCTGGAAAAGTTATCGAAAAACTGCAGAAACTTCCAACGACAATATCCCCTTCGTCTGAACTCCGTTTTACGCAAGTTACCAGTCAAAATGATCGTCTCGACGAGTAAAACAAAGCCCACAAGATTTCAACTCATGAAATCGACTAAAATTTTTGGGATCTGGATTCAAAGGTTGCAGTGGCAGAGATTTCAAACTCAGATTCCGGTCAATCCTTCCGTCCAAACACGAAAGTGATCACATTCTTGAGTTCCTCTCGATGAGATCTTCGTAACAACACCTTACTCGCTCAAATCTGACACACGAAGCTAATACTTCAAGTTTTTGTTGGAGGTAAGGGGTTTGAAAGAGAAGGGTTCAATGTTGGGTGCTTGAAGTATTACACCAAGAGGCATCAAATGTGGGATGTTCAATAGTGTTATCTCCAACTTAGGAAGAACCCTAATGATATAACAAGTTATTGAACTCCATCCCGTATAGATCATATAACCATACATTAACTTATCGGGCTTATATGTGAACATATTATTTGAATATATATATATATATATATATTAAATATATTCAACAATTAACCCTCATTGCTCCTTCATCTCCTACGACCTCTGTGGGCTTAGGCGACGACTGAAGATTTTCACCCTTGTTCTCCCTCAGGAATTCAACATTTCTTGTGCCCAAACTTCCCACACTAAAACATATATAACATGCAAGTCTTCATATTCAAGGTTAAGTTTGAAACCCCTAACAAAAAAATGGTGGGACTAACAGCTTTTCCAAATCCATCTCAATATTGATTCTAGCAAAATTTCCTCTGAAATGAATTGATGTTAATTGGTCCACTTTGAGAAAGTTTCCCAATTGTGATTTTAATTCTTATAATTTTAATAGTTCCAATTTTGTCTTCATAACTTTTTAATTGTTAAAAATGAAACCTTCGTTTCAAATTTCCTCAAATAAGTTTTCTTTGATTATACTAAGAATATCTTCAAACAACCAAAGATCTATTGCTAAGGTGTAAAGTTCATTGAAATAAGTATTAATTTCTTTTTTTTCAACAAAGTCTTTTTTATAATATGGAAAAAATCCCCTAAAAAGATGGACCTCTCACAATATACTTAAAATCTTCAATTATCTACTTATTATATTAGATTTTGTAGGTAAATTTTGTCTAAATAATGTGACATAGATTTGTTTAATTTATAATAATAATAATAATAATAATAATAATAATAATAATAATAATAATAATAAATATTTAAATAAAATTGGAAAAAGAAAAAATATGTTTATATTTGATACAATTTTATTTTAAATATTTTATTCTTAGACTAAAATAAAATTACAACTAAACATCGATGAACATTTGAATTGACACAATTATTTTAACTAACTAATAACTTCAAACAAATTTTAAATATATAACTATATTAAAAATTTAGAGGAAAATTTTTAACTGCAAGGTCAATCAAAATTGTGATATCATTCACTTTTACCAAAAAAAATTAATTTTTATATCTCAAAATAATTATCGTCTTAAATAATTTATACAGATAAATAAAACAATATATAAATTAAAAAATAGTAATTTTATAAAATTAATCTTATATAAATATTAATTTATTTATAAATTTTATTATTCACCATTAATATTATAAGAAATAAGAATAAAAAATTAATTAATGTTATATTAAAAATTAAAATAATTATTATTTTAATTTTTTTTATACAACAATAATAATATATGGGAAGTAGTACCTCAAAATTTTGGTTACTTAACTTTATAAAGTTGAAAGTCTTTTTTGTTTGATCTAATCCAAGATCAATTTAAAGGAGAATAAAAAATGGTGTGTTGGTCATTTGGTTTGGACTGAGACCAACACAATAGTCAATAGGGTATAGTTAAAATTGCAAGAAGCAGCCCAACGGGGAATAAAACCGACAAATCGTTGAACCTCGGAGCCAGAGATTCAGAGCGGGTCCCACCAATGATGGATACTGGCGGAGCAGGCGGAGCATCATCACCGACAGCCACCATGTCGCGGTGGAAGTTCGAGGCGTGGCGGCAGTACCAGCACCTGCTGGACAAATCGACGCCGCACGTGGGACGCCGGTGGCTGGGGTTCGCGGCGGTGGCGCTTTTGTACGCGCTGCGCGTGTACTTGGTGCAAGGCTTCTACGTCGTTTCGTACGGCCTTGGCATATACATCCTCAACCTTCTGATAGGGTTCCTCTCCCCTCAGGTGGAACCCGAGACCGCGATTCTCGACGCCGACGGCCCCACCCTCCCCTCCACCGCTTCCGACGAATTTCGCCCCTTCGTTCGCCGCCTCCCCGAGTTCAAGTTCTGGTTCGTGCCTTCTTCTCCCTATTTTCAGATTCTAACTTCTAATTACTTCATCGGTCCCCGAACAACGGTGATTCCGATGAACCACTATCACCACGGAACCCTAATTCCGCGGGACAACGAAGCTTCGTGTTTTGTTTTTGTTTGGGGTTTTATAGCTTTATTTTGTGAGGTTACTGTTGTAGTGTTATTTACATGGTTATGTGTTCTGCAATTTTTTTTTTTTTTTAAAGAAAAGGAAAAAAAAACAGTTGGTAATTTCAATTGCAGCCAAAATGTTGAAATTTGTGGGTTATCTGAACTGCCATTGTGGCCGGATTTTGCTACAATTTTTTTGTGGTATTATGGATTGTGATGAAACGGCACGTCTGTCTGCAACCGCAGGAATTTAAAACCTCTGTGTTTTGTATGATAATTGCTGGTGCCTACACGGCACTGACAGTGCAGAGTAGGAATGGGAGACTGGTGCTAGGTTGGTTGAAGGGCTGGTGACCACTTGCAGAAGTTCCGACACTCAAGTCAGTGTAACAAAGAGTAACAATTAGTTATGAGGGAGCAGCACCAGTCTCTCACCCCTACTCTAACCAGTGCCATCGATTGCGAAAAATGATGGATAGCCAATAATCTGCTATATCATATTTGATTCGAATCTGCTATATCATATAATGGATAGCATTGTGGGCAAATAGCGAAGTTGCATAGCTGTTGCAAATTGAAATATAGACATAATATTAACTCAAAAGTTTGTTTGACAAGACTTGCTGAAAATGATAAGAGGACACATGCCGCAATGACGACACTCATAGTGACTGCAACAGTGGCAGAAGTCGCAATCGCTAATTCGAGGAACTCTGCGATGGAATAACACTATATCACCACTAAAGTGGCTATTTAACAACATTGCATTGCTCCCGACTCGGCCGGTGCCACATGGAAGTTAGAGAAGATTATTTGGAAGATATTGGACCTGTTTGGATGTAAGCTTCTCTAGAAGCAATTCTAGAAAAAGAAAGTAAGAAGAAAAAAAATAAAACGAACTTCTCTATAAGCTAAAATGAGTTTTCCATTAGCTCATTTGTAGATGTCATCTCATCTTTTAGAGAAACTATATTGGTGAGTTTCTAAAAATTGAATTTATTTTTACTTATGGAAAAACTCATATCATTTTCTTCTTATTTTCTTCTTTTAGAAATACTTCTAAAGAAGCTTATCCAAACAGACCCATTGTTATTATATGGCAGGGTTTAAATTGTGGCCACAGTTGCAGTTTGGTCGTGTTCCTATATATTACAGGAAATTGTTGACAAATGTGGCTAATGCAGCCACAATTGTAGTCATGGACACCAAAACCTTGACATTGCAGTCATGGTCGTGGACTGTTCTCTAAAACCTTGTTGTGGAATTGAAAGAATAGACATGTGAAAGTAGCAAATGGATATGATCTGTCAGTTCTTACCACATAAAATCTAGATTTTCATTCCCAAAAATAATGAAATTGTTTAGAAATGCTCACATTACAAATCAGCACTGCATTATATGTGTGACAACTATGGGTTTCTTATGTTCATTGTCAGCATTTCTCCCATATCGGTTGCTCTGCTAGTTTGAACTTAAGAGGGTTTCACAATGTTGGATACTTGTATTCACTTCTTTGCAATAAGCTAATGACATTTTTCAGTATAAGAAGGTGCTATTTTGATGTTTTTTTCTATGGGTATTGTGCATTTGTGCTTCTAAGTTAGTAGAAATTCTTGATTCACTTTCAATTTATGCTTTTGCCTTCAGGATTTTGACCTGCAGATGTTGCTTCTACTGAAGCTGCTTAACTTTCCTTCGTGAACAGGTACTCAATCACGAAGGCATTTTGCATTGCAATTGTGATGACTTTCTTTAGTGCGTTTGATGTTCCTGTGTTCTGGCCCATACTCCTCTTCTACTGGGTGGTCCTATTCTCACTTACAATGAGGAGACAGATATCTCACATGATTAAATACAAATATTTACCGTTTTCATCTGGAAAACAGGTAAACTAACATCTTCATTCGGCATAATTAATGTCATAGACTCATATGGTGTTGTATGACTTGGTCCATTATTTGGTGTTAACATAATTACATCTTTGTTGCTAATGGTAAAGATTTGGTTTTATTTATTTTAATTTTAGCGCTATGATGTAAAGAGAGAACCACCAGAAATCACAAGCCTTTCAGAGGACTGAAATTTTCAGGTTAATTGAACTTTATTTGCTTCATTTAGGTCACAAACCAACATGTGGCTTGATATTATTTGCCGTATATTTTGACAGATGGAGCAATCTGAGGATTTGATGAAAGGTGAAGAAAGTTGCTTTTGAGGTCATGTGTGGACAACGGGATGTCCGATTTCCATTTGAGAAATTGTTTAGACTTTGGGGGTCTTGGATGTTCTTACGTCCTAGTAAAAGATTCAGCTTAGGGAGATATAATTGGAGTTTCTGAGGGCTCTTTTTTTTACTCCTTTATTTTCTATTTCTTTCTATATAGGTGGGCTAATGGCTCTTGTTCTTGAATTAGTACTAGTAGTCAAATAACGAGAATTTTAGATAGCTAGCTTGTGTAGAATGAAATCTTTTTCATTTCTTGCAATGAAGTTATACAGATCTATCTTTTATTTATTTATTTTATATATAAACATATTTTAATTTTTAATCAAATGATTTTAGGAACTATATTTACTACGAATAAGATAATACAAGAGTCATTTTGGATAATTTTTTAACAAATGATTATAAAAATACATACCTCATTGCCCAAATGATCTTCGTTTCCGGATGTGAATTTATTACCATGTCACAAAGGCACAACTTTATCGTTGTATCAGGACTCGTTCTCTAACAAATGATATTTCAATTTTTTTGCAAGTTTTCTCACTGAATTTTTTTAACCAGTACCTAATTTTTTTTAAGGTTTTCCTAAGTTAGAAGTTGAACATCTATGTTTTCATGGTGTGCTTGTCCGACAAGCATTTCATTTATGGATGTAAAATACAAAGGATCAAAGAGTATCTACATGTTTGAATTAATGTTTGCAAAAATAATTCAAGTCTTAAAAGTAAAATTCAGTTTTCATTTTAATGTGTAAACATACTTTTGAGGATAATTAGGTATGTTTAGATTTCAGGTGATGGTTCAAAAGTATGTTTGAAAGTAGAATCAGGTTGGAGTCATGTTTGGTTATCCTTCAAAAATATGTTTAAAAATATAATTTTGCCTTACTTTAGGAGAAATAAGACTTGAGATACTTTTGCAAACATTAATTTAAACATGTACTAAACATGTCATAAAATTGAGTTTACTCTCCAAAATTACGTTTAACGCTTAAAAGTACTTTCTTGACGGCTAACCAAACATTTCCAAACTATTCCTAATGTAAACTGGAGAGTTATTAAAGTTGCCCAAGAAGATTACAAGACAAAATGTAATTCCTGCAATTGAAATGATTCTTGAATCTGGTTCCAGTCTCTAAGCTTAATTGTTGGTAACTGTAGGTGTGCAATGTGCTGCTGGTTGAGTCATACTGTAATGACACTGCCACGTTTGCATTGTGCTTGGGATCTTCACTTTTTTTGGTCCCCTTGATCAAACACTGTAGAAGTCAACATGAACTTTGTCCAGAGTTTTCTCATTCACGATTACATTTGCAAAACAGCTATATATACGCTTAATGGAAAAAATACTGATCTTTGTCATTAGCATATGGCGAAAAGGTAATTTTGAATCATATTCTTTCAAACTTGCTGTCACAGATTTTACTGTTCATTTATCAGTCTAGCAGTATGACATCTTCCATGCTGATTAATTGATTTTGTATGGTAGTGTTATCTGGGAAAGAGAACATCTACAGTAAATATTTAATTGGTAGCACCTGCAATATAAACTCATTTTTTTTTGAATCGGAAAGTATTAATTTATTAGTTGTTAGTTTTTGTTAATGTGAGAACTTCAAAGTTTCAAACTCACGACTTCTCCTATCTCCCTTCACCACTAAGCCAACCTTATAAGTTATAACTCTGCAGTATAAACTCTTGATTTATAGAGTTTACATAGTGCATCAAGAGTCATTATTGCAGTTGCTACAACGGCAATATAAACTAGATATACCCCTGCTAGTTCTCAACAAAAACAGAATATAGACTGCTGCTAGATTAGTTGTAGATCGGTGTTTAATTGAATTTTTACATGGGACATTGATAAGCAATTCGAGAGTAGCATCGTAATATTTTCAAACTTTCAAGTGCTCATAGTATCAAGCTTGAACAATGAGGTGCTGATTCAGAGAATTTCTAATATTATACAGAATTTTTCACATTGAAGAACAGAAGCATAGGGTCTTGGCAAACATTCAATATCCATATCAGAAATATAACTAGCGAATTGATATCATTAAGGATTTCGGATAAAACATTCAAATGGAATAACAATGAGTGAAAACCGGTACAAATTGATAATCAGGTTCACTTTTAACCTGAAGAAATCTATGTACAAGAATAGCCCAGCAGACATATTCAATAGAAGCATCTAAAAGATATAACAGAAACATCACTTTCTTGCAACTTCAGCACTTGTTCCTCTTCCCAAATTCAGAGGTCATAAATAACGATGAAGGTTATATCAAGCACTGCTTACATACACCTCAGTGCTTTCATAAACTGAATTAGGAACTATAGAGTTTAGATCATTCTTCACAGGGTAGGAGGCCTCCATTGTAATTCCGCACTTGCCCGTGGAGGCTCTCACGTTGCGCTGCATCTTGAAATAGCCATCCTCACCCCATCCAGTGCCCCATGAATTCCTCACCAGCCAGTAATCTATAATACCCCAGAGTTCTGGCGCGAATGGCGTGGGATTCTGCGCGGATCGCGCCAGAGGTCCTGCTAAGAAAACCATGTATGGTGTGTGGCGCGATCAGCGCCAGGGTTGGCGCGGTCAGCGCTAGACTCTCTGGAATATGACGCCAGGGGCGCCAATGTGGCGCGAGAGGCGCCAAGGTTTGCAGCTGGCGCGGATGGCGCCAAAGATGGCACGAGTAGCGCGGGAAGTGGCCTGGAACATCCATTTCCCCTGGTTTTCCACGCGACCAGCGCCAGGATTGGCGCTGATGGCGCCAACTGAGTTTTGAAGTTGGCGCGGATAGCGCGGGGTATGGCGCTGATGGCGCCACAGGTCCTGGAAGATGGCGCTGGTAGCGTGAGTGCCGCGCGGATGGCGTCACAATGGCGGCAGAGTTGGCGCGGGTAGCACCAGGGCTGGCGCGGATCGCGCCAGACCTCTAGCAGACCCAGTATTTAAAGGGGGTCGCGTTTTCAGACCTCCATTGTTGGACCTTCCCAAGCTTCCATGACCCTGTTTCTTAGCCCTAAACACTTTCTAAACACCTCTAATCTCCTAGAAACCAAGTTTTAGCTAGAATCCTTCCTCCTTTGTCCTTGAAACCCCAGAGAAGCCCCTTTCTCAGAGGAGGGGGTAGAGCTCGAGTTTGGACGAGGAACAACGGTGTTCAGCTGCACCAAGGCTAGGGAGAGCAACCCAGAGGCTTTCCTCTTCTGTTTTGAGGTAAGAAACTCGAGTTTCTCCGATTGATTTGTGATTTGGGGGTTTTGATGAATAATGACCCACTTGTGATAGAGCTAAAGTTAGCTCTGGGTCCAGTTGAGAGATGTGTTTAGAATGAGGAGAGGAGGAAGGATTAGCTTTCAGTTTGTGATTTGGTGACTGTTGGTCTTGGCTCTAGGTGGTGCATGTGTGACTTGGACTGAGTCACTTGATTTGAGACATGCAAGGGCCATGATTGGTGGGCTTGTTGTGCCTGAGAGGCCATGGAAACGGTGTCTTGTGAGATAGACCGTCCAAGCCCTATGGAAACCATGAGTATTTGGATTGTGAGAGCTGTGATGCTCATTGTGAATGGCTTGTGTTGAGTCTGTGGTGACTCTGAGGCCATGGCTGAGTTGAGATAGACCACTGAGGGTCTATGGAAAGGCTTGTGTGTGATGAGCCGATGAACCTTAATTTAGATGACTTGGGGCTGATAGAAAGAATTGTGGTTCCTTTCTTTCTAGCAGTTGAGGACTTCTTGATGAGCTTGTAGATGTTTATATGCTTGTATGGTTTGTAATAGGCGTTTGTGTGCCTTGGTAGGGCTTGACACAACGGGTGTCAGTGACGCAGACCATTGGTTGAGGTTGGAGCTGTGAGGCACGGCTTGCCAGGTAAGCTCATTGTTCTGGGGATTAGTCCCTTATTCTTGTTTGCTGCCCAAGTGGGTGATGATGGTGTTTTATGCAACTAATATATATATATATATATATATATATATATGTATGTATATATATTGCTGTGAAAGGCCAATGTGGCCTAGTTTTGATATTTGGAATGGATTGGACACCGAATGGTGTCATGATGTGAGATGAAACCCCAGGATAGACACTGAGAGAGTGTGAGGGTAATGATACATCTGTGGTACAGGTGTGATGGGCCTTGGGCCTTTTTGATGGATGAACACTATGTTAATGTTCTGTGATTGAATCAGAGGAAAAGACCATGGTATGGTTTGTGTTTGCATTAAGAGGATACTGGAATAGTATCCGGCTAGATGAGATTTCCTAGCCAGAGGAAGAGTTTGAGGACTCACTGGGAATTGCTGATATTGCCGGTGAGGTGCAACTGCTCTTCACCTAAGTCCTAAAGGATGGATTGCCTTGTATGGATGTTCCTCCTTAGGCAGTGATGATGGAAACCCTGAGTGGTTATCCTCAGGCCAGTTTTTGAAAGTCCTGAGGGATCGAGTGTCTCCGGTGTGAGATGATCTCTCTCAGGCAAGTGGTTGAAAGTCCTGAGGGATCGAGTGCCCCCTGTGTGGGATGATCTCTCTCAGGCAGCGGACTGATGTCCTGAGGGATGAGTGCCTCCTTTGTGAGATGATCTCTCTCAGGTAGTGGATTTGATAGTCTGAGGGATGGAGTGCCTCCGGCGTGAGATGATATCTCTCAGACCGTGTTTGGAAATCCTGAGGGATTGAGTGCCTCTTGTATGAGATGATCTCTCTCAGGCAGTAGATCTGGAAGTCCTGAAAGATGAGTGCCTCCAGCGTGAGATGATCTCTTTCAGGCATTTGTATGTGAAGGCCCTGGAGGTGATTGCCCTACATGGATGTTCTTGCCCAGGCCTGGCTGTGCACAGATATGTTGTATCTCTAAGAGAGGACATCCCGAGGGGATAAGAGCCTAGAGCCTCTTAGATGAGCCATATCTGTTTGAGTGAAGTCCTGAGGGGTGCCTCCGGCAATATGCTATGCAGCTTGTGAGGCAATGCCTCTTTAGTATAGAAAGTATCCAGTAGTTGACACTTATGCTTTAGTACCTCTGGGAGACGACTGTGAGAGCCAGTAATTGGTTGTTATACCATGATTTGTGTTTTGGCTCTGTGAGATTATGTTTAGATGGCTGTGAGAGCCAGTATGAGGTGGAATGCCTTTGATGCTGATAGCATCCAGTGATATACTCGGTAGTCAGATTCTGAAAGCCAGGATAATGTCCTAGGCTTGTTTATAGTTTTGTATATGTGTATGCTTGGAGGTGAACCAGGGTAAGGGAGGATCTCCCAGAACCCTGAGTTTACTGAGACGTATGTCTCACCCTGTGTGGGGTTGTGTTTTTCAGGTATTTCCTCTAGCGGAGGGAAA
Organism: Glycine tomentella; assembly: GCA_007407185.1. Lineage (NCBI taxonomy): Eukaryota > Viridiplantae > Streptophyta > Magnoliopsida > Fabales > Fabaceae > Glycine > Glycine tomentella. The sequence goes on along the minus strand of PYAF01004550.1, from coordinate 420,631 downwards.
AGGCCATAGGGCAGGAGGCCCTAGTAGAGTGTTGCTGGAGTGGTCATGGGCTGCGATTGAAGATCAGAGAAGAGTTTTGTATTCTGTCTTGTACTCCCTGTGTAGGGAAAGGGTGTGTGTACACCCATTGTACTGTACATATTTTGTTGTATGACCACATGTGTGGTTTGAACTTTGAGATGTATATATGTACAGAACTGTTGTTTATGTAATTGATGATGTTTCCTCCTGATTATCTTTGTTGTAGTTTCCGGTTATCTGCCTATTGTGTTTTGTGTATGTTTCATCTGGATCAGCAGAGGCTTGTTTTATGATGCTTTACGATGTGATTTTTTTAAATTCCATGCATAATGTAATCAAGAAAATCGATTCTTACGCTTCCGCACCGCTTTTATGTAACGCTGATAGCGCGATTCTGATATTGTTAATGATAATACTCCGGAGGCCTACGGGGTGTTACATAATCCACACCATTTTCAGAGCCATATCCAACAACCACCACACCATGATCTAAACTTGTCCCACATTTACTAGTAAACACACCCTGAAAAAAAACAAAGAACCAGAAATTTGTTAGCACATATATGACATCTATACATTGTTGAATGTTGTTGTCTCAAGCTTGTTGACATTTTTTTATTCATCGAAATCGAATACAAGTACCAGGAATAACTTGCGCACATTGTTCAATCAATTGAGCTAGACCTCCTTCATAGCTTATAAAATTTGTAGTTTGCCCTTTGCATAGTGCTTACCACTTAGGAACATTGTCTCAAATCAAAATCAATGTAGTAATCATTGTGTGACCTTTTTAAAGAGTAAGCTTACCGATTGATAAAGTTGCAAAGCCCTGCCAGAGGCTTCAATAGCAACGCTTATAGGTTGATGAGCCACAGCTTTCTTTAAGGCATTCTCATCATATGGTGGAACATCCTCGTACCCATCAATGTTCACTACCTTAGCATTTTTCTGCAGAAGTATAAGCCACTCAAATCATTAGCAATAAATCAATTGTTAAGATTGGTATATAGTTAGTGACCTTAGTTGGATCACAGATGCCATCAAAGCCCCGCTATGGGTAATCTTTGTCAGTGTCAATGACACCATTTTGGATGATGAATTCGAATGCATAGTCCATAAGGCCACCATTGCATCCTTCGTTGTAGGCTCTGTCACAGTCCACAAGTTCTTGTTCAGATAAGCACACCAACTTCCCTGTCACTATCTTGTTTATTGTTTCCACTGTGGCCACCGTTGAGAAAGCCCAACAACTTCCTGCATCAAGTAAAATTAAAAAATAAATAATGAACAATTTAATAAGTTATATTTTTCTATTAATTAATCTTCTTACTCTTTATAAAAAAAAAAGTATCAAATAAAAAATTATATATTTAATGTCTTAAAAATATAAAACGTATTAACATTTATCTGAACGTTGAAAGATAAATAAAAAGGTTTAGAATTATTCATACAGAAATAAATAGGATCTAATATAACAGTCTTTACAATTATTGCAAGGTCCAAATCTACCCTTCAAAGTCAAACTCCAATCAAATCAATCCTACCATAATATTCCAAAGTTTTAATTAAAAAAATTGTTTAAAAGAAACTTTCGTTACATTTTCTTTTGGTTAAGGAAAGTTAGGTAACATTATTCTAACAGAAGAAAAGCTCAAGAACAACTTAAATAATATAGCACCTCAATCAACATATAAACACATAAAAATCTATTCGTGCACATTAAATTGAAATATTTTCCTTCAGTTGTAGTTTAATTTTATTGTTTTTTTAAAAAGTAAGACATGCGACTTTTGTTTATTTTTTTTTATATATGTTTTCAATTTAGAGTTTTAAAATTTAATCACACGCCTTTCTTTTTAAAATTAAAAATATTTCTGTTTCATAATCTATCTAAATTTGAAAAACAAATCTATGCAATCAAGTTAGTTATTTGTACACCGAAAAGAAGTTAGTTATTTATATTGTTAAAAATATAATCTCGAACCAGTGTAAAATATCTATAAAAAAAACATTTTAAAAAAAAAAGTATCTTTTATTAGAGTTAGAGAAAGCTGTCATAGTTGAATTTAAAACAAATCCTTATCTGTTAAGTAACCTTAGCAAGCAAAGAGCTGTTACGGTTGAATTTAAAACAAGTCCTTATCTGATTTACTAACCTAAACCTTAGATTACAATCATTATCTTTATCAAAAGAAAAGGCAAAATGATAGTAGAAAAGAACACTCACCACAACTTCCCTGATCTTTGATGGGAGCAACTGCACCTTTCACCCTCCAGTCCACGTGCACGGGCAACCGTTCACCGGCGCTGAACGAGTAGCGGTGACCGGTGCTCTTGGTTTTCATGAGCCTGCGCTTGGCATCACTCTTGGTGCTCAAATACATGGCACGGTATTCCTCATTGGTTATGTCAGCAAACTTGTTCAACCCAAGTTTGTAAGTGTTGTTCTGATTGTTGTTGTGCTCTTGTATGAACCCTAAGTTGTCCTTGAAAACATGGAATCTCTTGTCCTTCTCTCCCAACCCGTTGTTCACCTTTTGGTGCTTCACCAACCACTCCTCGTACATGGCCATGACCTCATTGTCGGTGTAGTTGATGATGGTGGAAGTGTCAATAGCATATGACAAAGTGAAAGAAAGAAAGAGCAAGGTGGATATCATGGTCATTGAAGCCATGGTTTGTGTTTGGAAGAGGAGAGAACAAAGGCTGAACAAGTTTTTAAGTGAAAGGTTGTTGGTGGTGATGGGAAGAATGGGGAGTAGTGAGGTTATATAGAGGGAGAAAAATATTGTTTAATATTTGAAGGTGGTTGATGTATGGAGCCAAAAGGGAAATAACTTGGGCAAGTGGGTGAATGAAAAGTCGAACTGAATACATTCGCGATGGAAATTGGAAATGAAACGCAATTAATATAATAACCTCCACACCACGTGGCCTCTGAGTTGATATGATGAATAATTGAAATCTAGGATTATGGAATCAGTACCTATTCCTTTCATTATTGGCGTATTTATTAATTCGTGAATATACAACAGATTAACATGCAGTTATTTAAAAGAAATAAGTAAATTACATTTGTATTGTTTGTGTTTTCTCAAATTTAATTAGATATTTCTCTTTTTTTTACATTATTTTTACTCTTTTGTAACCCCGTTAACTAACGTCAATGTTAACTAACGTCAATTAAAATATGTGAGCAGATGAAATTGTCCTTACAATTTAATTGTAAATCCTAAATTATATCCTCCCAAATAATTTCAGAATTTATGATTCATGTTCATCTTCATCACTTATGAGTACTGCTCATCTTCCTCTTGTTGGTGAGTTCTTCTTCAAAGTCCACGGGGTGTGAGTTCATCTTCCTCTCACGACATTCACGTTCCATTCCTCTTTCAGTTCGCGAGTTTTCCATTGTTCATCTTCCAGTTTGCGACGTTCACAAGCATCTCCGTTTCTCTTCCTCTTTGACGTTCACTAGCGCTCTGTTTCTCTTCCTGTTCTACGATTCCTGTTCACACTTAGACCTTGTATATATTTTACTTTTTAAGATTATTTATTTAATTTTGATTGTTTATTGTTGCGTATTTTTGAATGAGTTTTAATGGGGACCATTTTGGGACCACAAAAAACAAAATGAATGAACTGGAATACATGGGCCTTGAACTAGGCAACGTGGATATTTTGGTCCAATTCACGGAGCAACAGGACAAACTAAGTGAGATATGCAATGTTGATCCTCCTAAGTTTGGAATATTTGATGCAAATGACTGTGTGAACAACATTGCTAATGACTAATACTTGCCACCATGTCACCCTTTTATTTTGTGGTTTCGTTATATTGTTAGTGGTACAATTCTTCCCCTTAAGGCTGATCATGATGTTTTGAAAAATGTTTGCTGAGAATAAAAATTCAGTTTATATTCATATGTATGTTAATACAACAAAAAATGAGTTTTGGAATATACCTATGAATAGAAAATGTGAATAAACAGTGAAAGTGTGAATGAATCTGTGAATGAAAATATGAATGAATGTATGAATGAAAAGTTAAAGAAGAAGAAGGAAGGGTGTTAACACTGCGTACTCACTGGGTTCACATCCAATTACATAAAAAACAAAAAGAAGCAAGAGTATTAAAATATTTTCACGTTGAAAGGAAAAAGATGAGGGTATTTTAGATATAAAATTTCATTAAAAGTCATGTGATCAGCATGTGCCTAATTTTTGTAATGTGAGTTAAACAAATAAGGAAGTTTTTGTAGGGTGCAAAGAGGGAGATGTATCGAGTGAAATTTAAGTAAAACACAGGGATGTGAGTGTAATTTACTCAAAAGAAATTTGTATTGTATAGTACTAATACTTTCAAAGAATTGAATTATTTTATTGAAAGGAATCAAACACAACAAATGCAATAACATGATAATACATGCAATTATATTATTATTATTTTTAATTTTTGGAAGAATAGTAAATTACAATTAATTACTTTTTCTAATTTTATTTTTATCTATCTCTTAGTATTTCTACAAGATAAAATAAGAAAATATATTAATAAAATTATTATATTTTAATATTAACTAAACAATTTAACTTAATTTCTTATCTTTTTCAATATATTATTTTTAACATATTTAGTTCTATCTTGAATTTAAATATTTTTTAAAGAAATTATCAATAATTAAAATAATAATTATATTTTAGATTTATGAAAAATAATTTATGTTGTGATATATTTTTATTTTTAATTATTTATATTTTTAAAATATTAAAATTCACATTATAACTAAATATGTTAAAAATAATATATTGAAAAGATAAGAAACTAACTTAAATCATTAAGTTGATATTAAAAATACAAGTTATATATCATATGCATGTTAGGAGTCCACTTAGATTTTGAATAGAATTTAATATTTGTACATAATAGTGTAAAATAAAATTATTTTATATTATTATTTAATTATAAATTATCGTTTGAATTAATTTAAAAAAATTAAATTATTTTAAAAATAACAAATTTTAACATACATGATGAATTATAATTGGGTGATTATATAAAATATTTTATACTGTCATCAATGCATAGTCATTTTTCTCTCACATATATATATATATATATATATATATAATAATTATTTTCTAAAAATCAAATCAATGATGATTTATGATTGAATAATAATATAAAATTAATATATACTTTCCGAATTTTTATACATTGCAATGTACTAATAGTATGATAGTGGCTATAGACAAGTTGTTGATATTGAGAGTAAAAATTTCACCTAAGTTAAATTTTTGACGAAAACTAATCATCTACCAAACCAGTAGATAATAAATATGGTAACGGAAAAAAAATAGTGTCGCAGTAACTAACAGATTTCTTAGATGAGAAGGATCCTGTTTACTTTGTGGTTAATCCACCTCAGAGCATTTCACTTTTTAGCCTTTTCAGTAGGGGTGTTCACGGGTATGGATCACCCGTGACCCTAAACCGCTCCAAACAGTTTGAGTTGGGTCATTTATGTATTTGGATCAAAACCAAACCGATCCAAACAATAAAAAAAGGTGTGGCATTGTAAATGTCTGGGCCAAATGAAGGGCCAGTGCATAATCATATCATCTCATCTCATCTTTGTTGTGAAGGTGTGGTACTATAAATGTCATGGGTTTAGGTTTCTTTTTCTTTTGCGCTTCTGAGTTATGTCTCATCTTATCTCTTTCTCTGCGCTTTAGCTGCTTATGTTTTCTCTCATCTCATCTCCTTCTTTGCGGTTCTGCACCAGCTCCTTCTCTGTTCTCTCTCATCTCATCTCATCATATCAATCAACCATCAAGTTTTCCTCTGTGCTATCTATTTCTTTTCTGAATCTCTTTAACATCTCGTGATTTTTCTAGTTTGAATTTATTGGGATTTCGATGAAAACATGGGAAGAAAAGAAATAACCTTCATTGTTGAGTGTTGACTAGAATTTTTGGTTATAGCAAAGCTTATTGTAAGAAATTAATTTGTAAGAAATAGTTGTAATTCAGACTGTTATAGTAAATCTTGTTCAAGAATCTTTTGTTTTAATTTATATTATAAGTCTATTTTAGAACATTATGTTGATGGTATTAAATGAATCATTTTTACTATTTTCATACATTTGATAATATTGTGTTAATTGTATTAGATATTTGAAAGAATCATGATATAAAATAGTAATTTTAAGAAAAAAATTAAATGGATAACCCATTGGGCCGAACCGAACCATTCATGAACGAGTTGGGTTGGATTGGGTTTCAAAAAGAAAATTCTAAAAACCGAACCGATCAAATTTTTGATTGGGTTGAGTCCTAAATTTGGTCAAAATTGATCCGAACCGATCTGCGAACACCCCTAGGTGTGGTACTATAAATGTCACGGGTTAGGTTTATTTTTCTCTTGCACTTCTGTGTTCTATCTCATCTCATCTCCTTCTGTAACGCCCCCTTCATTCTGAGGGTCATTACCAGACATAACCATAGACAATCAAATAAACAATCAGAGTTATAAGCAGTTCGGAAGCCCATATATAAGAGTGACATCAGCAAATGTCATCATCAGATACACTGTACATGTAATATGGTGAATATACATATATCTCTGTTTAGATACAAAACTGTACAATTAACCCCTCAGGGTATAACAAGAGCAACTACAGGCTAGGTACAAACATCAGAGCCACATGCTCATATCATCTAGCCTAAAGTGTGCAAACAGTAGCTATCCCTGCACAGGCTTCTTGCCTTGGGATCTCTCTGCTCCTCCTGATGAATCACCTGCATCATGAGTCCCACAAACGGGGTGAGATATAAAATCTCAGTAAACTCAGGGTCCTTGAAGGTATTTCCTTCCCCTGGTTCACTGACAACACAGATATCTATCAACCACAATCATATCATCAGTGAAACACCAGTTCACTCATCTGGCACATCAATGCCTAATACACCTGACTACAATCAGGTCATACACATCCATCAGCCAAAATCAAGGCATACTTATGGCATAAAGCCATTAATCACATCAATAAGTGTCATGCAGAGGCTACATCTAAGTATATAGGAAACATCTCCTCACAGGAAGGCTACCTCTATATACTCGGCACATCTCAGGCATGTATCCCTAGCGGAGGCTTCCTCTAGATATATAGGTACATCTCATCCATATATCAGGCACATCTCCTTTTGGTGAGGCTACCTCTATGCACATAGGTACATCTCTCATCACGAGGCTCCTCTATGTATCACAGGGCCATCTCATCCTCTATCTCAATACAATTGCCTGGGAAAGGCTGCCTCTGTGTATATGGG
>PYAF01004550.1:366939-405160 GCA_007407185.1 Glycine tomentella | reverse complement strand
TTGTTCTTGAGGCCTATGGCAGGCTAAACCTTGTATTGTGGGAAGGCCATGAACTGATGAGAACTCCTCTGTAATTTGACTGGTATTGAAATACATATGTTTTGATTGTTTTATTCTTTTCTGTTCTTCTTTCATATTCTTATTTGGAATTGATCACTTCAATTAAGTACTTAGAGTTAGGATTCGCAATGGGAACGTTTGGGTTCTAATTTCTGACCCGTTAAGAATAACATTTGTTCATCACCTAGGAATAGGGATGCGTAAATGCAGAATTTTATAATATGATCTTTTAATTGCTTAAACTGATAGATTTCACTAAGGAATTAGGTTTTCGATTCAGGTTAAAGGGTTAATTCATTAAGGAATTAGGGATTAACTAATACAGGAAAGGCTTATTCTCTGAATAATCATAACAGGAACTCATATGATATATTCTCTAAATGCTTAGTTTGACAGAATCGCTAAGGGTTTAGGGTTCTCGATCGAATTAAAGGGCTGAATCGCTAGTTATCTAGGGTTTACGAATTTAGGAGAGATTTATCATGTGTGCATGTTAAATTAACAAACCAGTCAAGTGAAAGAGGAGGAATCAGAGGGGATTGTGCCTGACTACAATTAATTTTCCATTGGTAATCTTTCAACTCAATTTACTGCATTTCTTTAATTTCTATCTTTGTATTCAAACAACCAATCCAATCAACAACATTTCTCTGTGTAATTTCCTATTTTTACTTTCAATCACATTCATTAGTATTGCTGTGAAATCACCCCAATCCCTGTGGAGAACGATACTCACTTACCTAATCTTTATTACTTGAAAACGATCGGTGCACTTGCCGTAGTGTGCGGATATCGCAACATCTAACATCTAGATCAGACCATAATGGAAGCTCAAACAATATGGACCTCTTTTTCCATAAGCATGTATTACCTTTCTGCTTCTTTTGAGTCTTTCCAAATACAGTATGGATGCCCTCAACCCGCTCAAGAACCTGCTCCCCGGTTAACGGAGTCGGTGCAAGTTCATGCTCTTGACTTCCGTTAAATGCTTTTTTCAATCACCGATAAGGGTGATAAGGTCTCAAAAAACGTCGATGGCGAGTGTAAACTATTTTTCTTCCATATTTAAGTTACAAGTAACTGGTGTCTTGCTCACAGATAGGGCATGCACGATGGCCCTTAACACTATATCCACTCAAATTCCCGTATGCAGGAAAATCATTAATGGTACAAAATAGCATTGCACGCAACTTGAATGTCTCCTTACGATACCCATCAAACACGGCAACCCCCTCATCCCACAAGTTTGCCAAGTCTTCAATCAACGGACTAAGATAAACATCAATGTCATTTCCTGGCTGTTTTGGGCCTGATATCATCATAGACAACATCATGTATTTCCGCTTCATGCACAACCAAGGAGGCAGGTTGTATATAACTAGCAAAACAGGCCACGAGCTGTGCTGAGTACTTAAACTGCCGTACGGATTCATTCCATCACGGGAAAGTGCAAGCCTTAGATTCCTTGGCTCTTTGTCGAACTCCGGATACAAATGATCAATCTTCTTCCACTGAACTGAATTTGCCGGATGTCAGAGCATCCCATCAGAGTTTCTTCCCTCTGCATGCCATGTAAAGTCTTTTGCATCATCTTCATTAGCAAACAAACGCTTAAACCTAGGAATAATCGGAAGATACCACAACACCTTCGCGGGAGGGCCTTTCGTTGAACTCTCATCACTGCCACATTCGTCATCGTCCTTCACTTTGTATCGTGATACCCCACACGTGGGGCATTTATGCATTTGTTCAAATTCATTTCTGTACAATATGCAGTCATTAGGACAGGCATGAATTTTCTTATACTCCATACCCATCGGACAAAGTATCTTCTTCGCCTTATAGTAACTGTTTGGCAACGTGTTTTCCTCTGGAAGCATGTCCTTTAGTACCTCAAGCAGTGAACTGAAGCTTTTGTCACTCCACCCATATCTGGCCTTGACATTAACAAGATTTAACACTGCAGACAACAGTGTCAATGAGTCTTTGCACCCCGGATACAACGGCTTCTTTGAATCACTCTCCAACGTATCATACATAGGGGCATGGGCTTGCTGAAAAGACTCATGTCCCAGATCACAAATCATATCCTCTAGTCGATCTCCGATGTCAACATCAACCTGTTCAGTCTGCGAGACCCTCTGCGTGTCTGTCAATTCACCATGCCATATCCATGTCGTATAAGTCTTCTTAATCCCATCGCACAGAAGGTGGTCCCGCATGTCTTCTAGTGATTGTCGTCTACCATTCAAACAATTGATACAGGGGCAGAAATATTTTCCATCCCCATCCGGTCGACTTCTTTTGCAGGCAAATTGCTAGAAATTTTCAACGCCTTCTTCGTACTCAACCGTCATGCGACTTGCATTCATCCAACTTCGATCCATGTTATTAACAACTGTGTGATACTGACAATGTTATTCCATGCATGCAAACCTCACTTTTTTCATTCAAGGTGGTGGTCCTATCCCATTCAGGAAGACATATTTTTAAAGTATATTCATATGTAAAGGTTGAGTGTCTTATCTTAAATTTGACGAAATTTCGGCAGCATTTCGCTTTGGTCTCCAAGTACACGAAATGAAAGCAGTGACATCAGTTCCACCACAGTCAAGTATGCACCCGGAGAACAAAGTGAAATGCATTGTATCGAAATTTCATCATATTTAAGACAAGAATCACAACCTACACATAGGAATATACTAAAAAAATATGAGCCTTCCCAAACTGTCCAAACGGACAATTCGAGAATCAATACAATGATTAATCCAAACTGTCCGGAAGAATCACTGTAATGAATCTCAAATGGGAAACTAAGGTTCACTCTTAATGAACATTAATTGTATATACAAATAGTCATTAATGGCATAAAACAATGTACAAAAGTACGCATTACATATACAAGCTAACAAAATATGAAAGGCATTCGTCAGTACCTGAGATGATGGTCAGTGACAATCTCGAACAATGAATCTGGTGATGATGATACAAAGAGGCAAAGGAAACTACATACAAATTATGTTGAACAGTCAAGATGTTATATTTAAAGTTGAGACACATACGATTATATATGTAGGATACAATTGGAATTCAAGTGAGTATTAACACAAGCCTTACCTTTGGTGAAGGAGCAAAGGCTGGCTGTGGATTGGGTGCTACTTATGGGGGTGTAACTGGGGTTGCAGCCTTGGTTGTTCTTGCTGTAAAGAATTAAAAAACAAGAATAGTCGTTGCCTATGTAAGTCAGAAAAATGGACTAAATCAGAAAACAAAATTGAAATAAAAGTTTTTTTTTTTTTCAAGTACGTTCTACCCCAAGACTATTTGTTACCTATACATGGAATGTGTGTGTGTGTGCGCGCACACTATGTGCCTGCCTATATATCAAACAGGCCCTGCCCATAATTCATATAAATGACTAAATGCACTACTAGTGGTACTTCCCTAAAAGTATTTATGATTGACTTGTCATGCATGACATTCTAGGTTGAGTGATAGTCAACTACAAGGAACTTTTCCTTGATGGTTATAGCCAAGGGGAACTACGTTATAGTAACGTGGTACTACAAGATCACAATATTCATTGGAGAAGAACATGTGTGGTCTTTTTAGGGAATAAGGTTTTGCATTTGTATTTCCCTTACAAAGGACCATAATTGACCTATGATTTCTTTCCCTAGCAACATCGGTTCTTTATCCCTTTCAAATTCCTTTAGTTATGGTTTATGCCACATTATACTTTCTTAATTGACCTATGAATCTGCTGAAGATGATGTTTTCTTAAAGAAAATAGAAAGCAACATCCTAACTGAATGACCTTACGAGGTATCCCAGACATCAATAAGGTTTTCATAAAAAATACTAAAGTTCAGAAGTTTGATGAGAATCAAGGTTTTAAGCCTAATGAGGAATGGATGCTTGATACCGATGCACAGTTTTCACCTTATGTTCGTGGGATGACATTTTCTCCTACTTCATCTCATGGTTACAGCCCATCATCCCCAGGCTACAGTCCCTCATCACTCAGGTACAGCGCCACTTAACTCGGGTACAGCCCCACGTCACTTGGGTACAGCCCTATGTCACCTGGGTACAGTCCCACCTCTCCGACTTATAGTCCTAGCTCTCTGGGATATAGTCCTACAAGTGCAGCTTATTCGTCCACCAGTCCATCCTACTCTCCCATATCACCCAGCTATATCCCCACATCACCCAGCTACAACCCCACATCACCCAGCTACAGTCCTACCTCTCCCAGCTACAAACTAACTTCAACAGCTTACAGCCCCACTTCACCAGCTTACAGCCCCACATCTCCTTCCTATAGTCCAAGTTCACCTTCTTATAGTCCAACTTCACCTAACTACAGCCCTACATCACCCTGTTATAGTCCGACGTCTCCATGATATAGTCCTACATCAACTGCTTACAGCCCCACGTCGCCTGCATACAGCCTAACCTAACCATCGTATACATCCTAAATTAGAAAGACAAAATGATGAAAAAAAAATTCTTTTAAGCGTTTCAGTTTGCAAGGTTCACAAGCATTTGGAATTCAAGAAATTATTCCCACGGATTTTGAAGTATGTATAACTTGAAGCTCTAAATGATAAAACCAAAAACTAGAAAGACAATGTTAAGTCAATGTGTTTATTTGCAGATGGAAGATGACTATTGGTTTCAATCAGATCCTGGAGTGAGCCAAACAGAATTGTGGGGTAGTAATATCTTCTAACCAATCCTTATTATATGAATTTGATTCTCTTTTTTTTTTCCTTTCTATGTTTTTTTTCTGTTCATGGAATGAGTACTTGGTTGGTTATGATAGACGGGCTTCAAACGATTAATCCAATAAGAGGTGCAGGATTTGCTTGAACACAAGCTTCACTAACAAATACGATTAATAAGAGATAGACATTTAATTAATTGTTCCAGATGACACCAAGGATACATTTCAAACTGTAAATTTTAGCTCCTTTTTTTGGATTTTTTTCTATCAGCACAGTAGTTGCCTTAACTACGATAATTGTGTCCTAGTTCAACAATGTAACTTTCGAATAAGATTGAGATATAACTTTTAAATAGAAGTATCTCGAATCTATTATAACTTTACATATATAAAGACATAACCAAGGGTCTAGGTTAGTTGATTCAACAGAGTACATGAATTCAAAACAAAGAAAAAGGAAAATATCTTGAGTTAATGTGCTATTTCTCTACAAGATATGCAAAACTAAATTAACTAATTGTCTGCCACTACATCAATTATTTGAGGCCTAATTTAAAGAGAGGCATGTTCTCACAGCAGGAACAGGATCTTATCATCATTCTTAATGAAGTTCTTTGAAACAGCTAACATCATTATTCAAACCATTCACATTATTTGTGAACAATTGCTTGGTTATTTGAGAGCCTGACCAATCCAATGACTAAAACAGACTCTACCAGTGTTGCTACTTATGTTATAGCCAACATCATAAGCCTAACATAGCTCCCAATTGTTCCCAACAAATAAACTAAACAAGTTTCCTTAACAAGGAAAAAAAATAGCATCACAAGTTTATTTAATCAACCACCAAGTGTCCCAAATTCTTTAACCAGCCATAGAAACTTCATTTACTATAATAACAGTGACAATAAATTCAACATCAATAAGGCTATAACTATCCCCAGTACTATTGTATCCCACAAGCCAAAACAGAAACCAAAACAAACCAGCCAACATGTATAGTGTTTTTGTTTTTCTTTCTTGTTTGTCATAGTGTAAATCTCCAGCTCTTATGCTCATATGCTTGGGTCACCATTATTAGTTATCATCAATCCAACAAAGGCATATACATCCATCAATGGTACAAATGTACATCTGACATATCCAACATTTCATCTTAAAACCACATACTACCCTACCACATACAATTAACACCATACAACACCAATTCCAACAAATGACCAAACAATTATCCAACCTTTTTTTAACAAAAATACATCAACAGATACCTATTGTCTCTTTGACATGAATAACCAACACCAACAACCATGGAATAAAGTCAAGTACCTGTGAAGCTAACACTAACAATGTGAACCACGGTCTCGAGCAAATGAGGCCTCCTACTTTGGAAATCCATGCCGGTAACATAGACAATGAATATCAACCAGTTAGTTCGAAATGTGGGTTAGCTTTCCTCAAACAGAACAGAGCAAAAGAGACACTACCTGAGCCCGTGCGAGTCACAGCAAAAGTGAAATGTCTTTGTTGCAAGTAGACCAAAACACTGAGAAACAACACAAAAGTAATTCAGCATACCAGAAAACAAAACTCTAATTCTAATTAAGAAACAACACAAAACATACATTAAGCATGCATGAGACCATTAATCAGTAGCAACAATGTACATTAAAACAAGCAAAACCTCATAGAGGCCACACCACATTTGTAAATACCCATTTAAAGAGAAACAAAACCTACACCAACAGTGGAAAATAAGCTACCCCAACAGAAAAAGAAGCTCAAAAGAAGAAGAACACAAATGCAGAAGCGTCGTCACATTTGTTTACCTTCTCAGAGTCGCCGGAAGCCGCGAGCTAGACGAACGGAAATGGAAGCGTCGTGACAGTGACCTTGTCGACAATGACACTTGGGATGAGGTCGCGAGGTTAAGGATAGCTTGGGATGAGGTCGCGAGTGTAAAAGCTGAGGTTAGGGATGAGGGAAAAGAGAAGCGCGCGACAGTGGTGACATTTGATTTGGGGACTGCTATTTTAACAACGACAACATCGATTTTCATTAAAAACCGATGTTAACTTTTTCACGTTAACATCGGTTTTATTAAAAAAAACTTAAAAACCAATGTTAAATTGTTCACGTTAACATCGGTTTCCTTTAAAAACTTAAAAACCGATGTTAACTGGTTCAATATAACATCGGTTTTGTTAAAAATACTTAAAAGCCGATGTTATATTGAACCAGTTAACATCGGTTTTTAAGTATTTTTAACAAAACCGATGTTATATTCATCCTTTATTTACGATTTTGCCACCGCATTTTCGTTAACATCGATTTTTTAGAAAACCGATGTTAACAAAGCGATGTTAAAAGCTATTTTTTTAGTAGTGACATATCATTTATTTTATATATATATATATATATATATATATATATGTAACCACATACCATCTATGGAATAGATTCAGTTAAATTTTTAACTGCACACAATCGTGATCCTACAAAGAAATTATATTTGATATAAGTATTTTTTTTTTAATGTTTTTACTGCGATATAGGTATTGCTATGCTAATATGAATACGGTACTGAAAATAAATTGTTAATACTTATTTTATAGTACATTTAAATTATATTAAATATTACTAATCATCTAATATTTAATAAATATCATATTTTACTTACAAGATTGAGCATAATTGCTAAGTGACTGAATTCTTTACATATATGGCAGAGGTTCAATTCGGTTTCGTGACCGAATACATAGAGAAAACTTTGTTGTGAGAGATAAATTCCACTTCTGTGATCTCTAGGTCTCAAAGATTAATATCACGACCTTCTACTGAGAGAATAACTTGCTTCTAAAAAAATATAGATATGTTTTCTCTAAAAAATATATCATATATTAAAAATGGACATCCAAGAAATACTTTTAATTCTCCTATAAAATTATCTTACAAATCTTTTAGCTTAGTAAATTTGAAAAAAATTAATATATTTTATATTTTCAAATTGTTAAATATATTTATTTTATATTTAATAGTATTTACTTTCTATAAAGTATTAGGAGAATTTGTTAGAGAATATAATGAAAAAATATATAATATATGTATTACGCGTAATAAAATAATGCTTCATGAATATTGGTATGTGTGATAGGCTGATAGCATGGCCTTACCAATGAAGGGAATGAATCCCTACCTTTTCATTCATGGACATGGCTCCCCTGACTTTGGAAATAAGAGATCCACCCTTATCTTCATAAGAATTAAATAATAGTAATATTTTCTTTGGAACTATATCATATCATTTAAATATTTGCAAGGTGTCACAAATTGTATATAGATAGATAGAGATAATTTTTTTAAAACATTATTGATCCATATGACATAGCTCTTCTGCTCTTCAGAAGCATAGAATTGGCCAAGTTAATTCTCTATATGGTTTTATGGATGGATCTGGTTGGAATGTGTGTATTTTTTAAGAACATTTGCTGATTTATTTTCTCATTTTATACAATATTCTTTCAAAGATGTAAATCTCTTGATTTTTGTAGACCATCAAAATCTCAAAGATACTTGATAACTAGCATCATAAATAAGTCTTTAGATGAGATTTTAATTAAGTAATTCTAGACTCTTTAATATAGTGTGTATTTGGATAATAAATGAACATTAATTTTAGCACATAAAATTATGATGATACCATGAAACAATTGAAACAACTATTTGTTATTTTACTTCTAATGTAATTTTTAATCAATTATGTTGGAAATAAATTTAAACCAAACATGCTAGATTTCTCTTATTTATGTGCGACATTTTTAACAAGTGCAGTTCTCTTTTTTGTTTTATTTATTTTTGGCTATGAAATGTCATTATTTATTTATCTTTTATATTGGATTTTTTTTCTTTCAGAATATGATAATATTTTTATAACCCAATTTAAACCAATCCAATTAAGGTCAAGTTGATTCGGTTCGAATTTCTTACCAAAACACAAACCCTAAGTCATCGTTATTCCATTTCTTTGAGCTTTAAAATGGACCGAATCCGACTTTATTACACTCCTAATAAATAAGGATAAAATAAAATAAACATTCTTAAACTTACAAACCATCCAAGATATTCTGCTTTTCTGCAGTTAATAAACCGTAAGAATGTTTATCATTTAAACTGTTTCTCTAATATTAAAGTAAAATATTTTCATATTTTAAATACCTACCATCTCATTATAATTATATCGCATGCAGTTTAATTTATAACTACAAGGATCCTAAACACTGAAAAAGGAATGGTTTCATTTCAACCTTTAAAATCTATCTCTTATTCTTATGTATTCTTTTAAGATAATGCGCCATTTTATAGAAAAATATATTAATTATACAAATTATTATGATAAAATAGTTTTTTTTTATACAAAGGTATCCTTATTAAAAAGTTACAACATAATTATAAAATTAGTTAGTGCGTGTTTGTAAAATTTTTGAATCCATGTGATTTTGCAAAATTAATTTTAAATAAAAGTGAATCGGTTGTAATAAAATTTTTGTTTGAATAATATATATAAAAAAATTGATTCTGTCACACAGAGTTATTTGAAAACTTGTAATTAAAATTGATTTTGAGTGTTAAAGTTACCAAAATATGCATGCGTGTTTTATCTTTTGCTAATCATCAAGACAGGGGTGGTGGTGGTCTTGGAACACATTTTATTATACTAAAGTTTAAGATGATGGAGAAGATACTTTTAATTGCTTCAAAGAGACTTGAGTGGAAAATTCAAAATCATGTTTTCACACACATCTAAACATCTTGGTCAATGCAAAAATCATGTTTGACCAATTGACCAATTCAAGACTCAAGTTTAGATGAGATACCAAGAAATGAGGGTATTATTAAAAAATAATTATTACTTTCTTATTTTTTTTTAAATAACAAATATATTCAAATTAAAACACATTAAAGAGGCATACTGTGTATAATATGAAATGAAAAATATTCATGGACACCTAATATGTTATTATATATCCAGTAAGAGAGAAAAAAGAGAAAAAACATAGATATTATAAATATTATGATGTAATATGAAAAAGAGATAGAGAAAAATTATGAGTGTTAGTTAGGTGTTCAAAAAGTGTAAATATATGTGTATCATTACTCAATATGAAACCCATGGACTAATTCAATGAATCTATGAATTCTTAATTCTTCAAATGGCATGAAAATGCAAAATTGTGGTCAGGCCAGCATAAGATGACCTTTAAGGGTATGCTGCCAATGCTAAACCATACTTGTCCCGAGGAAGATAGATTCTAGATTGGTTTGAATCTTCATGTGATTTGCTATGGTGTTAGAATATGGCCTGATCTATGTTATAGAAAAGCAAGTATAATTTATGACACAAAACATGTATTTAAAATGATTGCAAGACAAGGATAAGTTAAAAATGAATTGGAATAAAAAATGATAATAATGGTGATTATATTAAACAAATAAGAATATGTTAAAAATAAATAAATGTCATTATATTGAATAGAGAATCATTAATCGGATAATGATTTATTGATAGTCACACGTCATAAGCAAGATTAGTATCTGATCTAATAGATTAGAAGACAGTCATATTCTCTGATCCAGAAAAAAATCGATAATAATTTTCAATTTTATGAAACAAGGTATAAAATGAAATCATTCATTTACTAAGTTTTTTATGAGAAGTTAAGCATGATTTTTCGTAAGTACTAAAATCCTTATTTGACAAGATTACGTTACTTATGTATAAAATGTACCTTTGGAAATATGTCTTTACGTTAAAAATTTATATTTGCTTAGATGATAATCCAACACAAGGAATAGAGTAACGATTCCATTTACAAAACTTTTATATTAGTTTTCATGGATTCCCCGTGTAAGGGCTAGGCCTATGTGAGATTGTGTGAGGGGCTTCGTGCAGGGGGCGGATCTATGTTGAAGATCGGGGGGCAGTGCCCCCCTTTAAATATGGGCTAGAGATAGTGATGCGGCTGATGGTACGGTGGTGGAACTGGACAGTGCCCCCCCTTAAAAAGAAAATGCAGAAAACGCAGACCAGTAGTGAAGAGGGGGAGAAAAGAAGCTACCAGCAGCCAAGAGGAGGAGAAAAAGAAGTTTGCTCATATTTGGGCCTAATTTGCTTTCTGTACCCACCTTTTTTCTTTCTGCAGTTCCTATTACATTTTCGAAATGAGCTTTTGAATTTTAATTTAGATAGTTGCTATTTACATTTATTTTTTTATTAATACACTTTACTTGTGTTATCAAATTCAATTGTTATTTTGGATTTTTCAGTATAGAATTATAAATGAATTTTCGTAATCAAATAATTTTAACTATATACATATATATAATATAATTTTAAGCGGATTCATAACCTTATATATAAAACGTTGATTTAAATTTTCTTTCCAAAATTTTTTTCGGGGGCACTACCCTCGAACCCCATCACTAAATATGCGGATATAAAAATATTTTTTGGAAGGTTTGAGTGGCCCCCCTTAATTTATTTTCTGGATCCGTCCCTGGCTTCGTGGATAACTTTGTAGCTCTACTATGAGTCTATGACTAATGAAATCTACCTGTTGGGGAAAACCAGAGGAATCAAAAAAGAAATAAAAAAATGATAAGAGAAGCAACTGTATGGATATATTCCTGTGAAGAAGAATTCCTATTACATTGAAAAGATTGGAGAAAAAGTATACAAGCTTCATCTGATGAAGCAATTGCTGAAGAACAAAGTTGACATTGCCTTTCAGGCGAACAGAATATATATCACCCCAACAAAAAAAATGAGAAAAAAAATCAATATAACTTTTTTTGCTGAAATCAGACTCGAATGCACATATGCTGGTCCACCGTAGTAACTACCCTCATTATATGAATCCTATTCCTATCCAGTAAGAACATGAGCTTCTTCATTGGTTCAATCTGGAATCTTGTCGATGAGGACCAGCAGTTTCGTATCCACAAGGCAGTGTATTTCTAAAATGCACTTATTAACATATTTCAATTTTGTTCAGAATGTGTAGAGACTTGCACACCTATCACTTTGGTTTCATGCTTTCTTTTACTTCGAGTGCGACGCGATCTAGATGTTTTTTTCTTTGTAGAATGCTTGGTCGTCTGTTCTTGTGTGGCAATTAGCTCTTTTTCATTGATTGGGAGCTGAGGAGGAGCATCTGGCCATGGAGTGTGTTTTGATGGGACTGTGATGTCCAGAGGAAGGTCAATTACCCATCTGCATGAAATTGCATCAAATGGTAAGGGATATGCTCATGCACTGAAAACATGCTAATTTAAAGTTTTGAGAAGATATGAATCGAGTTATATTTGCTGGATGACACATTACAATTTACATGCATAGGAATCTGATAGAGATGAGCCCTGGAACTATAATGGGTTAGGGAAGGAATGATGTTCAGCATCTTTAATGAAACAAACTTCATGATTCTAAGAGAAGATTTAAGGATGAAAAAAAATGATGCCACGAAATCGGGAAATGGCTTCAGCTTCTGAAGGTATTAGCTGGCAGAAACAAACTACTACAGAAGCCAGAGGAAACAAGTAAATGAAAACAGAAACCAAGAAAAACATACATATATAATATAATTCTTAGAATGTAATTCTAGGTCTAACTCAACCCCAAAAGCTAACTCATTGAGTGAGGGTTGCCTCTTACTTATATATTCTATCTTGGCCTTATCTCTAGCCGATGTGAGACGAGTTTTTCCTAATACACTCCCTCATGCTCGCTCAGGACTATTGGGCTTGGAGCGTGGAACTCGTTTAATGGATCTAGGATAGATCTTGTATCATCTTAGAATGTGGGTTTGGACCTAACTCAATCCCAAAAGCTAACTCATAGGGTGAGGGTTGCCTCTTACTTATATATTCTTTCTTGACTTTATCTCTAGTCAACGTGGGACATGGGTTTTTCCCAACAATAACTTTCAAAGAAATTTTAGGGATGAAACAAAAGAAATGCCAAAATCCACACCATTGAAAAATGACTTCAGTTTTTGAGGGAAGTAGCTGGTTGAGATTTCAGAAGTCAAAAGAAACAACAAACGACTTAATGAAGAATAAAAACCAAGAAAAAACAACGAAAGGTCACGAAGAGTCTGAGATTGCACTAATGTGTGTGTGCATGCCTGGGCACATGTGTGAGTATAAAAGATGTACTCCCTTCGTCCCTATTTATAAGACATAGTTAACAAATATTTTTGTCCTTTATTAAAAGACTTCATTTCATTTCTCTTGTGCATTATTACTTTTTGACTAAAATGCCCTGAATTGTCTCTTTCTCTCTCTTATGGAGATTGGAGAAAATGAAAAGATTTCCAATAAAGTTAAAGATAAATTTGGAAAAATATTATAATTATAGACAAATTTAATACTAATAACTAACTTAATTAACTTTCTTAATAAGCATAAATTAGTCAACTATGTCTTATAATTGGAGACGGAGGAAGTATCTAGTAAGAAAACTATTCTTATATAATCTTACAATCATATATTATGCCCCCTTAGAGAAGGCTGCTATAGACATTTCTCAAAGACAATGGAGTAATAAGCAGAACAGAAATTCAGAGATTGCACTAATGGAGAAATTAGGAATCCCAAATTCCTTTCTCAAGGAAACGAAACATAACAAACCTAGTGAATAACACATTTGTTGTTGTAAGTTGTAACTTAACAAAAAATTGGAAATATCCCTCCCTTGCACCCTTATACATGTCATTTAGAGAAAGCTTCTTGTCTTTCCATGGTGGGACAAATTCAACAATAATTATGCACAGCTCAACCTTGTTTGGGACTTATCCTGTATTTGGTTATTCACTACAATCCTGAGACTTCTAGCCCATATATTGATTTTATGAAAACACAACCACGTGTTATCACTTGCTGGAAAAATATGAATTCAGTAAAATAGAAATGAAAAATCACATTGACAGTTTTTCACTTTCAAGGACCTTACAAGTTATTACTTAATTTATACTTGGCATTTTAATAACTGTTCACTTTTATTTGCATTCACTTAGTGAAGAACTTTAGAAAAGATGATGTCAGAATACTTGTTTTTGTGACACAACACATACAAATGTAGGAAAATATTCTGATAATCCAATGGACTCTAACAAAAAGATCCTCAGCCCCAATATTCACAATCAAACATCCAAGAAGTCATGGACAACTGATCTGATTGGACTATATTCTCTAACATAATAACTAATAACTTCCATCTAACAACATTGGATTGTATAGTTGGATGTTATTTGGTCTTCTTCTAAAGAGTTCAGCTAAGTGTGAAAACAAACACATACATGTCTTGATAGTTTCTAGCGTTTGATGGGAAATGGTAATCTCCAACGAGAAATGCTTGTTGCACAAGAAAGGTTATCTCAAAACTATTTTAGGTGGGGGAAAATTTAACATGACTTTAGATATGTAAAATATCAAATAGATATGAAACAAAGGTAGTAGTAGACTAGTCTATACTACTATTACTTAATAGGAAATTATTAAGTAATTTATCATTATTCATTATAGTTTCTAGTGTTTGATGGGAAATGGAAATCTTGAATGATTATTATTCATTATTCAATATCCTACTCCTTCCGTCCCTAATTATAAGACCCTTTTCAGATATTGTTTGTCCCTTTTTATAAGAACTTTTCTAATTTCTAGATGTATTAATTATTTTTTTTCCTACATACCCTTACTTAATTATTCTCTTTCCAAACATTAAAGAAAAAGAATTAAGTGGATAGAGAGATTAGAAAAGGGTAATTTTGAAATGATAATACAATTAATTGACAGATTTAATATAGTTGACTACTTTTCTTAAGGAGCGTGAATTAGTTGAAAGGTTCTTATAATTAAGGACAAAGGAAGTATTTAATAATTGCTACAAATTACAAGTAATTTATCACAAGTAATGGGATATTAAATAAGAATATTTTAGTCCAAATACAACAATATTTTACATATATTAAATGCTTTTTAATATGTGTGCATTATCCTTAAACATTAATACATATGGAATGGAGGTAGAATATTATCATTATGATCATGCAATGTTGAAATCATGGACTTTTAGATAGAGAAGGAGAGAATAAAGAGAAATGAAACTTCAAATAATATTTACTTCTGTACTATAATGTATTACAATAAGAAGTAATGTAATGTTAAAACCTAAAGTACTAACCTCTTTTTATACTAATAACCCTATTGAAACCTAGAAAGGTCTCATACTTGACCAGTTATATGTCCACAATGAAGCAATAAAAAGGTCTACAACCAAGGTTATGCACTCATGTATCAACAATGAAGGCTGACAGCGATAACAAGTCAACAATGAAGGCTAGGCAATCACATATTAGTATTGAAGGTTGAACACTTACATAGTCTTAACAAATTGGCTCAAAATTAAGGCTGGACACTCACATGTCAGCAATGAAGGCTAGCAGTAGCTGCAACACTTTGGGGTATGATTGGATAAAGACTCTGAATCTTCTGCTAGTGGTTCTAGTTGTTTGGAGGCACAACAACAATGAAGGCTGCTACTAAGTGGCGACAATGAAGGCAGCCTAGGATTTTGCAAAAGAAAAGACAAAACAACACCAAACAGATTTGAAATTATAGAAGGAAAACCCATGACCCAAACTAGGGTAAAACAGACAGAGAGGAGTTGATGAACAAATGAAGACCCGCAAAAAGAGGAGGAAACACTGGCAAGACAGTGCATGGTCCCTTTGCGCTGTCAAGAATAGCAAAAAAAATGTGTGGAATAGCCTGTGAAAGGTGCTCCAGAAACGACATTTAGAGGGATGGCTGTTCGACAACAATTCTCACGAGATGGAGGAGTCCCCTTGGACACCCAACAATCACACGTCAGAGACAACTAATTTTGAAGGGGGAAAAAAGCATGAAAATAAAAGAGAAATTTGCATTTAAAGGAACTTGATAGCTGGATAGTGGAAAAACATGTTACAGTGGATGGTACTGCTTTGATACCATGTTTTAATTACACAAGGAGAGAATAGAGAGAAAAAAGACTTTGAATAATAAATACTTGTGTACAGTCATCACAATAAGATGTGTGATGTTAAAAACCTAAAGCAGTCACTTCTATTCATACTAATAATCCTAACTGGATAAGGAAACAAATAATGAGATATTAAGAACTATGGAAACTAGTCCTAAAAATTATCTCTAACATATCCTAAGATACTGATATTTGTGAGATATTCAAATATGCAATTACCATCCAACAAACCATTGCAATTAAATAAGTTAAGCACTGGTGGGAACTGGGAAAGGAAGCATGATTTGTCAATTTCTCCCGTTCAGAATAAGTTATTTCCGACAAAATGTACGAAATGTGAGTTTTTCCAAGTCAACAGGACAGTGTTGCTAAATGGTCAGATTTCTAAAACAGTTTAGTTCAATTTGGCAGCAGTTCTCACTGTCAGCAAAGTCCTGTATGTCTGACCTAGATCATATTAGCTAGCGCTTCAAAAGAACTACTTTAACAGGAAAACTATGAACCATCCCTGGCATGTGAATGTATACCACATGGAGACTAGTAGCAAATGGAAGTAATGCAGCCAGGCTCATATTAACCATAGAAACACCATTTGCATTGTATATTCTTTTATTTTACCATACTACCAAGAACATTTAAATATCTCAAACTTAAGTGTTGAACACTTTAATTTTCTGTCAATGGCAGCTTATACCTTTCATCTGTGGCACAAGTAGCAACACACACAAATTAAACTACGTTTTCCACGATATTCCATGAAGTTTTCCACATTAATATGAAAAGGAAAATTCACATATATGACTAAAAAGAATAATAAAGGCTTAAGTACTATATTTTTATACTAGTCAAGTAAGCTGTTTCAAGGGGTAACTTTATAACAGTAAATCATAGGTAATCAAGATAAGAGGACTCACTGAGCAGGGAATTTGCTGTCTGTGCGAGCTTCAACCCGCAGCCACCAAAGCAAAACCTGGCGTCCACAACTTCCAAGTGGTTCAACCACAGAAGTGTCCTCAAGCAGAGACAGTGGACTCTCTACATCATCAACCCCATCGAACACTTCAAGATCCTTAATCCACTCCGGCTTATCATCAAGATCCTTCCAACGCAACTTGGAATTCAACACAAACCCAGCCCACTCAAGCTTCCTGGGCAGCACAGATGCCAGATCATCTATGTAAACTGCACTTTTGCCAGCATATCGCAGCGTATTAAAGGTATGCCACCCAATCAAATTATTGGTCGCATTACAAGCAGGACCTTGCACTGGCATTGGCGGGGCCTCCTCCTCACCCTGTAAAGTCGAAGATTCATCCGCACCACCTGAATGAACAAGAATTCCAACCGAAACTGCACCTATCCACTTCACACTTTGAATCTCATCAAACAGCTCCATGCTATGCATATTGCTATCATCCGCAAACATCACAATTCCATCCAGCCTCTCTTTTCTCACAATCCTGTTCCACCACATGACAAATCAATCAAATGTTTTAAATAACAACATACTAAGAGCACCTCCAATGGGAGAAACCCATTTGGGTTTCTTAACCAATTTTTTGTGGTCCCTGCAGTACTTTTTTGTGGTCCCCACAGCGCCATATCACTTCTAAAGAACTCACTTAATATTTAGCTCCAATGCAAGAAATTATAATGAACTCAAAAAAATCCACGTATTTATATTTTTTTAATAAAACTTAACATTTTTTCATAAATATAAATTAAAATAAATAAAAAGAAATGCGTAATAATATAAAACAAAATTTTACATAATAATAAATAATTAAACACAATAACATCAAAATAAATTAAAAACTTAGACTTCGAAAAAAAAATTACATAAATTTAATTATTATTATTTTCGTTTCCAATTTCATAAAATAGAATTTTACATTCAACATTTACTTTTCTTTACATTCATTTGATAATTATTGTTTTGCATTTATTTGTATTTCAAACCACTCTTCCTTGCATTTTTTTTCTCTCCACGCGTTCCCTCCTGGTCCATTATCCAGAACCTTCCCTGAACCCTTCCCCTTCCATGCGTTCCCCACTCAGCCTCAATCTCTTCACTCTCCAAATCCACTCACGAAAATCAACCTCTTCACTCTCAAATTCCACCACGAATCCGAGGCTCTTCACTCTCAAATTCCACTCAGCCTAAGCCTCTCTTCATGCTCCCCGAATCCTCTCTTCACGGTCCAAAAATGGCGTCCTAAGCCTCTTCCTTCTCCTCTCTTCCACTCAGCCTCTATCCTCTCCTCTCTTTCTTCTCCTCTTTCATACTCTGTCCATCTTTCTTCTCCCTTCAGCTCTATGCTTCGACAACGCGAACAACACGAAGAAGAAGAAACTCCGTCGTCGTTGGGGTCGTCGTCGCCGTGGGCTCGTTGTCGCCGTGGGGTCGCCGTCGCCGTCGCTCCTCTTCTTGAGGCCAGTATTGGTTTGATTGTTGAAAAACTGTTCATCTTCCTCTTTTGATTCATCAAATTGATCTGCATATGGTTGGGAATAACTGAAATAGGGGGTTTCACGCCAAATTAATTGTTTTTTAATTGGGAAGAAACGGTTCCTTATATAAGGAATCCAAGCTCCAGCGGAAGAAACAGTTCCGCCACGTCACTGTGCTCCAACGCGTGAGAAATCCTATGGAACGGGTGCTTAGGCTAAGAAACCCTGTAAGCATCTCCCAATGGAGATGCTCTAAGTGCGTGTTAGGTTTCCAGTTGGAAATGTTGCAGCGCATATTCCAATGCAAATCCAACACAAAAGCAAGGATCCTGATCAGTTGGCAAAATTACTTTTGCCTCAAACGTAATTTTGCAACGGATTCCCTAACATGTTCTAAATCTTGAAACAATTACAATTGCTTTTAATTTTAATCTTCAAACAGATACAATCCTGGGTGAGCCAGGTAAGACTAGTATTTTAGGCAACAAATTATTCCTTATGTGGAGCAATTATTTCTTATGCGCCAAATAGCGGGAAAAACATTATCTCTCAAATTGAAAATTTAAGCATTGGAATTTTAAAAAAGGAAAACAGAAATGTTGACCTCAAAGCATAAAGGCGCATCAGAGCCTCCAATTTGTGTCTATTGTTCCATGAAATCGTCATTCGGTGATTGAAGCCAACGTGGATGGTTCTGAGCCCTGACTTGGCTATAATGGAAGCGGTCTCATTGGTGACTCTTCCGGCCTCCACCACGATCCAAACGACGTCATACGGCACGAGCATGAGCGAGTGCATAACGCCGCTCAAGTGAAGGTTCTGGAACGTGCGCACGTGCGTCGGCGTGACCACAATAACCGTCTTCGGCTTTTTCACTCCGAATAGCGTCCTCTGCTCCCTCTGGACTCTCTCGATTATGCGGTGAGCCTTCATCACCTCCTCCGGATTCGGATGCGGCCACCGCCGGACACGGATCCCGTGCCGCCCGACCACCACGCGGCTTCGGGCTCGCGGTGGCGAGGGCGGAATGCACGACGAGTAGAGCGGAGATTTCGCCGCCGTGGGAGGCGGCGGAGAAGAGGAAGAGGAAGACGAGACGGGAGAAGCGGAAGCCGATGACGACGCCGACGAGGCAGCATGCGGCGTGGAGGAGGAGCCAGAAGGTGCTCGCCGGCGGCGACTTGCCGGAGGATTCCAACGGCAGCGATCCTCTGAAGCTGTTGCTCCGGCGGTTGAGGTAGCTTTGCTGCAATGCCGGGAGCTTCATTCTCTCTCTCTCTCTCTCTCCCTCCAAGTCAAAGAGAGAGAAAGTGGAAGATAGTGACGGAACTTTAAATTCTAATAATGTTGAGTTGCTTTGAAGCTAGAATTAGAAAGAAAGAAAGAACGCGAGAATGAAGACGGTAGTGAACCGCGATGATGGTGATGGCAATGCTCAACGTTAAATATAATCGTTCAGCTTTTTTTGTTTTTCTTTAGTTTATGAGTAAATTGGGATTAAGAAGGTGATAATTGGGATTATAGGTAGCAGCGACAGTAGAGGGGGTACATGTGTGCGAAGGCTATTGGTAGAGAGATTTGAGTTTCCTTAATTGCTGTTTACTGCGAAATTAAAGTGCGTAGACTCATTTATTACCTAATCAATGAAAAGGGACGAGTTACTTACCCAGGGAGATTAGGAATAGTGGGTACTAGCTATGGTCAACGAAGCTTAAGGATTTAAGAACATCTCCAATATAAGTATAAGGAAGTGAATTGGATTTTTTAAACAACTTTTTATGGTCTCTATAATACTTTTTGTCGTCCTTACAGTATTATATTACTCCTAAACTCATCTAATATTTTGCTATAATACAAGGAATCACAAAGAACTCAAAAAAATCCACCTATTTATATTTTTTTAATAAAATTTAACATTTTATCAATTTTCATAAATATAAATTAAAATAAATAAAACGAAATGTGTAATAATATAAAATAAAATTTTACATAATAATAAATAATTAAACACAATAACGTCGAAATAAATAAAAAATCTAGACCTCGAAAAAAAATTACATAAATTTAGTTATTGTTATTATAACGGCAAGTCTTCCAACAGCTTGTTTCGCTTGAAAATTTTCAATACAACATACAACAAGGACCTACATTGTTAATAATTGCATACAAAGTAACTAAAAAACAACTAATTCAAACATAAGGACTAAAATTTAATTAAATAATTTCTTCCTAATATGGTCACAATATGTTTCGTGGTCTTCGCGTTGTCTTTCTGACATGTTGGATGTATCCTTCATGAGGATTTCATACTTCATGCGCCATTCCTGATCTTGCATACGTCTTTCTTGTGCCTCCTTTAACTGAATAAGTTTTAATGTGTTTGCATTCTTCTCATTCATTACACTTTCTATGCCAGATAAATCAATATTGCTAGAAGCTTGTTTTCCTTTGCTCTTTCTTTTTGCTGCTTTTTGTCCCATTGGGCGAGACACTGGTGATGACTCATCATATTCTTCGGCTTCAATGGGTGTCTCTGTGTTAGAAGACGATGAGTAATTTCCATATGCAAAAACCTTTGTTCTTTTTGAAGTATTTGACATAAATTATGCATCGAATTTTGGTTGATCTTTCAACAACAACCAAGCATGCTCAACCTCAAATTTTTTACCTGTATCTTGCGACTAAATCAAATGAGCATTAGTCATACAATCCTTCTCTGAACTTCCACTTCTCCTGTGCTTATCGGCTTGTTTGTAGCACCCATTAAATTTTTGAACTGCTGGGTGGACCTTATTCCATCGAGATTTCAACCATGTCGAGCTTCTTTCACAAAATAATCCGCTTTCACGCACATCGTCATTGTTGTACGCATTTGTGATTCTTGACCAATATTGCTTTGATGTTTGGTCAACACCGATTATTGAATCCTTTGACACATTGAACAGCGATCGGACGAGAATTACATCTTCTGCCACTGAGGATGCTATACGTGATTTTTTTCCACTACCATTGTGATCGCCCTCGTCTAGTTGAATATTGTCTACACCGATTGTAGATTCAACTTCATTCATAAGGGGTGAAATATTGGATAGAGAAGACCTATAACACGTGTTTGGATTGGTGGAGGGTGATGGTTGACTACAAAATTGTGGATTTTGAGAACTACCACCAGTAGGTGACTCTACATTAGATGGAGGATGCATATACCACATGTGTGGGGGTGGTGGATACATCATATACTAAGGTGGATTTTGTGATTTTCACTGGTAGGGGGTGGTTGAGGATACATAAAGTATGACGGTGGATGTGGGTTACTTTGCGAATTTTCACTGGTTGGGGGTGGTTGATTTTGCAAAAAATTATAAACACTTTGATAATACTAATTGGGATCCATTACAGAGAAAATAAAAAAGATTGAGAATAGATTGGAACACCAAAAATTTGAAGTGTGAATTGCACTGCAAAGAAGAAGAAAAATGAACTATATTTATAAAAAAGCATTCCTTCAACGGGCGTTTTACTCCAACGGATTCATTCAACAGTCATTTTAGTTCAACGATTATATTTATTACCGTTACTTTTGTTTGCCTTTATTATGGTCAAATTGTGAGTGTTAATTCTTTTTTACATTCATTCAACGGATTCAATTCAAATTGTGAGTGTTACTTTTGTTTGTCTTTATTATGGTCAATGGCTCTTTTATTTTTATTTTGTGCATTCAATTTGTTGCTTTGTGCATTCAATTTGTCTATATTCAATTTTTATTTTGTGCCTTTATTAAGTCTTTATTTTCATTCAACGGATTTAATTTTTATTTTGTGCATTCAATTTTTCAAATCAGCACACACGTCCCTCACTTCCCTCACCTCTTTTGCTTTGTCCAGAACCTTCCAACATGTACTTTGTGCACCATATTTCCCATTAATAAGCAAAACCCACTCATTTCAAAATCAACATATTATTAATTACAATAAATAAGAATAAGCAGTTGCAACAATTAAACACAGATTTAGTGAACAAACAATAAAACTTTTAATTTTAACTTCTGTTTTAATTATTGAGGATATTTATAGAGTTTTTAACATTGAAGGTATATGCATTGTTGTGAACAAATTATACCATGCATGCTAGCAAGAATCAAATGCCCATTAACATGCCGGAAAAAAAACAATTATTACAAATTAGTCACATATTAGATTTAAATTTAAATCAAACAATTAAATATTAAATAAAAATAAGAAAACTACATGAATAGGGTTGAATAATTTTCCTATTCTAAACTGATTGAAATTAAAAATAAAAAATAAAAAGAAGATTCGTTCTCAATTGAAACTGTTGCCATGAAGTTCAAAGTTATGATTTATTTCTCAATTAAAATTCTTACCATGAAGATCCAATAATAATTACTTGCAACTTGCAAGTAACAGCTGCGATGTTTACGCAACAAAGAAACCAACATATTAGCAAATACTATTCTCCCACAAAAAGAAGCTTTTTTTTTTCACTCACACCATACACACCTCCAGAAGCTTCTTCTTTGGCTTTTTCCCATGCGTTTTCCCTCTGTTCCCACACTTTCTCCCTATTCTCCCACAATCCCTTGGTCTTCCCCACACCCCCAGCTCTCTCTTCCCCACACCCACTCCTGTAGCTCTCTCTTCCCCACTCAACCCACTCTACCCTCTCTCTCCGCTTCTCACACGGGTTCCTCTCTCTCCACCCACTCCAAAAGCTTCGAGAACGCGAACAGGGTCGTTGTCGAGGTCGTCGTCGGGGTGGGGCTGTCAGGGTCGTTGTCGTCGTCGCCTTCGGGGTCGAGGTCGTCGTTGCCTTTACGGTCCGTCGCCGTCGCTCCTCTCCTCTTCACAGTTAGTATTGGTTTCATTTTTTTGCAACTATTCTTCATCTTCCTATTTTGATTCATCAATTTGGGGAGAAACGGTTGGGAATAATAGAAATTGGGGAGAAACGGATGGGAAGAAATGGTTCCTTATATAAGGAACCCAGGATCCGTGCTTTATATCAGTTCCGCCACGTCACTATGCTCCAACGCGGACGAAACCCCAAGATACGGGTGCTTAGCTTAAGAAACGCAGTAAGCATCTCCCATTGGAGATGATCTAAGATGTAACCACCTAAGGCGCTTAGAGCATCTCTAATAGAAGATGTTTAGTTGGGATTTTTCGTCTATTTTTTATGGTCTCCTTAGTATTTTTTGTTATCCCTAAAGAATCCATACAAAATTTTGCTTCAATACAAGAAATCATAAGAAAATTCAAAACATCCACACATTTTTATTTTTTTATTAAAATTTAATATTTTATTTTTTATTAAAACTTAACAATTTTTACTTTATATTCATTACACCAGACTAATATTAATTTAGTTGTGACATTTGCACCTTCTAATTTCCTACATGGTCATCAGCATTTTTTACTTGCAGCAACATATATATTATTATATTTAATATTAATCTATTAATGTCTTTGATTAACATTTTTTCAGCCTTCCACGGTCATTTCCTCAATTACTTTTTACTTCAATTTCCATACCTTCTACATTCTTCCATTGATTCTTTATGTTGATTTTTTTTAAAAAAATCAACAACCTTCTATATTCTTCCACGGTTCCATTAGACCACCAGACACATTCTACTCTTCTTTCTCTCCTCTTTCTCTTCTTTCTCTCCTCTTTCTTTTCTTTCTCCCACTCACGCGCCTTCTTCCTCACACGACGACTTCCTCGTGCAACCTCTTCCTCCGCACGGCCTCCACCTCTTGCGGCCTCGACCTCACGCTCCGTCGACCTCGCACGGCCTCCACCTCGTGCAGCGTGGCCTCTTCCTCTACGCTGTCTCTTCCTCCGCGCGGCCTCTACCTTGCGCGGCCTCGATAACCTCTAGTTTGTTTTCCCTCTTTTTTTTTTTTACGGGTAGTTGATGTTGATAATATTATTTTTTTCATAAGCTTTGGTTCCTTATATAAGGAACGCGTGTCGTTCTTGAGGATACGGTTCCGTCATGCAAGCCAATTCCAACGCAAAAAAATTTCAAGGAACAATTTCTTCAACTTAAGGAACCGTGGAAGCTCCTACGTTAGAGATGCTCTTAGTAGGCTTAAGGTCAACATTAAAAATTAAAAGTAGGAGTCTATGAATTATATTTTCAATAAAATATTTTATTTTAATTTCATAACTATAATCTTAAGTATTATTTTTTGTTGTTTTCATTCAACCACAAAAAAATAGTATTTTTTTTCTATTTGTATTCTTATAAATTGTACAATTAATATTCTTTAAATATCTTGAATAAAATATGGATAATGTTAACAAGTGTTTTCTTTACTAAGGTTATATTTGACTAATTATTTCAATTAATTTATAGTTGTTTTAATAAGTTTATAAATTTATTTATTTGAATAAAAATAGCGCATAAATTTATTTTATTAATTTATAATTTATAATGTTTTTCATAAAATATTTGAAATAAATTAAAAATTTAACCAATAAGTTATTATTAATTTTTATTTTATCCTTAATATTTTTAATAATATTCATTATTTGTATTATCTTAATTTTTAAAAAAATCTCAAAAACATTTTTTTCCTTTAATAAGTACAAGCAAATTTCGAAACAAAACCTCATTTGGACACAATTCTTTTTTCTATAGGTTTTCTATCTTTTAGTATCTGAATTTTTTAAGATTTTTATTTTTAGTTTGTAAAATTTTTATTTGTGTTTTAATTTCTTAACTCTTTTTTGGTTCTTATTTTTAATTTTTTTAACTGACTAAAACTAAGAATAAAAAAATGTCAAAGGACTAAAAGTAAAGACAATTTTTTTTTCTTACATGTATTCTTCTTGGGAGTCAATCCTATTTGAGACATGGTCCAACATTAAATATCAACATCTCTTCCAAAAGAAATTCATATCTTTGATTAATGAAAAGTTAATCTTTTTTTAGAAACTATAGATAAAGAAAATTAAAAAATTTAAAGAATAAAAAGATAAGGTTTAAATATATTTTTTGTCCTTCAATTTAGTTTTTTTTTTATTTTTTTGTCATTGTAAAATTATTTTATGTTTTTAGTTCTTACAAATTATGTTTGCTTTATTTTTAATCCTTAAAACACTAAGACTTTGAACTATAAAAAAATGTTATCTAAATGTCATAAAGATAAAAAATAAAATAAATATAATTTGCAATGACTAAAAATAAAAATTAATTTTACAAAAACCAAAAACTAAAATACAAAATTATAAGAATTAAAAAAGTATTTAAGTAAAAAAATATAATAAACCTTGTTTCTCTCCAAATTATTTAACCCCACTTCACCATGTCAACTTTCCTTGTCACTCTCACTTCCTCCTCATACAAGTCTACAACAATAATACCTAATTTAAATATATATATATATATATATTGATTTAATAGTTAGTTTTTTTTATCAAATACTCTTGACTCTTAATTTAATAAATTAACTTACTAATAATTTTCACCTAAAATTGACTTTGGTTAAATTGTTTGAGTTATGACCGACGTTACGCCGTGCTTATAAGCTATGGCCGTGACGTGTTTGAAGTACTCACTTGATCACTACATTGTACCATAATTAATGCATACATAGCAGACTCAATCAGCAGTCAACAGGTACTATTGTTTCAAACTATTGTAGAAAGCATAGAGTTTTTGGTGCGGTGCTTGTGAGGATCGGTACTGACATTTTTTTGGCACTAGAAAAAATAATAAATAAAAGTATTTAAAATTATAAATGTATTTTTTTACAAAAAAAAAAAGATAAACACGTAATTTTATTAAAATTGATATGATTTAATATATTAAATTTTAGTTTAAATTTTGTTATAAGAGTTGTTGTTTGTGTGTTTTATCTTGTTAAAAATAAATATTTTGAGTTATTATAATAGATTTATTACATGATGTTATGATTATTTTAAAAAGTGTGTTTAAAAGAGTGTTTTAAAAAATATGTTTATAACACTCTTATGTTTAAAAATTTATTTAACATGAATTTATGAATATAACACATATGTATAAAAAACTGAATTTTTTATATTTTTAATCACGTGTCATATTTAATTTGACTAAGAAGATATACAACGTGACAACAAATTTAATTTATTTATAAATATAACATACAATAATATAAAAAATTACTACACAATTATAAATTTTTAGGCTCCTTCTAGGCAAGGGTCTTGTAAGAACCTAGTTTGATGGAATTAGAACTTAACTAATTTATTTTTCAAAATTGGAGAATGGTTAAAATATTGTTTGATTAAAGTTAATAAAATTTACGAGTAAATTTTTTGCAATGGTTGGAGATATGTATTTCAATTTATATAATATGAAACTTATAAGAAGAAAAAGTGTACATGCATGTGTTTACATAAGAAAAATTGATCACTTAAAGGACCATGTGTCACTAGGTACTTAATAAACACTTATTATATTTCAATACTTTTCATGAAATCGTCTGAATAAATCAGCAATACCAAATCTCTCAATAATTCAGTAAAATTTGAATAAACGAGTGGAGTCGTTGTTAGTCAAGTACTTGGTAAATAATTAGTTATAGGATATTAGGAGGGGGAAAGTATGTATGAATTTTTATCACATGCATTAATATAAAGGATTTCATTCATGATCAAAAGTAGGGAGCAAACACGATAGGTTTGCAGGATCAAAAACTTCAATAATCATTAATTAAATTACATTCTTCCAAATAAATTAATTAGCTTAATCCAAAAAACCAACACTAATGATAAAACCTTAACAAGATCTAAACACCTACCAAAGTGGTACAAGTGATGTTTACTAGGGTTGTCTACATTAGAGTTATTTATATCTAAGTGTTGGTGATCAAGGTATCTTGGTAAGAGTAATCTTCATTTAAGA
Source organism: Glycine tomentella (assembly GCA_007407185.1). Lineage (NCBI taxonomy): Eukaryota > Viridiplantae > Streptophyta > Magnoliopsida > Fabales > Fabaceae > Glycine > Glycine tomentella. The sequence goes on along the minus strand of PYAF01004550.1, from coordinate 377,929 downwards.
TGTCTCATCTTCCTAGTGAAAACAGTAGGAATACCAACAATGACTAAGAATTGGGGGGGGGGGTGAATTGGTTTAAACTTGGTCTTTTAAAATTTATTTATAAAATCAGAGTCAAAGGATCTTAATCACTTTTAAATCAAGAATGTTTTTAATCAATCAAATCACTCAGCTCAAGAAATCAATTGCTAAAAAACAGAACTTGTTGAGTAGTGATAATAATACCAAGAACAAATGAACAAGATAACTAGTAGAGATTGAGATATAGAAAATCAACAAAAGAATTTATACTGGTTCACTTCTCAAGAGAAGCTACATCCAGTTTCTTCTAATCAACACTAGATTAGAGTTCCACTATTATAAATTTTAGTTCTTACAAGCTTTATATAAAACATTCTTTATCAATCTTAGATAAAGAATAGAAATCTAAAACCCTATTAGACTTCTAGTTATCAAGAACCAGAGAACACTACTTTGTTCTTTCCTAGAGAACTCTACTCTAGCACAAGCTTCAAAGAACTCTTTACAATAGCATCAAATAACAAAAATTGAAAAAACGAATTTACAACCAAAGAGAATGGAGAGAAACAACTTGATGATCCAATGAATATGAATGCATGTGGTTTACCAATCAGGATTGATTTGAAGAAAAAGAATTTCAGAACATGCTCTCCAAAACTTCTTTGAAAACTCTTGCCCAAGAAATCATTCAATACTCATGAAGACTAAAGAGTGGGACAAGAACTTAATTAACCCAGAAAATCACTTTCTAACTTTGAGAAGGCTTGTGTATATTCAGAAAATTTGAAGTATTCAAGTTAAGTTTCAAGACAAGCCTTAATCATATTTATAACATCTTTTGTAACAGACAGTAATCGATTACACGCCCCAAATAATCGATTAAAAAGCCTTATGTAATCGATTAAATTGTCACTTAATCGACTAAAGTGTTCAAAGCTTCATTCTGGGTTTAACAACGAACAAAATAATCGATTAAACCGAGCTGTAATCGATTAAAGCAGTGAAGTTTTATTTCTGAAGCAACTTGTGTAATCGATTACAATTTATGGTAATCAATTAAAGTAGTGAAACATGCTTTTCTAGATAGCTTATGTAATCGATTACAATTAATGGTAATCGATTAAAGCAACAATGCATAACTTTTGTTTTACACTATGTAATCGATTACAAAGATTATGTAATCGATTAAAATGTTCTTCAATACTTTTCTAGATTTAAAATCAGAGCAAATAATTGATTATATTGATGTGTAATCGATTGAAACAGTAGAATTACATTTTTCAAAAACATTACCCATTTAGTTCCTTTTCAAAATAGCTTTGATACTTTGATAAAAACATTTAAGCATGTAAATGATTATGTGCATGCAATGCAAGGATCAAAAGATTGTCCTCTCATACACTTCATTTTAAATTACAATCTTCAAGGCATGTGAAAAGCTCAAAACATTCTTCCAAGTCATAAGCTTCATTCTTCTTATTGTTCCCCCTATGTCCAACACCTAGTCATCTTGAAATATCTACTCTCTAATCCTGAAGTGATCTTCCTATCACAATACTCATTTATCCACTTAACATGCATAACAAGATTGAACTGGAAATGTCATTTATCTCAAGTAGAAATTCCACACATGTAGACAAAATTTAGAACATGAGTATTATACTTTTTATGAAAACATACTTATACTCACTCTTCATTGATCAATAGTACATGTATAGGTAACTCATATCTCATCCCTAATTGAATCCATATCGTTCCTAACACATTAATTATTCATAGTAACACAACTAGTATCATCACCATCACCTCAAGCAATTACACCACCAAAATAGAGTCTAAATATGGAACAAAAATATCATTTACAATCACAGTTAACTGAACCCACGTCAAGCATAATGCATTAGTCACTATAGTAAGACACTGAGATTACCATCATGTCAAGTGGTTATACTATAATATGGAATCCAAATGTGGTTCACTATTATCATTCATCATCACAGTTCTCTAAGAACAACTAATTCTCTGCAAACATAATATTGAGAACTAGTAACGTGCTACAAGCAATGTTATTTCATTTATCAAACACGTGAAAGAATAGAATCCAAGTACAATTTACATTTTATCACACACGAGTGTATTCAATCATCCAATAGGAGTTAGTCACCTATTATGAATGGTATGCATGATCGTACAATTAGTTAGTAATTATCTTGTAATTAACGCATGATGCATGCGGGTACCTAAGGATAGTATTTATATGGCGTCCTTGGCACTAAGTTGTGGAATAACCCATAAAATTGGAGTGGCACTAAACTTGCGAGTGGCACTAAGCCTAGATGTCACCAAGTCTATGGTGGCACTAAGCTTGGAGGTGGGCACTAAGTCTTGAGATGTCATGATTCACCCTTTTTATCTACCCACCCATATGAGAGGAGTGGAAATGGGTTTTATGGAAGAAAGTATTGGGGTTTCATGGTCTATATTTTGAAATTTTCTAAGAGACCATGAGTGAAAAGTAAACCTTATCCCATGGACCACACATAAACATGAATCACTAAAGGATTAGAACGTAACTTTTGTAGCATACTTTCAAAGAATGAGTTGCTCTTGATCACCAAGCGTCAAAAGTATGACGCCTCTACTCAGTCCATGTGAGCAAAGATTGGAGCAAAATCTCAATGTGAGCCGATGGTAGATGCGTAGGGATTTGGTGTGACACACTTTTCTCTCTCAATAGTGAATAAGTAATTTCATATAGTGCGTCAATTTCACCTCTCTCGTATATATAGGAGAGTGAATTTATCCAAATCCTAATTAAATCTTATCTTTATCAAATCTTATTCTATATAAATGATTATCTTATCAAATTTTATTTGATCTAACCAAATCTTATTTGATTTAAATCTATAGATAATTATCGTATAAGATATATATAGATAATTAATTATATCATCAGATTGTGTCTTATTAATTAAATCTTATTTAATTAAATATATTGTTAATTAATTAAATCATATTTTATTAATTAACTATGAACTAAATTAAATCACATTTAATTTATTCATTTGCTCCAATTGATTACTCTATGCATGTGATCCTATAGGCTCCCACTAAATTGACAATAATATTATAGACAGTGATTGGCATCTAGTAATGTTTCGCTGCCACTCAGCCCATGAGAAAAATCGGTGATTTGATTTCAACCTTACAGCAACCATTTCCACTGTGTAGCTTTTGTCCCTTTGTCCAAATATCTTGATCGAACACGAGACATGAGAGTGCCATTCTCGTTAAGTCCAATCATCATTTCTCGATAACTTAGTGGACGAGTAATCACAAATGGACCCAATATTTCATATTGGTCCATTTCTATGTATCCTTAATATCAAAATAAAAGGTATCCATATAAAGAACTCATTCAAAAAGAGCATCCAGACTTCATGCACAAGTCTAGACACTATTCCTCATTAAAACATTTACTTATATAGTATAAACTATAGTAAGTTTCTAAAAGAGCATGCTTGGTGAAGGAGTTTCCAAAATAGGGGACAATTAGTCTTTGATACAAATATTCTCGAAACTAAGGACACCTAGTCCCTGGATAATTTTCAAAAAGGATTTCTCAATTATCAATGGATCCATTGAATTTTCTCAAAACATATAGAATTTCATTTTATCTTTCTCAAACACAACAATTGCATTATGTGCTTAAGTCACATTTACACTTTTCAATTCTCAAGAAACTCAAGTTATAATCACCATCTCCCTCATCATCTGGCTAATTTGCATATGATTTTCTACTAGGTTAACATAAAGGGAAAGCACTACAACATTTAAACCAACAATATCATACATACCCATAGTCATTTTCCAATTTCAATTTCCATACACAACATGATGTAGTAAATAATCCATCACAGTTCATATAAGTTTTGAAATCCAATGAGATTAGTGGCATATCAGAATAGACACACAATGTATCTAGATCACCAAAGGAACTCAACAAATTCAAGAAACAACATTTCCAATAGTGCAAACAAAATAGGCTTCACCAATCATTGCACACATGCACCAAGTTTAAACATTTCATATGTGTATACTTATACTTATCAATCATTGCAAACTTGCTTTAGGCAAGTTTGAAATGTTTAAGATGCATGAACATGTTATGTGTAACACCCTGAAATTTCGATAACTGAAAATAGATGTTTAATGTATTTCTTGTGTTATTTGATTAGTTTAGATTATTTGAAATGTTATGTGAATTATCCATGTGCAATTTCTTGGTGTAGATGTCAAGTTATGTGGAATTTGTTTGAGTTGCGTTGAAATTGAGTGATTCTGAGTTTGACCTGAAACCTATTTTAGCAAAATAATCATTTTGGATTGGTTAACCGTTGGATCACCTTACAATTTTAAAGGTAGGTTCCTAATCCACATATGCAAAGGTTGACCGTTTGGATTTGCTAAATAACATCTAAAAGCCACCCAACCTGCTTCCCCTCCTCCTCCACCACCAACCATGGCCACTGGTGACCACCATGAGGCACTGCCGCTTGCCATTGGACCACCGCACAAAGAGTAACACTTTAATCGGAGTGGAATCTTCAAAACTCAACTCGAGAATTCGGTAAATAACAAAGCCTCCAATCCTCCTTTCTTGGTTTCTTTGAGGTAATCTTTGTTTCCTTTGTATTCTCTTAGCTAGTTTAAACTTCTCTTAGTGTCTCTTGTGTTTTTGGTACCGTTGTTGGGAGTTTTACACTTCCTTTTGAAATACCCTTTGAAAATGAGATATTGCAAAAGTCTCATTTTTATGAAATTGATGTCATTTCTGTGATCCTTGTTGAACCCCGGTCACATTGATGTGATAAGAATTTCAAAATGATTTCTTTTGATGTGGACACCCAAAACACCATTTTAGTCCCTTTTTGATTTGAGTGGGTATTTGACCCCAACTGTTGACATTGACCTTGTCTTTAAAATTTATACTAAATTATCTTCGATTTGGTATATAGAGCTTTGCATTCAGACAAGCACGCATATTCGAAGGATCGCGAAACAACACCACTAGGCTGTAACAGGGAGAACCATAGTTAGATAAGGGGGGTTTATTATTTGGTTATAGTTTTGGTACCATAGTTGGGGGCCAAGGAGTCCAACTATGAAGATAACTGCCTGTCCCTGCTATGTGTTGATTTTCAAGAAAAACTACATTTTTAACTAATGGGATGCGATGTATTTATAATTGATGTGTGTTTGTTCCTGTGTGTGCTCGTTTTCAAGAAAAAAATGTTTTTTAACTAATTGGATGCAATGAATTGGCTTGTTGATGGATAAAACTGTGAATGATATTATTGTTGTAATGATTGGATTTTTGGGAAAAATCTTAATTACAAAAGAGACTCTGCCCAAAATTTTGTAATGCTTTCTTCTATTTAATTCTTTATTAAATTTTTAAATGGGCATAAGAGTGTGTTTTATATATTGTAGTCCTCCTCTTTAATTTAGAATTTTCATAAAAATATTAGTCTTGTGTATGATGAATTGTGAATGTATGAAATTTGGATTGTCTGAAGACCTAAGGAATGTGAATCTCAGGCATATGCATTATGTATAGATGTGAAATACGATTATTTGTGATGTCGTTGATGATATTGAGATTGAGATAATGTTGATATAATTGATGATGTTGAAAATGAGATGAAATTGATGTTCATGATGATAATGTTGAAATGAGATGAGTTTTATATGTATGATGATGATATTGAGATTATGTGTTATGGATATTGATAATGTCATTGTGTGATGTGGATACACATGGATACCCATTGGGGGTGCATGATGGGTTACCCTTGCGAAGACGGATGTGTTCCTAGCCAGGTCATGCATTGATGGTGCCCATGGTTGTATGATGTGTACGTCCATCTGGGATGCAGTGACCGGTTAGTTACCCTTGCGAGAAAGGATGTGTTCCTAGCCACAGTCAGTGCATCAGTGAACCCATATTGGTGTGTTATGTATGTATATGGGGGGTGCATGATTGGTTACTCTTGCGAGGAAGGATGTGTTCCTAGTAAGGTCATGCATTGATGGTGCCCATGTTTCATACTTCATATTGCATTGATGGAAAAAGAATGAAGGCATGAGCGTACCTGTGGGTTTCTATGGGCTAAAAACGCAGGTACTAAGGGGCTATCAGGTTTGGAATTCCTTTGTGACTCCTGGTTGATCACCATGGGGGGAGGGGGAATGGCCAGTGCACGACATTGCATGTGAGAGTGAAATCAGGAGCATGCATCATTCTGAGTATAATTGTTTGAGTTGTGAAATGAATTGGATGATTGTTTTGTCGAGTGTGTATTGAACTGATGGAATGTTAGTAATGATTGTGGTTGTTAATGTTGTTTCCTTTCCAATTGTTGCTACCTGATGCTTGTTGGTTTTATATAATAAACTCACCCTTGCATTTGTTGTACCGTGTGGTTGGTACTTGTGATGATTGCGAACTTTCATTTGTGTGAGCATATGAGCAGCATTAGGTGACTCTGGAGGGAGATTCTTTTTGTTGGAGCCACCAAGCCGACGTGATGACATTGGAATTCTTTTTGGGAAAGAGTTGTGTTTTGTTAATCAAAGTTAGTTCTTCGATTCTTTTTGTTGGTCATGTAAGATTCCAGGTGTAAATATATGTAAAACCAAATTAAGTTTTGACATGTGAATGATATGTACTAGTATAATACATATATACATATGTATTCAATTATGTACTAGTATCAGGTGTATGATAATTATATTAGTGCGAAAAATTTACTACCATTTTCATAATCAAATTAATGGAGTTTTCATTGAAATTCAAAATTACACGATTAGAGTTAGTGATATCGTAGCGACAAGGTGGGTCATTACATTGTGTTTCCTTAATTGCTCAAAGACTTCTTCTAAGTTTGCTAGATGATCTTTAGGGGTTGCGCTTTTGACTCTCATGACGTCCATGTATAGTCGTATACTTCCAAATTTTGACTAATTTGGTTTTGGAAGACTTAGTTTATCATCTATTAGTATGTGGCCCTGATGTTTTTGAGTCTAAAAGACATCACCCTGTAGCAATAGCTGGCCTACAACCCCAAAAACTGAACTGTGATGGTGGCATATTAGACCTTGCCCCATTCTCCTAAGAAGAAGAAACAACTGGTTATGGAACAAGGGAAATTTACTGACAGGGAGCTGCTCTGACAAGATCATTCACTGAAAGAGGCTTCAAGCCTATAAAGAGTCCACAATAGTTTCAGCCAACTAAAACCATCAAATATTCAAGGCAAGGCATCTTAAGCAGATGACCAAAATGAGGAAAAAAAAGCATGAGGCGAGGCAAGGCGACATTAGGAAGATCCAAAGAAAATATTTTGACCAAAGGACGACAAGGCACACAAGTGAACAAATTTCACTAGTGCAAAGTACCCTATTTATAGGGAGGAAACATCTAAAAGCAAAAAAAGAGTAGTTGAGAAGCAGTAAAAGCATAGGAAAAACAGACGATAAAGCAATAAAAGTGCACTCAATAGAGAAACAAACTCAAGGTTTAAAACAAACAATTTTAGAAACTTGAAACTAAATCGTACTCGGAATGAAAAAGGACATACAAAAAAAAAACAAAAACAAATGTCAGGAAAAAAAGCAATATACAAAGAATACTGGCATTCTGGCCCTTCTAAACTTGAACACCACTAGCAATCTCTTAGTTTCCAAATTTCGAGATCTCTTCGGCGAGAGTCTTCGATGGTTGGCCTCCTCCATCAAGAATCTTGCTAGCAATAGAGGAATAAGCAACATCACCGTCATGAGTGACCTCAACACCGAAGACATCGTCACTAGCTTCGACATCCAGAATAGAGATTAGGGCCCCTTGAAATCACTTGTTTTTGGCTTTATCACACACTAACCAAACCCTGTCTTTGACTTGACATCTCAAATCGATGCCAGAAAGATCAAATTGCATTGTGGTGTTAAGAAAATCAACATGATCCAGGGCAGTTTTGAAAGAATTAAAGGTGGTCTAAAGGAATAGTGCATGATTTTGTTCACTTTTCCCCACAACCGCCTTTAAATCGGTCTCCAAGTCCAAGTGCTTTACCAACATCTCTTTACTAATGAGTTCTTATTCTCGAGATCTGTTGGAAGCTTTGTTAGCAATGTCCTTCTACTTTCAAAGTTGCCTTTTCATAGCTTCTTTCTCGACCCTTAGGTCTCACACAATGTATTGGTCGCAGAGTACGAAACCACCTCAGGAAGGATATATTCAAGAAATGAGAGAATACAACACTCTGGGCCCCATGAATGCTATGTGATCAAAGGCTTTCGCATAAACGGGGAGCCCTTCCTTCTGGATGGATTTCTAATCCCTAGTGGCCAACAGATTGCCCAACATTTTGTAAGTGCTTTTGAGTACATCCCATATCGGTTCCACTAAGCAACCCTGAGATTTGAGGGACATTGTTTATGATGACCCAACATGGGCAGCTCCACCACTTACTGTAGAGGAGGAGGCAACAATAAAGGACTCAGAGAAGCTATCGCCTTTGGCCTCTTGGAGGAAGGATAGTCGTCGCCATCATCCCAGACAGGAGATCTAACATTATTGGCGACATCTTGATTGGCGTCAAAATTGACCACCTCCACCTTGTCCTTAGTCGTCTTAAGGATCTTGTGCTCTCTTTTGTTATATTCAGGGGAACTTCCAGTTTTATCAACAACAACGGCAAAGGAAATTATGACATCCACCTCCTCTGAAACGAATATGCAAAAGAAAAGGTCGGCATCAAGAAAGAACATTTAAAAATAAAATACAATGTTAACATAAAGGAACACAATAACAAAAACAACAAAAACAAATTACCCATGGCGTCACCAAAGTCAGAAAACTCATTATATAAGACGAGACTATAAGGAATGGCTTGATGCCGCCTCTTCCAAAAGGAAAGTATCTCGTCTTTAGAACGGATTTCTCCTTCATATAAGTTGTTATTCCCAACATAGTAAGCACTAACCTCATATTTATAGTGATTCTGATCCATTACAAAGGAAATTTTGTTGTATTCTACACTCCCTCCTTAGCGATAACCCCAACGACATCAAAGAGGAAGGACCACAAGGCCTTAGAGGGACAAACATAGAAGTATTCATCTTTGTAGTCCTTATATGAACTCTGGAAGATTTTGAAGATTTTTCGACCATTCGCTGGCCTTAGGGACATAGTAGCTCTCTTTTTATTGTAGTTCAACAGGTAGGGCATGAAGAAATAGATGAACAGATTATGGGAACACTCCAACCCCATCCACCCACATAATCTCTCAAAGGCCAATATAGAGGCGTAACTATTAGGATGGAACTGAGATGGACAAACTTGGTAAAATTTCAAAAAGCTAACTTGGAAAAGAGTAAAAGGAAGTCGGAGTCCAAGCTCTTCAAAGAATGTATTGTACATCGACAGAAAGTCTTTAAAGGGGAACTTCGTTGGTCCTCCCCCCGAGGTTGCCTTTCCTACAACACAATCAAAGACCTTGGTGGGACGACCCACCAACTCCTTCGTAGGACCTTGGGAATAGATCCTACCATCATCAATAGGGCGGCTAAAAGCCAAGCACCATCATTTCCATCACGAGTAAGCCACATCATCTTACACAATTTATAACAGAAATGTTACACTTGGACCTAGTGCCCAAGATCTCATCACCTATCCAATTTGTCTTGGGATTCTTAGAAGGAAGATAGAGCAATTTCAGGGACTTCACCACCCTCCTCATATTTTTGCCCATGTCCGTATCAACATCAAAGAAGTCATCATCAGAAGTTTAAGGTAGAATAGGTGAATAAGAAAGGTAGTTCCTAGATGCCAAAGTGTGTCCCTTGGCATCCTCAAGACTAGCAACCATGCTGAGATTTCAAAGTCAAAATTCATGACAAGAAATGTCCAACTCTGACACCTTCACATAGCTATAGTCATTGCGAAGTAGCGGATGACCAAATAAAGAAAAATGTGGTAGAGGAGAAGACAAAGACACATACTGAGGAAATTCAAGAGCCCTTTTAGCGGATTCCCAAATCTCCTTGTGAAATGGCTCTAGATTGACATTATGTATCAACCAAACATGGATAGCTATATATAGGTCGTTAGGGACCTCCCGTTGGTGGGAATGGGGATTACTCCTAATGTCAAAATTACCTTTCTTAGAAATGAAAGATGGGGGTCTTGGTTTACGATTAGGGAGCAGAGTAACCTGACGAGGACCAACATTTCCTATGCCAAGGCCGCACAAGAACACCACCATGACACCTGAGGAACTTGGCCGACCGTGACCATCGGTGATCAAACGGTCACCACCAATGATGAGGCAGTGACCCCCGTCAGGGCGAGCAGAGGGCAAGGTGTTTGGGTTAATGTGTGTTTTTGGTAAACAGTCGCCCGGGTATGGTCACTGCGACCCCTTTTGTGAGGAGGCACCCCTTCTCCCGAAGTTACGGGGTATTTTGCCTAGTTCCTTAGAGAAAGTTGTCTCGCGCCTCTAGGTATTCTCTACCTACCCACCTGTGTCGGTTTCGGGTATAGGTACCCATTTGTTGAAGGTCGTTCGAGCTTTTCCTGGGAGTATGGCATGGATTACTTCAACGTTGTAGCGCCTGGTACTCGAACTTTGGCTCGAGGCATTTTCTCTACCCATTATTACCCTGAAAAAGTAGGGGCACCTTGATTCCTTGAACCGATAACCATCTTTTGGCTAACCTAGCCTCCTCCGTCCCTCGGGACCAACAAAGGGTAGTACAGGAATATTCACCTGTTGTCCATCGACTACGCCCTTCGGCCTGATCTTAGGCCCTGACTCACCCTCCGTGGACGAACCTTGCGGAGGAACCCTTGGGTTTTCGAGGCATTGGATTCTCACCAACGTTTTCGTTACTCAAGCCGACATTCTCG
>PYAF01004550.1:343328-358632 GCA_007407185.1 Glycine tomentella | reverse complement strand
GACTTAACCCAACACCTTACGGCACGAGCTGATGACAGCCATGCACCACCTGTGTCCGCGTTCCCGAAGGCACCCCTCTCTTTCAAGAGGATTCGCGGCATGTCAAGCCCTGGTAAGGTTCTTCGCTTTGCATCGAATTAAACCACATGCTCCACCGCTTGTGCGGGCCCCCGTCAATTCCTTTGAGTTTCATTCTTGCTAATGTACTCCCCAGGCGGGATACTTAACGCGTTAGCTACAGCATTGCACAGGTCAATACGCACAGCGCCTAGTATCCATCATTTACGGCTAGGACTACTAGGGTATCTAATCCCATTCGCTCCCCTAGCTTTCATCTCTCAGTGTCAGTGTCGGCCCAGCAGAGTGCTTTCGCCGTTGGTGTTCTTTCCGATCTCTACGCATTTCACCACTCCACCGGAAATTCCCTCTGCCCCTACCGTACTCCAGCTTGGTAGTTTCCACTGCCTGTCCAGGGTTGAGCCCTGGGATTTGACAGTGAACTTAAAAAGCCACCTACAGACGCTTTACGCCCAATCATTCCGGATAATGCTTGCATCCTCTGTCTTACCGCGGCTGCTGGCATAGAGTTCCGAGGTGTGAAGTGGGAGATAGGGGATTTCATAATTGGTTGGGGTTTTGAATAAGACATTGCGTATTTGTCCATAGGTCAAATCAGATATGTAATTATTGGAATAATTGTTGGAGACTCAAATGGTGGATATGTTAGCATGAAACAAATGTGAATTGCTACACTAAGTTATAAAGTTTAATTTTTATGGACTCTTAATGTCAAATATTTACTGTGAAATCAATTAGAAATTGTTCGATAATGATGGAGGTCCATTTCAAGCTAAAGACCTAGATGGAAAGCTTGAAGAACTTCCTTTGGTGAGCCTTAAAGGACCCATGATAAGAGCTAGAATTCAAGTCCTTCAATACCACATCCAAGCTAACTTGTATCTCTTAGAAAAGCATGAAGAAGCACACCAACTTAGTGGAAACATAAAACAAGTGTTGTCTGTTTTAATGGATCATCGTTTGTTTGTAATAGATTAAAAACATCTTTTCTAATACCTTTAATCGATTACCAGATGCCTGTAATCGATTAAATCAGCATCAGGAAATTAAAAAAACAAGGCTTGTCTATTTTAATCGATTACAAGAAAGCTGTAATCGATTACATAAACCTGAAAATGTAAAAAAACTCTGTTTTAATCAGTTACAAGTGCGGATTAATCGATTAAATCAGTTTTAAAATTGCATTGAACATGTTGAGTAGCCAAGAGTCACTTTAGGGAAATCTTACACTTCAAGCTTCATTTTGGCTTCATTTTGGCTTCATTTCAATTTGCATTTTCCTTACATTTAGTGGCATTTAGCTTGTAATTTCGTGGCCTATATAAGGAGCTAAAACTGAATGTAACGAACTTTGGTTCATTAATACAATTCTGAAAATTGTTGTGAGAGTTTCTCTCTTGTTCTTGTGTAAGAACTTCTTAAGTCTTATCAATGGCTTCTCAATGCTATTGTGGTGATTCTTCCTAGGCTTGTTGGAAAGTTTTTCCATGGTGCCATCCATTGTCATTCTTAATCTCTCTTCCATCTTCCATTACTAAATTAAAAAGCTTAAAACAACCCCAAATTCTTGGGAAATTGCAGAATTTAGAGTTCTTGAGGTTTGCTTGAAGATTAGGTTTCATTGCAAGGTAGATTTGAGAAACTTAATGTCTAATGGTTGTATACATTCCATCATGTGGCACCAGAGCTACATCATTCTATCAGATAAGAATGGTGGAATTAGGCTTTTGGCACAACAAAACAAAGTTAGTACGGGTCGCACTATGTTGAGAAGGTGCGAGGGAGAGAGACAACTAGAGAATCTTCAAATCTCTCTCGTCCAAATCAAGTTTAGATCTGAAGATAATGTTCAAGGGTTTCTTCTTGGGCAAGCTTTCAAAAGAAGTTTTGTAAAGAAGGTTCTAAAACAATTTCTTCCATCTTTCAATCCAAGTCTGGTAAATTATTTGCATACTTCATTTGCTGGATCAAAGGTGGTTTCTTTCTTTACACTTTGATGTGTATTCTTTTGAGTACCTTTTTGTATTAATAACATAGTATTTCTTAGAGCTTTACTAGGATAGGTGTTCTTAGGGGATAAGAGTAGAGGTGGGTGATCTCTATGTCTTGGATCACTGAGATTCTAAGGTGTTAGAAGTCTCATTCTTAATCTAGCTTTGATTAAGAGTGATTGTGTAAAAAGCTTGTAAGAATATTTTTGTTCTTAGTGGAACTCTAACCATTGTGGTTGGAAGAACGGGATGTAACTTGTCAAGGTGAGAAGTGAACTAGTATAAACCATTGGGTTGACTACTTCCTTTAATCTTTTCTTGTTGTCTTAATCTGTGATTCTTTGGTGCTATCTTTCTTATTCAACAAGTGAAGTTTTGTGATTGTTTTCTTGAGCTGAGTGATTTGATTGGTTGGAGCATTCTTGGTTCAATTATGATATGATCTTGATTATTCTGATTCTTTAAATAATTTTAAAAGACCAAGTTTAAACCCATTCACCCCCTCTTGGTTATTGTGCGTGTTCATACTGTTTTCAATTGGTATCAGAATAGGTTCTTGAGTTTTATTCAAGATCACTATTTTTTTCAAAGAAAATGAATATCACACAAATTACCTTCAAAGAGGGTGCCTCCCTTAATCGTCCTCCGATATTTGAAGGAGAGCATTTCAATTTTTGAAAAAATAGAATACAAATATTCATCCAATCAAATGACCCTAGTGCATGGAATGCAATAACAAAATGTCTTTTGATTCCAATCAAAACTGTTAATAATGAAATGATTCCCAAAGAATGAGATAAGATGACAGATGCAGAAAAGACAGTAGTTCAATATGATTTTAAAGCAAAGAATATGATAACCTCTGCATTATCATCTAATGAATTTTTAGGACTGCTAGGTGCAAGAGTGCTAAGGAGATGTGGGAAATGTTAGAAATTACTCATGAAGGTACAAATGAAGTTAGAAGATCAAGGAAGCACACCTTGATTCATGAGTATTAGATGTTCAAGATGAACACAACTGAAAACATATCTAAACTCCAAACAAGATTCACTCACATTGTAAATCATCTTCTTTGTCTTGGAAAGACATTTGATGTTGAAGAATTAAACATCAAGATCTTGACATGCCTAACAAGACCATGGCAACCAAAGGTTACATCAATCAAGGAGTCTAAAGATCTATCAAAGATGTCCATGGCTGCACTATTTGGTACGCTACTTGAGTATGAATTACAAATGTCTCAATTAACACATGCAGAATATGCAGACAAGAAACAAAAGAGTATTGCCTTGAAAGCTGCATCCTCAAATATGGAAAAAGAAGAAGACTCAAGTGAAGATGAAGGTGATGAGAATTTGAACCTAATAGTCAAAATATTCAGCAAATTCATGAAGAAGAACAAGAATAGAAAGTTCATCACGTTCAACAAAAAGAGTGACAACAAAAACACCACCAACTACAATTGCTTTGAATGTGATAAGCAAGGTCACATTAAATCTCAATGTCCTATATTTTTGAAGAAGCAGCTAGGTGAAAAGAAAACAAAGAAAGAGAGAAAACCAAAGAAAGCCTATATTGCATGGAAGAAAATGAATAAACAACTTTTGAATCTTCAAGTGAGAATGAAGAAGCAAATGTATGTCTAACATCAATAGTTGATGAAGATGAAGAATTCTCAAATGCCGAATCAGAAGTAATCCTGAACTTGACCAACTTATCGATGCTTTTAATGAGATGCATGAGTGTTAAACTATTGGCAGGCATCAAATTTACACTAGCCCCCCAAATCAGGTAGGCTTATCAATGTAAGACATATGTATCAAACAAGGAATCGTAAATTTATCGGGACTTTCATCTTAGGGGGAAGTTTACGAAGGACCATGAAGAAACACTCCTCATTAAGACCCACAGTGCCATAATTTGTCAACTTTCCTTTGTTTGATAAAATTTCTTTTAAATGCTTGGCATAAGATGACACATATGTGAAATAACCTCAATGAAGGGAGGTTGATGTCCACTTTACTCATAACCTCAAGAAATTTTCTAAATTGCACATCCCATTGGTCATTCTTAACTCTTGAGGAAGGGCAGACTTACTTGAAGAGATGTCAGTATCTCCTTATTCTCATCCCCTTCTTTAGCACTGGATTTCCATCAGTAGTGATGGAATGATGTAGCTCTGGTGCCACAAGATGGAATGTATACAACCATTACACATTAAGTTTCCCAAATCTACATTGCAATGAAACCCAATCTTCAAGCAAACCTAAAGAACTCTAAATTCTGCAATTTCCCAAGAATTTGGGGTTGTTTTAAGCTTTTTAATTCAGCAATGGAAGATGGAAGAGAGATTAAGAATGACAATGGATGGCACCATGGAAAAGCTTTCCAACAAGCCTAGGAAGAATCACCACAATGGCATTGAGAAGCCATTGATAAGACTTAAGAAGTTCTTACACAAGAACAAGAGAGAAACTCTCACAACAATTTTCAGAATTGTATTAATGAACCAAAGTTCGTTACATTCAAGTTTGAATCCTTATATAGGCCACGAAATTACAAGCTAAATGTCACTAAATGTAAGGAAAATGCAAATTGAAATGAAGCCAAAATGAAGCTTGAAGTGTAAGATTTCCCTAAAGTAACTCTTGGCTGCTCAACATGTGCAATGCAATTTTAAAACTGATTTAATCGATTAATCCGCACTTGTAACTGATTAAAACAGAGTTTTTTTTTTTTTTTTACATTTTCAAGTTTATGTAATCGATTACAGATTTCTTGTAATCGATTAAAACAGACAAGCCTTGTTTTTTTAATTTCCTGATGTTGATTCAATCGATTCCAGGCATCCGGTAATCGATTAAAGGTATCAGAAAAGATGTTTTTAATCTATTACAAACAAACGACGATCTATTAAAATAGACAACACTTATTTTGTGTTTCCACTAAGTTGGTGTGCTTCTTCATGCTTTTCCAAGAGATACAAATTAGCTTGGATGTGGGATTGAAGGACTTGAATTCTAGCTCTTGTTATGGGTCCTTTAAGGCTTACCAAAGGAAGTTCTTCAAGCTTTCCATCTAGGTCTTTAGCTTGAAATGGACCTCCATCAAGTAGGAACCTTAACTTTGTTAGGTGCTTGGTCCTTCTCAGTAAGGACATCATCTGTAGGTTTTGGGAAAGAACCTTCCTTCTCCTTGAAGTCCTTTTGAATCCTCTTTCTTATAGTCATCACAACATTGACATCCTTCCTCTTAGGATTTGGTTCAAGTTGTGAAGGGAGGTTGCCAAATTGACTTTGTGACAAGAGAGATTGTATGTTGGTCAATTTAGACTTCACCTGCTTCATTCTCTGATCATTTTGGGCCATATATTGAAGCATGGTTTCTTGAAGAGTAGGTTCCATCTCCTCTTGTCAAGGCCTCTGATTTTGCATGGGTTGAGACCTATGCATTCCTTGATTATGCCGGAAGCCCTGTCCTTGATTGAAATTGTTAGGGTACTAATTATAAGAACTATTTCTCCCGTAACAAAATTAATAGGGACCTGAGTCTGAGCTTTCAATCTTCAGTGTTAGAGCTTGCATATGCTTTTCCAATTCAATTTAGGAATCATCTTTCTCAACCTGGTAGATTTCTTTCTTCATAATCCTTATATCCCCTGAGTTGTTATAGAGGTTAGAGCACATATCTTCAATGATCTTGGTGGCATCAGCAGAGGGTTTTAACATAAGGTTTCCCCCACAAAAAACATCTAAACTTCTCCTATTGTGTGAGGACACTCCACCATAGAAAATGTAAACTAGCCTTTGTTAAGAAAAGCCATGATCTGGACAACTTTTGATCATTTCTTCAATCTTTCCCAAGCTTCAAGTAGGTTTTCTTGCTCCATCTGCACAAAGTTTCCAATGTCCCTGATGTACTGATTCATCTTCATATGAGAGAAATACCTCCTTAAAAGGTACTTGTGCACTTGTTTCATGTAGTGATACTATTCTTTGGCAGTTAACATAACTAGTTCCATGCTTTCTCGTTAAGAGAGAAGGGAAAAGCATAAAGTTTGATGTATTTTGTCAACACATGATTTTGTCTCACTTTGTTGGTCAATGTGATGAATTTCCTCAAGTGCTACATCAAATCTTCATGGGCAGCACCACTAAACATGTTATTGTACAACATCTATAGGAACCTATGCTTGAAATCAAATGTAACTCCTTCAGGTAGCTCGGGAAGTTTGATGGTATTGGTTTGTCTCAATGTAAGGGTGAGGTAGTCCATAAGTGTTTGATTTTGATTAGTTGTCATTGCTCTTTCTCTCTTCACGGATCTCTACACTAAGTTTCCATATTAGCTTGTCAATATTAGGTTCATATAGCAATAGTGGGTTTTGGGACCTAGTTTGCATGTACTACAAATAGAGGAGAAGATCAAGTGCAACGGGAAATAAAAGAATAAAATAAAAATAAATATCAGAAAATTAAATAAATAATAAAAGAATTTTTATGAATAAAACTATTTGTTTTAATATATTAGACTTAGGGGGAGCTTGAGAGGATCAAAGAAGTTGAGGTTCTTAGACATTGATATGTTTAATTTGTAATTGTGTATGTCTCAGATGAGCCATCCTATGATCCATTGCATAAAACAAATTCATGTTTTCACAAAAGCATAAGTTTCATAAAAAGCTTTTCTGAAACACAAGGATTTCATGAATGCATAAAAAGCCAAGTGTTCAATGTTTTAAGTTTTGGGAAAATATTTTCTCACTGGTTTAATTGATTACCAGTCAGTGGTAATCTATTACTTGAGATCTAAGAACATTTTAATCGATTACGAGATTGTGGTAATCAATTACACAGTTTAAAATCACATAATGGACTTCCTGTGATAATCGATTACAGCAAGGTGGTAATCGATTACTTGGCAGCGATTTTGAATAAGGCTTCCCTGTGATAATCGATTACATTATGATTTAATCGACTACATTGTTCATAAACATTTTTCAGAAAGTTCAAGAATACTTTAATCGATTACATTAGTGATTTAATCAATTACTTGACAACTATTTTTGAGTAAAACTTTATGTGATAATCAATTATATTTTTCGTAAAGTCTTTTCCAGAAAGCTTAAGAACATTTTAATCGATTACATAAGTGCTTTAATCGATTATTGACAGTTATAAATGTTTTGTCTATAAATAGAAACAACTTGTTTTAACTAAACACAATGAAATATCAATGAATTTTCATAACCTTTTTGAAGAGAGAAAAGATACTACGTGTTATTCTGTGTTAGACCCTCAAATCCTCAAGCTTCAAGAAACCTTGAGAGGATTTCTTTTTGGGCAACTTAAAGAAGGACTTGGAGAGAATGTTCTGAGATTGTTTTCACTCAACCTTCATTCAAGTTTGGTAATCATTTGCATTCATCTGTAGTGGATCATCAAGTTGTTTTTCTCCATACTACTTAAGTTGAAATTATTTTAGAATTTCAGGTTTGTGTAACTAGAGCAATAGTTTTTCTTAAAGCTTGTCTAGAATAGGAGTTTCTAGAGGGAAGAGAAGAGTTTTCTTTATGTCTTGATCATATAGAGTCTAAGGGAGTTAGATTTCTTGTTCTTAATCTAGGTCTAGTTGAGAGTGATTGTATAAGCTTGTAAGAAATAGATTGCTAATAATTGAACTCTAACTAGTTGGTTACGAGAATTGGATGTAGCTTCTCTAGGTTGAGAAGTGAACCAATATAATTCTTGGTGTTGATTACTTCTTCTTTATCTTTTCTTGTGGTTATTAATTGTCATTCTTTGGTATAACTTTTCATAATCAATTGAAACTTTATTGGTGTAATTGCAATTTATAAAGATTGGTGTTTGATTGATAGAAAGTGTTCAAAGGTTGTTTTGTGATACATCCCTTTTAACTCTGATTGTTTAAAGAAATTTTAATTGGCCAAGAACAACCAATTCACCCCCTCTTGGTTTTTGTGTTGTTCATTCTGTTTTCATAATAAAATTATCGATGGTTAATTACCGATTCTCAAATCAACTAAATCCTATGATAAGGTCTAAAGATGGTCCTTGCCTTAAATCAATACCCCAATCATCATGGATCTATCAATTTAAGTTAGGATAAAATAAATTCTAGGGATGATTAATTAAAGATTAACTAATTTATTAGAGATTATCCAAATAGTTTGATCATGAAATTTGGTATAAAACATTATCTATCCAGATCTACCAATTACATACAGATGACCACTACTATGCAATTGATTAAGTATTAGAATGATCGGTTCGAGATAAACAGTAAAAACAAGGAAGAGAATTAATTAACATAAACCAATGAAGAATTCCATTGAGAACAAGAAGAAGAGTACATTTGGACAAATACATCATAACCCTTGAACTAGGGGGACTAGGCGCTCATGATTAAAGCAGAACTAGAAACTCTACACAAAATAGACATAGACATACCAATAAGGCAGGAGCGATGATCAAGATTTTTCTTCACCGTGTTGTCCATCCTTCACAGCTCTTAAAATCCCTCAAGATTCCTCAAACTCATAAAAAGATAAAAGTAAACAAAATATTGTTTTTACAATGTCTAAAGACCTATATATAGCTTCTTAAAGATATCAGTCCAAAAAGGCACACTACAACTGTGATAAAATCTACCACGGTTGTTGTCGGAAGTGATGCTGAAGTTATGGGGTGTTATGGATTGACTATGGCTCTCATGGTTGACCACGACCCTCATGAATTGACCATGACCATGGTGAATTTATCACGGTTGTTGTCGGATTGTTGACGCTATTCTGGAGGGATGTTATCATCTTATTGTGACTGTGTTGCTTACCACCGTTGTGGTAAATATACCATAGCAGTGATCAAGTGCAGAGTCTTCAAATCTTTATAAAATCATACAATTTCTAACTCTTTCACTTAATTGAGCATATGTACCTATGCAATACAAAACTAGTGTCCAAACTGAGTTCTACCAAGAAAATGCATGCAAAAATGCACAAAATTTCACTCAAAAAGTGATTTATCAACCTTCTTGTTATGAGTAACCTTTGGCAACTTAGCTTGCCTTGCTCCTCACGACTTTACATTTTTTGTCCAATTTGTTACGGAAGACCCACTTTGCTCTAACAGTCTTCTTCCCTTTTGGTAGCTTTATTAACTTCCAAACATCATTCTTTTGGAATTGATTGAGCTCTTGCATAGACTTAACACAATTATCGTCTTGCATTGCATCATCTATGTGTTTGAGTTCCACCTCCAAGATCAATGTAGCATGGCCTTGTGATCTAAGTGATGACCATGTTTGTACACGATCTGTTAGGTCACTGATGATTTGGCTTTCTATAATTTTTCTTCTTGTTATACATCCAATCCCCTTACTTTTTCTTGAGGACCATCGATATGTTTAGTGGTTGCTCCAGCTTCTGGGTTTTGACTGGATGGCACCTTTTCTTTAATACCATAATCTAGTCTTAGATCTATAAAGGACTCATCTAGCTTTGACAAATCTTTATTAGGTTCAATATCATTAAACTTCAGATGAATAACTTCCTCAACTACTAAGGTTCTTGAGTTGTAAAATTTGAATGCCTTAGATGTTTTATAGTATCCAAGAAATGTTCCATTGTCGCTTTTTGAATCAAACTTTCCTAAGTTATATTTAGTGTTAAGAATGAAAATTTACATCCAAAAGGATGGAAGTATGATATGTTGGGCTTTCATCCCTTCCACAGTTCATAAGGAGTGTTTTTAATAAATGGTCTTATGTAAATTTTGTTTTAAAGATAACATAAAATATTCACTACTTCAACCCATAAGTGTTTAGGGTTTAAATTGTCATTGAGCATGGTCCTAGCCATCTTTTGTAGAGATATGTTCTTTCTTTCAACTACCCCATTTTGTATAGGTGTTCTTAATGTTGAAAAATTGTGAAGAATACCATTTTCTTCACAAAACAGTTGAAAATTTTCATTCTCAAATTCTCCCCCACAATCACTTCTGATTGAAGTAATGCATACTCATTTTTCATTTGGAACTCTTTTATAGAATTTAAAGAAGACAATAAAAGACTCATCCTTGTGAGCTAGGAACATAACCCATGTCCATCTAGAGTAGTCGTCACTATGACGAGTCCATACCTCTTTCCATGGACAGATGTTGTTCTGGTTGGACCAAATAGATCAAGATGTAACAACTCTAAAGGTCTTGAGGTGGAGACAATGTTCTTACTTGAAAAATAGTTTTAAATTTGTTTCCCTTTTTGACATGTCTCACAAAGTAAATCATCTTTATATGAAATACTTGATAATCCTTTGATGAGGTTATTTTTCTACAATTTTGAGATTAACCTCAAACTTGCATGACCAAGTTTCTTATGACATAGCCAATTTTCTCTTTGACACACAACAAGACCTTTTGATCTGATAGTTCTCCCATTACCCTTTCTCTTGGCAGAGAACAGTGGAGACTTGTCCTTGATCTGGATGATACAATAGTCCTTGTTAAAGGAAATAACATATCCACTGTCACATAATTGACTTATGCTCAGTAGATTTTGTTTATTCCTTCAACAAACAAAACATTATCAATAGAGAGATAAGGATGAATATCTATCTACTCATTCATGTTATTTTTCCTTTTTGATTCCCTTTGAAAGTGACGAGTCCACCTTGATAGGGAGTCAGGCATTGAAACATACACATTTCTCCTGTCATGTGACGTGAGTAGCCACTTTCCGGGTACCATTATAGGCGTTTTCTTCATGCTATTAAAGACATCTATAACATGAACCATATTTTCCTTAGGTACACAATTTTTTTTTGGGTCCTCTTGTGTTAGCTTTAAATGCATTGGACACATGTCTTCTAGGTCAATCCTTGCACTTGGACATCAAACGTCCAACGTTACCACAAAGTAACAAACAACAGTGTCTTCATCATGAACATAAATCTTTCCCTCATTCATTTCCAGATTTGTCTATGGGACATTTACTGTATCTTAACAGATTCTCAAGATTTTCTATTACACTAACAAATTTAGCCAATGTAGATTTTAAGGTTCCAATTTCCTCATGAAGTTTTACAACATCCCGAGGTTGACCCTTAAATTCTTCATTTTTCAAAAACTTTCATTTAAGAATTTCACAGATCTTTTATATTCTTCACATTCCACCAAAAGATTATGCTTCCTCTTTTCAAGGTTCTCATAATCTTTGTGTGCTTGTGAACATTCCCTGCATAGATCATGTCTTTCTTCATTTTGATGATCATGAAGTTCATTTACATCCTTTAGATCCTTTTGTAGGCCTTTCAATTTGTTATTGTAACACCCCGTGTGCACCCGGTGTATTATCATTACGATTTCTATCAGATTAGCGCTTAATCACGATAATTAAAACCTTTTACGGAAGCGTAAATCAAAACCATATTTCTTGATTACATTATGTATGGATTAAGACATCTCAGCATAAACAAACCACTCAAACCCCCGATGATCCAGTTCACAATACATAACTATAGGCAGATAACATCAAAGACTCTAAGATATAAATAGGAGGAAACAACCATTTCATATCATAAGCGGTTCATGTTCATTTACAAAGTCTGACACTCGAAGTGTCTATACAAAAGAATAAGCGTCTGTATGCTTTGATCCCAAGGACCCTTCCTCACACGAGGGCAGATATACAAATCTACATAACTCAAAATACATGTACACACACATGTCTTCCCTCTACAGGGGTACAAAACAATCAAAAAGCTGAGCTAAGCTCCAAGCTCTCACTGCTGCCTCACAGCCAAGCAAGCACAGTCTCTACTGGGGCCTTCCGCCCTGAGACCGCTCCTCTCTGCCAGAAGAGTCACCTGAAATAACATAAGCCCCACACGGGGTGAGATATACATCTCAGTAAGCTCAGGGTCCTTGGAGGCATCTCCTCCACCCTGGCTCACTCACCATGACACACGTCATCAGGTATCATAAGCAATTGGCCTCCCAACCCTCATAATAATACAAGCAAGTCATCTAGCTCTAATGTAAGGTGGACCCAGTCAACACCAAACCTCAGCGTGAAACCGGAATTCACACCCGTGTTGTCCCATCGGGAGCTATCCCTTACGCATGGACGCACGTATATGGTACCTCCGAGAATAGGCAATCAACCGCAACGGGATACACCTATCTCTATGGTCTTAGGGGATCATCATCACCCCGGGATCATCATCACCCATGAGCAAACCAACTAGGAGGAAACCATCTCCTAGGGAGGTCCATATCTGTCTAACTGGCCAGAAGATCTAACAACAGGTATCATACATATCTCAAGCACAGATACAAGCATATATCATCATGAGTAAGCAACAACCAAAATGCATGCATCATGAATGTAACCACTACTCCCTCGGAGTATGGTGGAGCACAAACAAGTGGGAAACATCCCCAAGGGACCAAGAACTTACCTGGCAAAGCCGAGCTCTGCAGTTCTTTCCCTGCTCGATGGCCCACGCCACTGACACCCGCGGTGTCATGCCCCATACAAGGCACACATACATACATCAAACATTCATACAGCCACAAAACACAAGGCTTAATACGGTTCACAACCGTTCAACGAAAGGACTCACAATCCTTTCCAAACCACAATGTCATCTAGCCTATGGTTCATCAGTGTTCAACCAAAGCATCACTCAGAGACCCTCAGTGGTCTAGCTTGGCCTAGCCCAAGCATTGATGTCTTCACAAGACACCGGTGCTAGCCAACGTCAGGAGCTCAAAGCTCTAAACTGACCAAAGGCTCACAATTGGCTTAAACGGTTCTTCCCCACACAAAGCACCGTTCCAATAGCCTTCTAAGGCCATCAAGGCCATCAACCAAGGCTCTAGCATGTTGACACAAGGCTAAGCAACTCAACCCACCACAAAGCATGCATTATCTAGAGCCAACAAACCAAAGTTCACCAAATCAACAATTGAGAGCTAATCCTTCATCTACATCACATTCTAAGCACATATTTCTAAAGGACCCAAGGCTAATTCTAGCTCTATCACAAGTGGGTCACTATTCGCCCAAAACCCCAACTCACAAATCAAAAGGTGAAACTTGAGTTTCTTACCTCAAGGATGATAAGGAAGGCCCAAGAACAACTCCCCCTAGCTTGGGTGCCCACGAATCGCCGCCGTTCCTCACCGAACTCAAGTTTTAGGAACTTCCCTTGAGAAAGGGATTCTCTAATTTGGGGATTTTTAGGGAGAATGGATGAAGGATGTAAGCTCACTAGGTGTTTCTAGTAAGATTGGTGTTTAAAGGAAGTGATTTGGTGACCAAATCAAGGCTTAGGAAGCTTGGGAGGTTCAAAAATGGCTACTGAGCGTTCTGGGGAAGAAGAAGAAGCTTTCCCCTTCAAAAATCGCGAAAATAGCCTTTTATAGGCCCTCAGCCCGTGCTCTCACGCTACCAGCGTGGCATACCAGTGGAAATTGGCTTTCTGGAGCACTTTCCACGTTACTGGCGTGGCATTCTAGTGGAAAATAGCTTTTTGGAGCACTTCCCATGCTATCAGCGTGAGTCCCACGCTACTAGCATGGAATTCCAGTGAAAAACAGCTTTCTGGAGCACTTCCCACGCTATCAGCATGAGTCCCACGCTACCAGCGTGGCATTCCAGTCGTCGCTAAATCTGTCGCTAATTCCGTCGCTAATTCCGTCACTAAGCTTTTTGCGACCGAAAATAAAAAAATTTAAACTTCTTTTTCCTTTTTCTTTATATATAAAGCCAAGGTTATTATAGTTATCCAACTCCTGAAAGTTCTCTAATAAAGGAGATTTTTCTTTAGTGATTTTCTCATTCTCAAGACATAGTTTGGACACTTTTTCCTTAAAAGTTTCACAAGCATTACATATATGAGTGGACTTGTCTTGAGAAACTTTTGCTTCACCTTGAAAAGCTTTTTCAAGTTCCTTATGATCTTTGGAGAACTTTTTAAATTTTTTTGCAAGTACTTCTGTCTGTTGAGAGCTAAAGACTTTTCTTTCTTAAGTCCTTCATCTTGGCGAAGTTCTTGTTCATGAACCTTGAGAGTACCAATGAGCTTTTCAAGGGACATTGAGTCAAGATTCTTTAAAGCCCTTAGCGTTGTTACCTATGATCTTCATTTCCTAGACAAACTTCTTAAGATTTTGTCAATATGATCATAGTTATCATAAGTTCTTCCTAAAGATTTTAATTCATTTAGAATGGTTTAGAAGCACCCAAACATACTTTGTGTAACACCTCAACTTACGATCTTGTTATTATTGATTTTTAATGAAAAATTCTTTTCGATTTACTTAAAATACTAAACCACAATTTTTCATTACTGAGTAATATTCATAATTCTGAAGTAATATATAATAAGATTACAAAAGATTTTTCCTCACTGATTGATGTTTTTATAAATCTGATGTACAATAAAATACATACTGGTATCAATTCTATTACATAGTACAAATAACTAAAACCTTCTATCACAAAAGAATACATCTTCAAGCATATCATCTTCAAATAACACATCTTCAAACAAATTCCTCTTCTTGTATACAGCTAATAGTCTCTCTTTGCTATTCATCCGCTCGCCTGAATAAAATCGAGGTCATAGCAGGTGTTAACCACAGACACAAAGCGCAGGGTAAGTTTATGAAAAACATAATTTAAGTAACAGAATATATTTAATATGCAGATATTCATAACAACATCCTCAAAGATGTATGATTCTCTTAGACTCTTATCATGATGCATGATTCTCTTAAACTCTTTCAATAATTGGTACCAATAGTCAAGATAGCCCCAGTCCAATGGTTCAAAACTTGCACGATCAGTCAAAGTGTCACAGTGGTGCACAGGAAGGTCACCCACACTACATGTGATCATCATGGGTGCCGTGAGTTTCCCACTACCGAAGCACCCCCCAGCTCAGACTTCTCATTGTCTGAACGCTCGTACTCAGTTCCTATAACTATCTGACACACCTCCTCTCGAGGTAATAACGCGGACTAACCCCCGCCGGGCATATGCATATGAGACATATAAGACTGATTCACTTTAAGGTATAACTCTTTTCATCATCTCATATTTATTTTCAACATCAGTCTTTAATTTATATCTCACATACTTTACTCAGAAACTCAACATAAAGTATAGAACTCAACTTTATATTCATGTACAGAATCTCAGCATAT
>PYAF01004550.1:323268-343228 GCA_007407185.1 Glycine tomentella | reverse complement strand
CTAACTTAATTACCTTCATTTAGTTCCATCCTAACTTAATTTCCTTCATTTAGTCCTATTTTAACTTAATTATTTCTTATTCCATTAGATTCTAACTAAGTTCATTATGATTCTTTTACTTTATTAAGAAAAATCTTCAAGATTCATTATGTTGCTTACAAGTGTCATTACACTTGTCTTTATCATAAGCCTCCCTTTCTAAGTGTCCACTTACTTGGCATTTCTTGAAGTTTCTCCTACCACTTGTCCACTTTCATGAAGATTCTCCCATCTTCTACATGGTTCACGTGAAGACTAGATAAATGGAGAGAGATATTTGCTTCATTTTTATATTACTTTTATCCATGCCGTACAAGTGTCCTTCCACTTGTATTCATCCTATGGCTTGTCTTTTCAAGTGGCTATTCAAGAACTTTCTCCTTCCTTCTACACCATGCTTCATGTGATTCATCAAGGGAACAAGAGAAGATTTTTCTTCTCATTTTGTGCCCATATATGATAGCTTTCTCATTCCTATATTAATAGTGAGTTACAAGTGGCTAGATATTTCTTAAGCCTTCATGATTGTATCTTATCATTTTAATTTATGAAGCTTAAGATATTTTTCTTAAAGAGAAGAAAATTATTTGATTCTCCTTGTATCCACATGTCATCTTTTATGAGGAAGAAGAATTCAATTCCAACATGACTTCACACATGACATTCCTTAAGAGGAAGTAAAGTTCAACTTGAATTTTTCTACCAAAGAAGCAAAGTTCAATTCGAACTTCTTCTACTAAGGATAATATTAAATAATAGAACTTTAGAGATTTCCAGAAACTAACTTCAATTACAGTATAGATAGCTCACAAGCAGTCTACACAGAGTGCTACACAAACCTTACATACAAGACTGCTCTTACTTTAATTCTGATTGGTCTGTACTATTTTTGATCATCAAAATTACTAAACCATTTTATTAAATAAATCTGGGCACCCCACAATTTAGAGAAAATTCTATAGGTTCTATTTATTATTTTTCCATATTTTTCCAATGCTTGAATTCTTCTGACTAATGTTTCAAAGTTGTCACCTTATAAAATTCATAGAAATTCTATTCTAGAATTTCTTGTCACAAATTATTTTGATATTCTGCCAGTCAAGAGTATTCTGTAATTTCATCAGGTTCTCACAAAATCTCTAAGGATATCTAGTCATTTCTGGCCTGAAGGGCATTATGGTAAATTCATCATTCATTCGAGGGGCATAATTGTCATTTCCACCATAAAATATCTAGCCAAAAGTATCTAAGGGTATTCTTGTCATTTTCAAAATATCCAAGGGCATTTATATAATTTTCATCTTAAAATATCTCACTAAAATATCTAAGGGCATTTTTGTAATTTTCAAAAAATATCCAGGGACATTATTGTCATTTTCACTTTAAGGGTATTTCTGTAATTTCTGATTTAAGGAAAGGGTAACATGGTCATTTCTCTTCAAAAATTTCCTTAATGTCTCTAATTGATATTTCACCCAATTAATTCAAATATAGACCAGCCAAATTTCTCATAATCTAATACTCACATCAATAGCTATGCAAGAATAATTCATATAATATTTTGACCATAGATTTTGAATTTTCAGGGTGTTACACTTTGCATGTCTTCACCTTCTTCCATAGAGAAGAATTCATACTTATGAGTGGGCAAACTTAATTTGTTCCTTCATAAATTATAGCTAGAGTGTCTCACATATGCTTTGCACTCCTAAAACTGTGTACTTGGTGTATTCTTCTTCTGATAAGGCATACAACATTTGGAGTTAAGCAGGAATATGAGTTTTTGCTCATCCATCCATTGGCTCCTTGGGATTTCATTTTGTTCATCATCATATGGAATATGATTTTTGTTTTCTACCACGTCCTATAGATAAATCTGAATAGACTCAAAATGAGCTATCATCCACTCATTTCAGTAGTTGTACTTCACACCTCTGAACATGGGTGGTTTGTTGGTAGAGTATCTTTTTTCAATTTCTTTCTTTGATTGCTGGATCTTTTCCTCAGTATTGTTAAATACTCAACCCATGAGGTCGAGCTCATTAGTCAATCAATAATTTATACTCTTGTAATCATCAAAATCTAAGGTGTGATAGGTCATCCAATGGTTAGTGGATCATCCAGACCTAACAAAATGACCATTGTGGCATTAACTATCTGCATTAAATGCATGTACTTCTTCATGCTGAGAAACCACTCTTCATGGTTGGCGTGTTGAACACTATAATAGGAAACCGCTTCCTTTTACATCAGAGCAGGTCTGTGCAATAGAGCTCTTTTTTTATGGCGATTGAGGAATTTTAGAACTTAACTTCATTTATTCTTTATAAGATTCGACAGATTCAAGAAGAATGTCTCTGCAAAATATATCTCAGACATAGAGTATTGATTGAAGTCTTAAATTCCATCTATAATGTCATATAAAATCATGAGTCTATCTTGCTATCGACTGAAACATTAGATGTAGACGTCGCAAAACATGTTTTGATAGTGCATAAGACGTAACTTTTAACCTTTTCATTTGTTTACATCTAATCTTAAGACATAAATATCTTTTGACTTAACAATCTCTCCTTTTTGATGATGTCAAACATATACAAATTTGAAAGATGAAGGTAGACTTATAAGATATCACATTATAACGTTAGTTAATCTTATTAGATGCAGAGGATATATATTAAAAACAAATCATAATGCATCATAAGACTTTGAGATAAAGTCTAAACATATAGCAGAAAACATCTCATTTTATTCATATAAAGATTTTCAAATCAAGAAGATGTGTTTTAAGTACAAAATAAAGTGTTTCAGGGCAGAAATAACCACAAAACTCCCCCTTAACTCATGTTTTCTTTAGACTTTGTCATCCCCCTCAGATGATGCCAAGCTTCAACTTTTACTTTTTCTCCCCCTTTTGTTTGTAAACTTTTTCATCAAGCTTCCTAAGAATCTCATCACCAGAGTCATCAAAATCAAGGGAGAGATGAATAGGGCTACAAGTGGCATTGGAGGACGAGGAGGTTTCTAGCCAATGAGCTTCTTATAAAAGTAATCTCCAATCATGAACCATTTGTGAGTCTCCTTCTTAGCATAAGCACGATCCTGCAAGGCTTAAGCAAGGGCTTCTCTAGTTCTACCTAGTTTAGCTTCAACATTAGACTCTGATGCATAAAAATATGTTTACACTAGGACAAGCGTACCCTATACAATAGTAACAATGGACTAATAGTTCGAATATCGAACCCAAAGGACCATTTGTGTTCCAAACAATTAATTTTGTAAAACTAAGCAATTAAGGTTAACTTAAATGAAAGGAGTTATGGTCAATTGGTCACTTTATTAAATAAGAATCAAAGATAGAAGAGTTGATGTGCAAATAGTTATAATAAGCAGTCTTGGATTGTGATTTCACACTTATCCCAATTTCCCTCAATTTTAACAAAACCCAAATATTGTTAGTTACTGGTATTCCCGAATTCAATTATTAACCTTTGGTCATGGTTTAATAGTGCTCTTTTCCCTAATTAATACTCTATTAATCATAGAAATATTGTATTAGGTCAAGGGTTAAGAAAAACAAGGGTGATCAATTAATTAATCTACCATAATTTCTCATAACCAATTTATTCATGCAAGATATGTAGAAGCAATATCTTCCTAGGTCAATCAATTACACGTAGATAGTCACTGCCATGCAACAGATTAAGATTAGAAGTGATCAATTCCAAAATTAACAATAAAGAATAAAGAAGAGATTTAATTAATTGGAAAACATTGAGGGTTTCATTAAAATCATAAAAAGGGTACAAGAGTATGACGGCATCACAATCCCGAATTAGGGAAACTAGTTGCTTATGACCATGGGAAAACTAGAAATCCTAATAAAGAACACATACATGCCAAAAGAAAAGGAGACTTGGTCAAAGGGAGACGAGCCGCTTGTGATCAATTCATGAGGGTCGTGGTCAACCAAGAAGGGTCAATTCTTAAGGGTTGTGATAAATGAAGAGGGCCCTAGTCAATCCATAATGGCCCAAGGCTTCAGGGTCACTGCCAACCATGGTTGTGGTGGATTCACCACGACCAAAGTGCGTATCTTCAGGAAGTTATCTTTTAGAAGCTATATATAGAGGTCTTTGTCTTTGTAAAAAGGGATTCTTCAGTTTTATTCACATCTTTTACGAATTTGAGATAACCTTGAGGGATTTTCATAGTTGAAGAACATGGACAACACTGCTAGAACAAATCATGGTCATTGTTCCTGCTTATTATATGTCTATGTTTATTTTATCTAGGATTATTAGTGTTACTTTAATCATGAGTGGCTAAGGTTGAGGTTTTGGAGGTGAAAGAGGTGTAGGCTATGGTTGGGGTTGTTTAATTTTGATGGTAGGCCATTTGGTGGTTGGTTTAGACTTAGGTTTAGACGTAGAGTCTAGAACCTTCCTCTTTAGAGTGGTCTTAGGGTCTGAAGGTTTAGGATTTGAGGGTGGTTGTGTCTGAGCTTTTTGGTTGAGATAGAAGGGTTAGGTTTAGATAAGGGTTAAGGATTTTTTCTTTTGGTAGGAGGTTTGGGTCTGGGTTGGTTGGTCTGAGGTTGGGCTTGCTCCCCATATGTCTTTAGAGATGTAGCTTCAGACACAAGATCAACAGGTTGATCCTGTGGTCATATCTTCTGACTTACCATAGATTGTGGTTGCTCCTTGGGTTCCTTCTTGACCTTCTTCTTTATGTGTTTTTGGGCATATTCAGGGAATTCTTCAACAATCCCCATCTTTAGTAAAGTCACTCATTTTAATTAGGAAGCTCCAATAGATGTTTTCATGTCAAACACGTTCACTCCAGCATTTCTCATGATCTAAGTGAATAACATTCCAAAGGGAACATGGTTCTTCTTCACTTTTGTGTTGAACCCATCCTTGAAGGTCTGCATCCAATAGAAGAACTTAATCTTAAGAAAGTTAATCTTTGCTCCTACCATGACTTTATACATGCAAAATTTGTCTCTTCCATTTACATAGTCCCATTATCTGTAAAATATAGGAACACTTCACACTTAACCAAGAGGGGGGTGAATTGGTTTGGCTTGGTAAATTAAAATTTCTTAGTCAAAATCAGAGTTTCCCTTTGGATCTTTATCACTTTTGAAACCAAGAATCTTTACTCAATCAAATGTTCAGTCCAAGGTGTCCAATAGCTCAAATTGAATTAATAAACAAGGCAAGATTATCAAGTTAAACAGAATATAATCAAGAAAGAAATCAAGATCAAAGCACACAAAATTTATACTGGTTCACTTCAAACACTATGAAGCTACATCCAGTTTTCTTCCACTCAACACTAGAATGGAGTTCCACTATTGCAATTTTCTGCTCTTACAAGTGATTACAAAGTCTCTCTTTATCCACCCTAGATAAAGTTCAGAAATCTAAAACACTATTAGATTCTTAGAGACAACCCCACTGAGAACACTACTCAGCTTAACCCCTGGAGAAACTCTATCTCTAGATTACAAGCAAGAAACTCAATTACAATAGACAATCAAATACAAGTTCACAAAAGAATTACAACCTCAAAGTTTAAGGAGAGAAAACACCTGATGTTCCAATGAATGATATGTTCATGAATGAATATACCAGGTTGAATGATGAAAACAAACTTTGAGCATCTCTTTCCTTAACCTTTGAAAAGAATCTGCTTGCTTCAAGAATCACTTAAAGACCCATAAGTGTTTTAGTGAAGACAGGTACTCATAGAACCCAGAAAAATCACTAAGAATGTGTTTAGAAAGCTTATGTATGCTCAGAATACGAATTGCAAGTTACAAAACAAGCTAAGCAAGGGTTCTATTTTATCAAATCTTTATGAATTCTATTTCTTAAACTAATTGACTAAATGAATGATGTGAATGCAATGCACTTAGATCACCAGAAATGCTTCTTCCTTTTACATTTAATCACAAGTTATTCTTCAATACTTCAAGGCATGTTGAAAGCTAAAATCAAGCTTGATTCTTTGTCCATTCTTCAAGTGATTCCTTAGAATTCAACATTATCCCAATCTAGGCATCACCATGTTAAAAGGGAAACTATGGATCAACCTACACATGTAGGTCAGATTTGCGGTTCTGAGAAAGCTGATCACCGTCTTCTTGTCATTTGTAATGGGTCATGGAGTACCATAAAGCATGATATCCGCACTCTTATGGCTTATTCCTTCTCCCAATCTTTGTCAAAGACTAGACCTTCTTTAGCGTAACTATCAATAATAGTTGATGGTGAAATCAACACTTCTCTCTAACAGTTCGTCTGATGCTTACACCATTTTGCCTTGCTGTTCCCCAAAACAAGGCATATGGACCATAATGCCATGAACTAAAGTTCTCAAGAAAGTTGGTCCATCCAACATGATCAAATAGACCTTTCATGGGAAACACATTTCTTTTAGGGTTTGGAATTTCACCCATATTTGAAAGAGTCCAAGGGAAAAACATTCTTAGCCTCTTAATTCCTGGAATTACTGTAGCACTTCTCTTTGGTGCCATTGTTTCACAAAGATGAAAACTTTTGTAAGGAAATATGATATTTTCGAAAGGTTGAGTTCTCAGATGCAAGCAAAACATGCACAAACAGTTATGAGAATTCAAGATTTCAAAAGAACCTCTTGAATGCTCACTCTAGCCTTTTATATGTTTAAAAAGAATAGAGTAAAGGTTCAAATTGCATTTAATGTTTTTCAAAAATTATTTTTCAATCATGGTGAAAAAGGAAATGCATGTCTTTTAAGAGAATACAAAAGGTTTTTATCTTTATGAACATGCTTCATCTTTCGTCTGCACACTTGAACACACATTAGATCGAATAGGTTAAAGAAAGACTTTAAGATAATGCTATCTTCTGAAATAATGTACCATATCCCATCAATCCAATAAATTAACCATATTTAAATGTTCCCTTATACAAACGAAGCGATCTTCAAACAAAGGCTTAGTAAAGATATTTTCCCAATGATGATTTGTATATACAAACTTTATATCAAAAACACCTTTTAGTACATAATCATGAATGAAAAAATATTTCATCTATATATGTTTACCCTTTGAATGTTGTATGGAATTTTTAGACAGATTGATTGCACTAGTGTTTTCATAATATATTGGTATATTATTCTCAAAACTAAAGTAACCTTCTAACTTATACTTTACCCATAACAATTGTGAAAAACATCATGCAATAAGCACATACTCAACTTTTTTTGTAGAAAGTGCAATGGAGTTATGCTTCTTACTTGCAAAGATATTAGACAGGGTCCAATGTAATGGCATCCATAACTTGTACTTTTTTGTTCAATTATGTATCCTGCATAGTCATCTTGAATTTATTCATAAGCTCTCTAGTGTACTTTTGTTTATGTATGTATATACCTTTGTTGTCTTGCTTGATCTGAAGCCCCCAAAAAGAACTTAAGTTCTCCCATCATTCTCATTTCAAACTCACTCTTCATTAGATCAAACAAATCCTTGCACAAAGATTCATTAGTAGCTCCAAAAATAATATCATCCACATAAATTTGAACTATAATGAAATCTTTACCAACTTCTTTTCTGAATTAAGTAGTATCCACTTTGCCTTTCATAAAACCATTTTCTAATTGAAAAGGTGTAACATCCAAATTTTCCATGTGTTTGGTAGACAGTGTGTTATTGCTTTGTTATGCAATTGGGTAGTGTTTTTAGACTATTGAAATGGTAAAAACATGAGATGCTACCGTAGGATACCTAGGCATGGTTAAACTCTTAATTTTTTAAGCTAAAGTCTATAAAGAATAAGGATAATTCAGAGAAAATTCTCTGGTCAAATAATGGCCAACTCATTAATGACCTAGATGTTAATAATTGGATTTTGGTCTAGAAATAAAAATTAGAAGTTTGAAAGAAAATTAGTAATTAATGTAAGTAAAGTTAGAAATTAAGTGGAGATATTTAAGGTTGATTAATGGTGATCTAGATTCCATAGAATTAGAAAATGGGTAATTAAGTCATAAGAGTTTAAAGTGAAGGGCAATTTCTTAAATGACTATATAACTAGTTTAAAAAAAGACTTTTAGTTTAATTAGTTGGTGACTAATTAAATTGTCTAATTGTATGATGTAGAATAATTAAAATAAGTTAGAGTTGTAACACCCTGAAAAATTACAGCTCAAGCTGACAGAGGAAACTCTGTGTTATATCATCTGTGCATGTATGAATTTAATTTCAATTGTTATATGTTTTTAATCATAGAATTTTGTGCTATGTATATGTATGTATGTATGTATTTATGTATGTATGTATGTGATTGATTTAGTAAAGCTTGACAGTAAATTTTAATTGTTTTAGCTAGATTTTCATCTGTGCAAGAATTGCACTGTTCATTGAGTCGCAATGTAATTTGTCTGTATGTTAGTGAACTCTATGAAAGGTTCACTCTGAGTACAAATATCCCAAGGGAGGTCAGAACACTAATCTAGAAGATTAGGATAATATTTACTAGTTTTAGCAAAAGCAGTTTTTATCATTTTTGACAAAACTCTACTTTATCCTTTTATAGTTAGTTTAGGAAAAGTGCAAGAAGCCATATAAGGCATGACTGAGCTCGTGGAGAGAACCTCAAGGGCTTTCCAAGCTACCAATTAGTCATATTAATGGTCATTTAAAGTGCTTAGATTAAGAAGATTAGGATTAGGCCTTGCAATTCCATTGGTCTATGCATTTCACCTACAATAAGTGTTATTTTTTAAAAGACAAAGCCTAGGCTAGTTCTCCCATTTTTCTGAAGATTTTGGAGACCATATTTTTCTTCTTCTTCCAAGTTTTACCAAGTGTTCTTGAGCCCTTCTTCCATCAAGCTTAGGTAAGTGACCTCCATTTTCAACTCGAAGCTAGATTTTTACTTCATTTTCTTGCTCTATTCTCACTTGTAGTTTCAAAACCTTATTTTCCACTCTTGAAGGTTGGAAACTTGAATCTAAGCTCCCACATTCTTCCTTCTAAATTTCGTGGAGACTACCAGAGGTAAGGGGGGTCTCTCTAACTCTTGAACCATATGATTGTTGTCGTACTTCCTTGAACATGTTGCTTTAAAATTTTTGAGCTTGCTATCATGTCCTGAATCAGTGTGCTGAGCTATTTTCCTTAAACATGTTGTACCATATGATTTCCAAAAAGGAGTTATCTGCATGTTAAAACATAGATTTAGCCTTAAATTTCACTTAAATTGGAGTTTCCTAGCAAAAGTTACAAATAAAACAAGTTTAAGGACCTTTAGTAAAATGAAAAATCTGACAGGAATTTCAACTGAGAGTTACAGAAGTATGAACTATTTTTATTAAAGTTTTGGCCTCAAAAATGAGTTTTATTAGGTTTGAAAATGTAGGGTAGCATATAAGATTTGCAAAAATCCAACGTCCCGAGCACAAGGAGAAGTAAAGATAAGTTAGGAGCAAAACTTTGAAAAATTGAGCAATATATGATTTTAGACAACAATATATAGCTTAACTTTGAAATCTGTGCCTCCGTATAAATTATAATAGAACTATTTATTTTCTGGAATTATTGATTTATTTATTATTATATTGTTGAGATAAATGCAAGATCTGATGACTGATGCATGTTCTGAAATTGTGATGATTCTCTGCTGATAAAATTACTGAAATTTGTGCTTGTATTTTATTATGATTATTTAATGATAGACTGGCAGGGTGTGAACTCCGACAATTATATATGTGGCATACGAATTTATTTCTAGTATAATATGTGTGTGTGTGTGTGCATGTGTGCATATTGTAATTTTTATCTGTATACATTGTGGTTTAGGTCCAAGGGTGTTCGACACTCGAAAAATTGTTTGTTATGTTTGTTTAGATAGCTATAATTACAACCATTGCTATCTGATTAGTGGTTTTACCTCTTAAGCAACCATGATTGGTTCCCTAAGAGTAGTATGTAGGCCTGAGCATTGTCTCTTTTATTTTTTTGTTTGTTTGTTTGTATGCGTCCGTTGATGCACATGGCACAAGGGTTATGAATGCAATGCATCGACAACAGTCAAGAGAATTGGATAGAGATTAAGGAACCATCGGTTCTATTTTCTTATGTCGGAAGGTGAGGTTACTTTGAGGAAGTGGATGATGGATAGAGATACACTGGGGTGTAGTGGATGGAGAGATTCGAGGAACCTAAGGGAATTAGTGAGTGGTGACTACTTGACATTTGCACTCATTTGGCGTAGGTAACTCACAGGCCTCACTTTGCTACTCATGACGGGCTCTGAGACTATGCTTTTTGAATTAGAGATGAGGGGTCAGTGTACAATGTATCCGTATCAAGACCTGAGAGGATTTGATGGAGGTCCATCGCAAGCTCAAGGTTAAGAAGGAGAACTTGAAGAACTTCCTTTGGTTAGCTTTAGAGGACCCATGACAAGATCTAGAACTCAAGCCCTTCAAGACCACATCAAAGCTAACTTGTATCTTTTGGACAAGCATGAAGAAGCACACCAACTCAGTACAAACACAGAACAAGCCCTGTCTGTGTTAATCGATTACCATTTATCTGTAATCAATTACTAAGAAGTCCTGTCTGTGTTAATCGGTTACCGTTTATCTATAATCGATTACTAAGTACTTTGTGAAATAGAAAAACTCTGTGTTAGTCCATTACATGACGTATTAATCGATTACTTTGTTCATACATCTTTTCCAAAAAACTCAAGAACAAATTAATCGATTAAATAAACAATTAATCGATTACTTAAGAGTAAGCAATCGATTACATGGACGTATTAATCGATTAATTCAGTTACATCAATTTTTTTTAATATTTCGTGGCTATATATGGCTGCCCAAAACTGAATGTACACTTTAGTTGACAAATTAATACAAAGCTGAAATTGCTTGTGAGAGTTTCTCTCTTGTTCTTGTGCAAGAACTTGGTCTTATCAATGGCTTCTCAATGCTATTGTGGCGATTCTTGCTAGACTTATTGGAGAGATTTTTCATGGTGTCTTCCATCTTCATCCCTTGTCTTCTTCCATCTTCCATTGTTGCATTTTAAAGCTTCCTTCTAGCCTTGTGCTGCAAGTGAATTGGGGGAAAACTTGAGTTCTTGAAGTGTGAGTTTCATTACAAGGTAGATTGGGGAAATCAATGTCAAATGAGTTTAGACATACATCATTTGGTATCTAGAGCCTAATCCTTGTGAAATTCTTCTTCAATTTCAGTTCTTAGAACTTCTCCAAAGGTAAAACTCGAAAACACTAAATCCTACATCTATTCCTAGTTTTCTTGAATTTTCGTGAGAGTCTTGGTGGTTTGGGCATTGTCTTGTGTTCCTACACCTTTCCTAGTGTTTAGTTTCAAGATTCTTGTTCTTCATGTTCTTCCTTATTCTTGATAATTTCCTAGTTTTCATTTTTGTCAACTTGTGTTAGTAGTTGTTTGTGTGTTGTATAACCACTTGTTTTAATTCTAATCTTATGTCTAGATCTGAATTGAGTTGCTAGAAACAAATATTACAATTGTTATACATAGTTTTTTTTTTCGTGATTCATTAAATTTCTTTAAGAATTCTTGAACTTGTACAAAAGAAAAGCAAAAGCTTACAAAATATTGTGGAAAAAAACAAGAAAAGGCAACAGAAAAACAATTAGGTACAACCAAATAAATTATTGAATTGGTGATAAAAATGAAAACAAAATTTAGAAGCAAAGAAAAGTTACAAAAGTTACAAGTTCAAATTTCCTTTGAACCACAAAATTAAGTGAACTTGTATGACATGCAACCTTGGTGAAATTTGGCTTCTAACAATTGAATTTTCTTGGTGTATCTTCCTTGTGCAGTTTGGTCCAATAACTATCCTTGAGTTGTTTTGTTGAATTCCAATTTGTGATTGTGCTATTGTAAAATTTTTTCTTTTGTTGCTTGTCTCTTAAAAATTCCAAGATTTTGTCTTAGAGTTTTCTTGTTCTTGGATTCTTGAGTCTAGCCTAGACTTGTTTCCTATTTCACCTTAGTAAAGAACCTTGATTGAATTGGAAGTTGTTGCTTAAGAACTATAGAGGAACTGATGTATGTCTAAACCCATTAGACATGAATTTCCCAATGCTACCTTGCAATGAAACCCAATCTTCAAGCAACTTTCAAGAACACACAAGTTGTCCAAGCTTTCATGAAAATGTATGGCTGGACGCTTTCTTTAATGGCAGCAATGGAAGATGGAAGAGAGGTTAGGGATGAATATGGAAGACATCATGGAGAAGCTCTTCAATAACTATAGGAAGAATCACCATAATGAACCAAAGTTAGTTACATTCAGTTTGTGAACAACTTATATAGGCCACGAAATTACACATCAAATGCACATGAAATGACAATTCAAATGAAGCTTGAAGTGCAACAAAAGGAGCCTAAATGCAAGCTAAATGAAGCTTATGGTGCAAGCTTCCCTAAGTGACCCTTGGCTGTCCCAAATTCGAAATTGGTGCAGTAGTTTTAGCTTCTAAGTGCAACCAACAAGTTTACTAAGTTGCTACACAAATTACACACAAGTGCACCTACACCTCTTTACAAAATTTCACTAAAAGGCCTTTTTATTTGTCTCAACTTAAGCTTCGAACAAGTGCTGAAATTTATTGAATTAAAATGGACTTGAGACATCAAAATCCAGCCCTTGTTCTCCTTGGATTGGTGCGCTTTCTCATGCATGTCCAAGTTAGCCTTGATGTGTTCTTGAAGGGCTTGAGTTCTAGCTCTTGTCATAGGTCCTTTAAAGCTCACCAAAGGAAGTGCTTCAAGCTTTCCTTCTAGACCTTTGGCTTGGAATGGACCTCCATCAGGAACAAGAGTGGGAAAAGGCAAGAGAAACATTAAAGAAAGAGCCTAGATAAAGTGTGCAAACACGAGTGTGAGTGGCAAAACACTCAGAGAGTGGTGAGAATTTCCTTATATACTTGTGTTTTTGCTAATCATTTCTTTTGAAGGATGAGCTCAAGAGGAGAAGAGGCTTTGTCACCTAAGACCTCTAGGTTGATGAAGGCCATTACAAAACAAATGGAAGAATTACAAACCAAAATGGATGCAAGATTTGAGGAGTTACAAAGAGAGACCCAAAGAAGGAGTAATCCAATTGGGAGTGTGG
Source organism: Glycine tomentella (assembly GCA_007407185.1). Lineage (NCBI taxonomy): Eukaryota > Viridiplantae > Streptophyta > Magnoliopsida > Fabales > Fabaceae > Glycine > Glycine tomentella. The sequence continues at coordinate 330,015 of PYAF01004550.1, read as the reverse complement.
ATACAAAGGCTAATGGCAATAAGAGGTTGAGTGAGTATGCATCCTCTCATGGAGGAAATTATGAAGATGAGGAGAATGAGATGGAGGAGTGGAGAGAAAACAATAATGGAGATAAAATAATAGGAGACACAATCCTAGGAGGCAAAATAGAGAGGAGGAAGATTGGAGATTGAGGAGAGAAGAGAGAGAAGGGAGGAATGGAGGATTGAGTGGAAAAAAAAATTCCAACGTTCCTTGATACTTATGATCCCGAAGTTTACTTTGAGTGGGAGATGAAAGTAGAACAAATTTTCTCATGCCAACAATTTGATGAAGAAAAGAAATTGATTTTAGCAACTCTAGAATTTGGTGGCTATGCTTTGGTGTGGTGGAACCAAATTCAAATGGACATAGGGGGTTGAGGAGAAAAAGAATAAATAGCTGGAATGACTTGAAGGGGTGCTTGAGAGAAAGATTTGTTCCCACTTATTATACAAGAGAAGTCCACAACAAGCTCTAAAGACTATTCCAAGGCTACAAAAGTGTTGATGACTACTATAAGGAGATGAAATTGTCAATGATGAAGGCTGAAATTATGGAGAGCCAAGAGGCAACCATGGCTAGGTTCCTTTATGGCTTGAATAGAGAAATTCAAGATGGGTTGCAGCTACATTCTTATGTCACAATAGAGGAGCTAGTCCACAAAGCTCAAAGGATGGAACAACAACTCAAAAGGAGGAAAGCTTCCAAAACCAATGGGGCTGCAACTTCCAGCTGGAAAGACAAGGCTAGGGGGAGGTTTCTCAAGTGAAAAGTAAAGAAGAAAAGGTGGAGAGCTCAAGCACAAATATTATAGACCCTACACCGACAAGATCAAGCAATATCAAGTGCTTTAAGTGCCTTGGCAAGTGCCACATTGCATCACAATGTCCCAACAAGAGAACAATTATTTTGAGTTTGAGCATTCAGGCAAGAAAATTATTTTGAGGTCTTTGACTCCTAGACAAGTGTGTGAAGATCAAGTGAGGATGAAAGAAAAGAGAATTCAAGAGCTGAAAAAATATTGCACTTGATATCAGAAAAAGGGCAAGAATAATGAGCTATCCAAGAGAAAAACTAGTGAGAAGAAAAGAAAAGAGAAAGAAAATGAGAGCAAAAAACTTCATGAGACTAAAGAGAGTTTGTTCTTGAGTGAAAAGGAAATCAAGAGAGTGTTATTAGCAAAAAAACCTCTTTCGTATATGGTTCCTAACTCTCTTTGTTTACATGTTGGAAAGGAAGGAGAAAAATAGCCCAAAGCTATACAATCTCTTTTGGAGGAATATGAAGATGTTTTTCCAAATGAAATTCCTAATGTCTTGCCTCCTTTAAGAGGCATAGAGCATCAAATTGATTGGATTCCAAGTTGTTCACTCCCTAATAGGGCAACATATAAGACTTCATCCATGGAGGCAAAAGAGATACAAAAACAAGTGGAAAAGCTACTTGACAAAGGGTGGATTCGTGAGAGCATGATTCTTTGTGCCATGTCAATTATTCTTGTACCTAAAAAGGAGGGAACATGGAGAATGTGCACTGATTGTAGGACAATAAAAAACATCACCATAAGGTTCTCAAAGATGGCATACTTCATTCCTTGTCACAAGAATGATGATGCTTGTGAAGTAGCCAATCTCTTATTCAAGGAAGTGGTGAGACTTTATGGATTGCCTAGAAGCATTATGAGTGATAGAGACTGATGAAGGTCCATTCCACGCCAAAGGTCTAGAAGGAGAGCTTGAAGCACTTCCTTTGGTGAGCTTTAAAGGACCAATGAAAAGAGCTATGACTTAAGCCCTTTAAGACCACATCCAAGCTAACTTGTATCTCTTGGAAAAGCATGAAGAAGCACACCAATTTAGTGGAAACACAAAAGAAGTGTTGTCTGTTTTAATAGATTACCATCTGTCTATAATACCTTGCATTGAAACTCAAACTTCAAGTTTTCTTCAGGGACACAAAGCTGTCAAAAATGGAAAGTGGGGTAAAGGTAAAGGATGAAGGTGATTGGCACCATGGAAAATCTTTCCAATAAGCCTAGGAAGAATCGCCACAATCGCTTAAAGCTATTGATAAAAAACGTGAAGTTCTTACACAAGAACAAGAGAGAAATATCTAACACACGAACTCTGCTGTCATTCACTTAGAAAAATGGAGTTAAATGTTTACATTCAGTTGACAGCTTTATATAAAAAATGAAAATAACTGACTGTAATTGATTTTTTCGTCCAATTAATCGATTATTTTGTCCAAATAATCGATTATTTCGAACAAGTAATCGATTATTTTGTTCTTAATCTTTTGGAAACAGATGATGAACCAAATAATTGATTATTTCACTATGTAATCGATCAAAACAGAGTTATTTACCATTTTTAGGCTTATGTAATCGATACAGGTGTCTGGTAATCAATTAAAGCAGAAAAGCCTTGTTTTCTTAAATTCTTGATGTTGATTTAATCGATTACAGGCATCTGGTAATCGATTAAAGGTATCAGAAAAGATGCTTTTAATCTATTACAGATAGATGGTAATCTATTAAAACAGACAACACTTCTTTTGTGTTTCCACTGAATTGGTGTGCTTCTTCATGCTTTTCCAAGAGATACAAGTTAGCTTGGATGTGATCTTGAAGTTCTCGAGTCCTAGCTCTTTTCATTGGTCCTTTAAAGCTCACCAAAGGAAGTGCTTCAAGCTCTCCTTCTAGACCTTTGGCTTGGAATGAACCTCCATCAAAGACAAAAAGTTCTTTAGCCACTTTTGGAAAACATTATGGGGTAAGCTTGGCACAAAGCTCTTATTTTCATCAACTTGTCACCCATAAATGGATGGCCAAACCGAAGTGGTGAATAGGACATTGGGTCAACTCCTTAGATGCTACATCAAGGGCAATTTGAGGACTTGGGAGGAGTGTCTACCTCATATTGAGTTTGCTTATAATAGAGTGGTTCACAAGACTACTTTCTTATCTCCTTTTCTTCTTTTATGATTAATCATGATGCTTTTTCTAAAGCTTCTTATGTTAGGAAATTGCATGAACAAGTAAAGTCTCATATGGAGAGAAAGATGAAACAATATGCTAAACAAGGCAATAAGCACAAGAAGCAAGTGATCTTTAATAAAGGAGATTTGGTTTGGCTTCATTTGAGGAAGGATAGATTTCCTCAAGAAAGGAAATCCAAGCTCTAACCTAGAAGAGATGGACCTTTTAAGATTTTAGAGAGAATCAACAACAATGCATATAAACTTGAGTTGCCAAGTGAGTATGGTATGAGTAATACCTTTAATGTTTGTGATCTTTCTTTGTCTAATGTAGGTACAAGTGAGAGAGAAAACTTGAGGTCAAGTTCCTTTCAAGAAGGATGGGATGATGGAGGTCCATCGCAAGCTCAAGGTCAAGAATGAGAACTTGAAGAACTTCCTTTGGTTAGCTTTCGAGGACCCATGACAAGAGTTAGAGCTCAAGCCCTTCAAGACCACATCAAAGCTAACTTGTATCTTTTGGACAAGCATGAAGAAGCATACCAACTTAGTACAAACATAGAACAAGCCCTGTTTGTGTTAATCGACTACCATTTATCTGTAATTGATTACTAAGAAGTCCTATCTGTGTTAATTGATTACTAAGTACTTTGTGAAATAGAAAAACTCTATGGTAGTCCATTACATGTTGTATTAATCGATTACTTTGTTCATACATCTTTTCCAGAAAACTCAAGAACATATTAATCAATTAAATAAACAATTAATCAATTACTTAAGAGTAAGTAATCAATTACATGGACGTATTAATCGATTACATTTAGTTACATCAATTTTTTTATATTTTGTGGCTATATATGGCTGCCCAAAACTGATTGCAGACACTTTGGTTGACAAATTAATACAAAGCTAAAATTGCTTGTGAGAGTTTCTCTCTTGTGTGCAAAAACTTCTTGGGTCTTATCAATGGCTTCTCAATGCTATTGTGGAGATTCTTCCTAGACTTATTGGAAAGCTTCTCCATGGTGTCTTCCATCTCCATCCCTTGTCTTCTTCCATTTTCCATTGCTACATTTTGAAGCTTCCTTCCAGCCTTGTGCTGCACGTGAATTGAGGGAAAGTTTGAGTTCTTGAAGGAATCTTGAAGAGTGAGTTTCATTGTAAGGTAGATTGGGGAAATCAATGTCTAATGAGTTTAGACATACATCAGGATTGGTGGCAATGATTGGGCCTTGTAGTGAAATAGGTATGATAGTTACGTGTTTAGGATGCAAGAGTGTTGTTTGTTTAGATAACCACATGCAATGGTTACGTAGATTGTATGTTTTAATTTTGTTTTACTATTGCCTTTCATTTGTGGCGTTCGAGGAGCGGAGGAATCACCCCAACATCCAACAACTTTTAGGTACTGACGATGCCAAGTACATTGAGGCATCTATGAGCTCAGTGTAGCTCGCAAAGAGAGCGAGTATGGACTGCATCGTGACGCGAACTACATGTTAAACCAGTCATACTTGAGTCTACATAGCGCCAGCTGATACACCGGATACAACATGCATCAAGTACACCCAGTGGAGGTTACAGAGGACCGAGGTGACCATTCGGACATGTCATCCGAGGAGATGGAGGAGTACCAAGAACTACTGAGGCAATTGGAACTGACGTCTAAGAAGGAGAGCGACGATTCTCTCGAGGACACATCTTAGGTAGTTTTGTACTTCTAGTGTAATAAGTGGTCTGCTCTAGTCTTAGTTTCTTTACTACTTTGATGTATTTTGAGAGATATTTCTTACATACATGTATTTTGTTGTAGCATGGATGAAAAATGTATTTTATTTATTATCACACTATTATGGGTTGTATCAATATATTTCTTTGTGACACTACAAGTTTTATTTTATTTATGTATGGAAACATTGCCTTTGAGGATCGAGGATCGATGAACAAAGCACTTAAGAGGGAAAGAGATTCCCTTGGTCAAGATGATCTGAGGAGGTACATCAGAAGAGAATGCAACATGAGAACTAGAGAGTCAGATGTGAGAAGCCTATCCAACCTTGTTTGAGTCAAGTACATTTCGGGGACAAAATTTCTAAAAGGGTGCGAGAGTTGTAACGCCTTGAAATTTCAATAACCGAAAATAGATGTTTGATGTATTTGTTGTGTTATTTGATTATTTGATAAGTTTAGATTAGTTGAAATGTTGTGTAAATTACCTTTGTGCAATTGCTTGGTCTGGATGTTAAGATATGTGAGGTTTGTTTGATCTATGTTTAAAATGTGTGATTGATAGTTTGACCCAAAACCTATTTTAGTAAAACTACAATCCCAGATTCGTTAACCGTTGGATCAACTTCATATTTTGGCAGTAGGTTCAAACCCATCTCTGTATATTGTGACCGTTGGGATCTGCAAAATACCAAGTTTTGTTGCTGCACTAAGCACGATCGGCACGCTAAGCGCAATTTCGAGACAGAGAGAAAATTGCATTGAGCGAGACAGGACACACTGAGTGAGACATGCAAATTATAAATACGTCCAGCAGTGCAGAAAAACGTGTTTTCACCTCTCTCTCTCTCTCTCTAAACTCTTACCCAAACCCTAAAACCTCCTTTTCCACCACCTACGACCATCGGTGACCACCACAAGCCACTGTCGCTTGCCGTTGGACCACCGCACGAAGAGGAATACTTTAATTGGAGTGGAATCTTCAAAACTCAACTCAAGGATTCGGTAGAGAACGGAGCCTTCAATCCTCCTTTCTTGGTTTCTTTGAGGTAACCATGGTTTCCTTGTCTTCTCCTAGCTAGTTTGAAGCCTATCTTGATATCTCTTGTGATTTGGGTACCGTTATTAGGTGTTTTTACACTTCCTTTGAAAACTCTTTGAAAATGAGACGTTGTAAAAGTTTCCTTTTTATAAAATTGATGCCATCTTTGTGACCTTTGTTGAGCCCTAGTCACGTTGGTGTGATCAAAATTTCAAAATGATGTCTCTTTGATGTGGACTCCCAAAACACCATTTTAGCCCCTTTTAAATTTAAGTGGGTATTTGACCCAAATGTTAATATTGACCCTGTCTTTAAAATCTATACTAAATTGTCTTTGATTTGGTATATAGAGCTCTGTCTTTGGGCCAAAGCATGCGAACTTGAGGGATCTCATAACAACACCATGAGGAGCTAACAAGAAAAATTATAGATAGGTAAGGGGAGTTTATGGTTTGACTACAGTTTTTGATACCATAGTTGGATGTCAGGGAACTCAATTGTGGAGATATGTGTCTGTCCCTGTTGTGTGCTGATTTAAAAAAAATACTATGTTTAAAACTAATAGGATGTGATATATTTATTGTTGATTGTAACACCCCCGTAGGCCTCTGGTGCGTTATCATTAACGATATCAGTTTAGCTTTTCATTAACGTAAAACATTATTCAGCGGAAGCAAAGAATCGTTTTTCTTGATTCATTATGTATGAAATCCAAAATACAGGCAACATATATATATATATATATATAAGGCACATAATATAAGCCCTGCTGATCCATTTTCTCAAAATAAACATAGACAGATAAGGAATCATATACAAGATAATCAGGAGGAAATACATATTATTACATCTCTTTATAGTTCTGTTCATACATATACATCAGAGTTCTCACCACACCGTGGTGATGCAAAAGAATAACTACCCTCACTGAGGGTTACAGAACTATACAACCCTTATCCAGGTCACAAAACACAATC
>PYAF01004550.1:260427-317196 GCA_007407185.1 Glycine tomentella | reverse complement strand
ATACTCTAAATTATTGATGGAATTTATTATAACCATGAAGGGAGAATTCGTTCATGATATAAACGACTAATAGAATTTGCAAGCAAAGCGAAAAGAAATTTTTCATGAAATTTATAAACTAAGATAATTCTAATACAAAGTGGACACGAGATTTCATCTAAAATCAATCAAACACGAGAGAGTGAAAGGAGGCGTTACAATGGTGGTATCAGAGCTATGGTTTGTTTTCTGAGGACTATATGCTTGCTGTGTTGCTATGTGCATGTGATGTTTGTATAAATGAAAAGTTTTGTATGTTGTGTGTTTCTAAGTGTGGTGTGTTCCATGTGTTTGTTGTATCTTTAGGAATATATGTTCCATAGGTTGATCTGAACCATGGACTGGGTTTCCTGTAATATGCTTTTGAAGAATTAGAAAAGTATACTAGATTTTAATCTACAGTTGAGAAATTTTTGGATTAACCTAATCAAAATTAATTGGACAAGATTCGAGGTTAATATTTAGGCTTAAAATTCATAGTTATTTTATGGTAAAACTAAGATGATTTTAAGAAGATGATTTTAAGATAAGAAGATAAGTAGTAAGGCTGGAATTATAATGGATGAGTCATAGAAAGTGGTTCAAGTAGTTTTGATGATATTTGGAGGTTTTGTCATACTTTAGAGACTATGTTAAATCTATGAGGATGAAGTTTGAGCATGATTCATTTTTTGAGGATTAAGTAGTCAGGTGGTAGGTGAAAAGAAAATTAAATCTAGGATTGAATCTTTTCTTGAGAAGGATTAAAGGAATCAAAATTATTTGAAGATAAATTGTGGATTATTAGTTGTGTTACTAACATGATTTTCTGTGCTTGAGGTTATTTTATGATCAAGTTTGACATAATTTTCTGTTGCTTAAGGATACGCTATGGACAAGATGATAATGATTTTACTGGAATAAGGTATGGTGATTTAATCTCACTTGAGATAAGTAAGATGTTAAGATGATGTTAAGATAGAAAATATTTTCTTAAGATGATTGATATTTATGGACTAAGGAGATTGGACGAGGTTGTCAGAATATGTTTGTATTCCTGAGGCCTGCCATACCATAAGTTTCCACGCATATTCATAAGTTAGCAGACTAGCCACCTGGATAATTTGTGAATTGCAGAGGAACGTTATGGCAAGCAGCCAGAAATACAAATAAGTGACTGTTAGATGATTTCCTAGGTTTAACCTTATATGGTGCTTAGTTGAGTATAGAATTGTATTATGTATTGGGTACATGTTTTTCACCTGGTGGATGAAAAGAATAATGATTAAAGAATTTTAGTATAGGATGTTTCCAACTGTTTAGGCTAAAGATTTAGTGGTGATTTGGGAAAATCTTTAAGAGGTTATTTTTGGAAAAATACTTTCTTGAGGATGTTAGAAATAAGAAAGTGATAAAATTTTTAGAATTTAAGAATTATGATCATGGTGGAATAAATGGCTAAGAAAAGTTAGGGAAGGACTTTTCAAGAGAAATATGGTACTTATGTTAGTTGGGTCTAGTATAATTTCGAGTTTTTAGTGAATGGAGAAAATTCAATTTTTGGTGCCTTCTGTGAATAATAAAATTGATGATTGAAGTATGTCTTGATTTATGATATGTGAAAAAATTTTATGTTGATCCAAGTTGCTTGAACTGTTGCCAACATGATGATCGTGCGAACCTTCGTTCGTGGGAGCAGATGAGCAACAACAGGTGACCTTGGAGGGAGATCCTTTTTGTTAGAGCCGCCAAGCCGATGTGATAACGTTGAAATTCATTTTTGGAAAAGAGTTGTGTTTTGTTATCCACTCTTTGTTTTGTTTTAGTTGGCTCCTTGATTCCTTTTTGACTGGGCATGTAAATTCCAGGCGTAAATACATGTAAAAACTAAATTAAGTTTTGACATGTGAATGATATGTAATGGTTTAAAATATACATACATATGTATTTGTGCGTTGTTTGATAAAGGTATTACCGTGAAAAAGTTACTCTCATTTTCATAATCAAATTAATAGAGTCTTCATTAAAATTTGAAATTACACGATTAGAGTTAGTGATATCATAACGACGAGGCAGGTCGTTACATTTCTGACCATACAAAGCCTTTTTAAGTTTAAAAGCATGGTCTGGAAGTGTATGATCTTCAAACTATGAGGTATTTCTACATACACTTCTTCAATAAAGCCATTTAAGAAAGTACTTTTAACATCCTTTATACTTTTATGAGTAAGCTAGGCAAGCATGCCTAGGTTTTTGTGAAATCTATACCTTCTTGTTGGTTATAGCCTTGAGCTACCAACCTAGCTTTGTACCTTACCAAATTACCTTGTTCATCCAGTTTATTTATAAAAACCCACCTTGTTCCAATAATTCTTTTGTTCTCTGGTTTGGGAGCAAGTGTCTAAACATCATTCTGGTGAACTGGTGGAGTTCTTCTTCCATTCATTATTAGTCAGAGCTTCATCTATTGTCTTAGGTTCAATTTTAGACACAAGTGCATAAGACAAAAGATCTTTGAATAATGATCTGGTTTTGACTTCTTTAGTCTAATCTCCAATTATCTAATCTTGAGGATAATTGTAACAAATTTCCAGTCCTTAGCCTAAGTTTGTTGACTTGATGATTCTCTAGACTAAGGAGGAGTTTTGTCAAACTATTTTACTTTGTCTATCTTGGGTGCAACAGATGGACTAATCTGCATATCTGCAAAATCATCCTCAAGGTTTGATAGTTTCCTATCAATTATTAGATCATCATTGAACTTAACATGGATAAATTCTTCCACAACTACAGCTCTAGAGTTAAACACTTTGAAAGCTTTAAATGTGTTAGAATATCCTAGGAAGATAACTTTATCCACCTTTGAATCAAACTTTGTAACTTGATCTCTGGAGTTAAGGATAAAATACTCATATCCAAATGGATGAAAGTATGAAATGTTGGGTCTTGTTCCCCTTCATATTTCATAAGGAGTCTTTTAAACCAATGATGTTATCAATATTATGTTTTGAACATAGCAAGTTGTGTTTACTGCTTCTACTCAGAAGTGTTTAAGAAGTGAGTTTTCGCAAAGCATGGTCCTTGCCATTTCTTGTGGAGTTTTATTTTTACTTTCAAAATATCCCATTTTGTTGAGGTGTTTCAGTGAAAAGAGGTTGTGGAAAATGTCATTCTTTTCAAAGAATGATTTAAACTCATCATTCTCAAATATAGTTCCATGATCACTTCTGATAGAAGAAATACCAAATCTCTTTTCTTTTTGAACCCTTGAAGGACTCATGTTTATGTGCAAGGAAGTAAACCTATGTGTATCTTGAATAGTTATCCACTATGACAAAGCCAGATTTCTTTTCTTTCAGACTCAACGTTTGAGTTGTTCCAAACAAATCCATGTCCAACAATTGTAATGGTCTAGTAGTGGAAACAACATCTTTAGAGTTAAAAGAAGTTTTGATTTGTTTCCCTTGTTGACATGCTTCATAGAGATGGATTTTCCAAACAATCTTACGCATTCCTTTCACTAAATCCTTTTTAGATAGTTTCAAAAAATGTTTCAGATTGACATGCCCAAGTTTTTGTGCCAAATCCATCTCTCATCTTCTCTAGAAAGCAGATACGTTACATTTTGTTTTACTTAGACCCATCAAATCAATTTCATACAAATTGTTGTGTAATGTAGCAGTGAAGAAGGACTTTCCATCTTTTATTTTGATTATACATTAGTCTTTGTTGAAGGATACAAAATAAGTTTTGATTTGTTTCCCTTGTTGACATGCTTCATAAAGAAGATGGATTTTCCAAACAATATTACGCAATCCTTTCACTAATCCTTTTTAGATAGTTTGAAAATGTGTTTCAGATTGACATGCCCAAGTTTTTGTGCCAAATTCATCTCTCATCCTCTCTAAAAAGTAGACATGTTACATTTTGTTTACTTAGACCTATCAAATCAATTTCATACAAATTGTTGTGTCATGTAGTGAAGAAGGACTTGCCATCTTTTATTTTGACTATACATTAGTCTTTGTTAAAGGATACAAAATAACCATTATCACAAAATTGACATAAGTTCAGTAAGTTATATTTTAGACCTTAACATATAAGACATTGTCTAAGGAGGCTAAAGAAGGAATACCAATTTTACCTATACCAATGATTTTTCCCTTACTCGTGCCTCCAAAGGCAACAATTCCTCCTTTAATTGGCTTTGGGTCGAGAAACATAGGCATTTCCCTGGTCATGTGTCACAAGCAACCATTGTTCAGGTACCAGCTTAAACCTTGGCCTTTTCTTACCAAGGATATCTACAACAAGAACAATATGAGATTTTGGTACCCAAATGTTTTTGGGTACATGAACATCTAAACTTGGAATGTCTAGACTTACCACATATGTCACATTTGTCTGAGACAGACTGTGACTTAGAAGATGATGCTCCTTTTTCTAGTCTTAGACAAAACTTGCATGGGGATGTTGATGGAATATTAAAAACATGGTTAAAGTGTTAGAGCTTTCCAAAAACTGCCCATAGTCTTTTGTAAAACAAGCGATCTCCTCTCTTAGTTTTTCAGCTATAGAGGATTTGTTAGTCTTACTACCTTGACTTAGACTTTCTTCTATGAAAGTTAGTATGCACGTTCCATGAAGTTCATGGAACATGTTCATGAGGGAGAAAAACAAAATTTTCTATTTTGTTCTTCGATGTGGAACCTGTAACTCCTTACGATCCTCATGAAACTTGTTTAGAATCTACTCATTAAAATGCTAGGTGTTTTAGAAATACCTTTTTGATCGCTTGAAAGGCTTCAAAAGGATGATGCCCTTCAATGGTGATCCACACGGTTGTACCTTGAATGTTTGAGAGAACTCCTTCTCTTTCTTGATCCTCCTTCACTTGGTTGCTTGCTAGGCAATGGCAAGGTGGAGGCTTCAAGTGTTTGGTTTATTTCTCAAGACAAAAGATAGTATCTTGAGGTTAGGTAAGGTTACAACAATAGAGGAGAGAAAATGATGAAGAAGAAAGAAAAACAAGAACTTTTGTTCTTGAAAGAGCTTAGCACATAACATAAGATTGCAGTGCTTTTATCCTAGAAGTCTATTATCTTGTAATCTTATTAGGATTAGAATCTTAACTCAATCACTCAAAATCAACCCAAGGATCTAAAAATTTAAAATTCAACCTTTCCTCAACATATCCCTTTGGTTGTTGCTTTAACTGTTTTATTTAAATTAGTAATCCAAATAAAAAAAGTTGTTGGAAGAAGAACTATCTAATCTTTATTGGATATAGTTTTGGATAATTCACAATTATCCTTACAATCTAACCTCTAGAAATCAAAACTCAAATTTATATTTCAAACTTAAAATTTAAATTCAATCTTTGTCCTAGTTCATAATTTAAATTTGAATTCAAATTCAAAATTCAAATTTCAAATTTGCCCAAAACTCATTTATGTCAAGTCAACTTGTTGACATACTAAGACTCATAGCCCAAGACCCTACTGAGCCCTCTAACACATTTGGGCCTATTAGTGTAAAAACTAATTTCTCACTAATAGCCCAAATGGGACGGATGCATCAATTGAACTTGGAGTCCAACTCCAACCCAATTACATCTTTAGTCTCGAAAAATCCCAATAACTATTATTGGTCCAAACTTGCTAGTTATAAGCAATCAAGAACAACCTTTTTGAAAACAGTATGAACACACAATAACTAAGGAGGGGTGAATTGGTTTAAACTTGACCTTTTTAAAAAACTTCAAGGAATCAGAGTAATAAGATTGTATCACAATTAAACAAAGAATGCTCCAACCAATCAAACCACTCAACTTAATAAAACAATTACAAAACCTTACACTTATTGAGTAAGAAAGATTTCACCAAAGAATCACAAATTAAGATAGCAAGAAGAGATTAAAGAAAGTAATCAACACAAGAACTTATACTGATTCAATTCTCACATTTGAGAAGTTACATCCAGTTTCTTCTAACCAAACTTAGTTAGAGTTCCACTATTCACAATATTCTTTTCTTACAAGCTTATTACAAATCACCCTTAATCAAACCTAGATTAAGAACATAAATCTAATCCCCTTAGACTCCAAGTGATCAAGACATGGAGAACCCTTCTCTATTCTTTCCTCTAGAGAAACCTACTCTAGACAAGCCTTAAGAATTCTATTGTAATAGTTACAAACAATCAAAAATTCTAAAACGAATTTACATGCAAAGTTAATGGAGAGAGACAACCTAATGATCCAATGAATATGAATGCATATGATTTACCAATCTTGATTTAGGTTGAAAAACATATTTCAGAGCAAACTCTCCAAGAAATTCTTTAAAATCTTGCCCAAGAAGAAATCTTTCAATGCAACATGAAGATTTAAAATTTATGGGACAAGAGCTTAGTAACTCATAATACCTTTTCTCACTTCAGAAGGCTTTTGAAAATCTATGAAAATTTTGTAGTGTAATGATCTATTTCTCAAAAGACCCAACAACTATTTATAATAAATTGTTGTAACTGGATGTAATCGATTAAAACCACTAATGTAATTGACTATTAACAAGTTTAATCAATTAAAGTGTTCTTGAGATTTCTGGAAAAGATATCTGAACAAAGTAATCGATTAAATCGCCACTTAATCGATTACCACAAATCGTAATTGATTATCACAGGAAGACATTTCAGTGACTTTGTGATGTGTAATCGATTACATATAGTTGTAATCGATTATCACAGGAAGAGATTTATCTGTCTTTGTGAAGTGTAATCGATTACCATATAGCTATAATCGATTAAAGTGTTCATTAAAGCTTAAGTAATATATTACCATTAGCTGGTAATCGATTAAAACATAGAAAATATGTTTTTCCAAAACATAAGCTTTGATCACTTTGGCTTTTCAATGCAATCATGAATACTTTAAAACCTTTTTCACAAAACATATGCTTTTTGTAAAACCATGAATGAAAGTCAATGAATGATGTTTATGAAATGCAATGGATCATTAGATAAAACTCTTAGACATCTAAAGATTACATAAGCCTTCAATTGAATGGCATGTAAAAGCTAAAACATCCAAGACTAAAAGCCTCAGCATCTTGATTCTCTTCAAGCTCCCCCTATATCTAACACTTTTGTGTGTGACCTATTAGGCCCAATTAGTCACTAACATAAATGAACTTGGATCAATTAAACTCATTTAAAGGGCCCAATTCATTTAATGACCACATAAGGCACTAGCAATGCTCTGCGGGCCCTAATTGGGTGTTTTTAGTTAAATATTTTTCTATTCTTCTTAGCTTATTTTACTTCTCTTGGACTTTTATTTTCTCATTCTAATTCAGTTTTTGTCTTAGGCAAGCAAGTGGGCTTAATTGCTAATTGTTGCTTATTTTCGGATTTTATGCTCACTTGACCTATCTTCCTTGTGAAGGACCTACAGAGCTCTACAGAACTCCAAATGACACATATGAGTAGTCTTTGGAAAGATAAGGAAAATATCTACAATTTGTCAGAGATAAAATAAGGCCAATTCTATCATTTGGAGGGTCATTTTAGGCTTGGAAATCAGAACCACTGCACTTAAATTTTGGGCTGCGAGTTGGATTTTTATTGATGTAATTAGCATAAATAATTAGTTTAGATGGACCTGCTCATGGTCCACTCTTTCCTTCTGACTTAGTCACTATATGCTAGTGCAATTAGTTGGTGAACATCACATTACATTTTAGCACAAACAGATTTTACATTACACTTTAGAAATTTCCAAAATTAAAACCTTTTTTTCTCAATTTTTCTTCATTGTTCTTGACTGTTCTTCATTTTCTTCTTCATTTTCATTTCTGTTCTTCATTGCTCTTGCACTAATTTCATGGTTCTTCCATTGATGATGATCATGGAAGGCTAAACAATCAATCAATCCAAGTCCAAGCAAAGGGGAATTTGAGTTCTGGTTTAGTATTTCAAATTTTGTGTGAATGTTCACTTTTTTTCTTCAATCATCTATTCAATTTTCATGATTATGAATGTGTTTAGGATCGAAAACAAATTAGGTTATGGATTCATAACATAATCATTATCTGAGAACTATGATATTTCAATTAGGTTGTGATTTAGGAGTTACTTCGATTGAACTGCTTCTAATGAAATTGAATGAACTTTCATAACATAATCATTATCTGAGAACTATGATAATTATCATTGTTTGGTTTAGTGAATTGGATTGATGCTCTTTAATCTGTTTCAAATTACATCTTATCAATTTGCATTAGTTTATACGTTTTCTGTAATTTTGCAATTATTATTAAACGCATGCAAACTGTTTGACAAAAACCCCCAACTGTTTATTAGTGAATTGGAGTTGGAACCATATTGATCGTGTCTCTGACTCGACCTAGCTTAATCTTGTGCTATAGAATTAGTGTAGTTTAGTTGTTTTGAATCGATACGATTTCAGTTATCAAAACTGGCGATGTTGTCGGGGACACGTTTCATTGTGTGCTAGCTTTAATTCACTCATAATTAGATATAAAAAAAAAGAAAAAAAAATATTTGCATTCATTCACTGGATATTGACATTCTGTTGCACAATTACACTTTGTTAAATATTTGCATTATTGTTGTTGTGCATTATGAAGTGTGGATGTATTGTTGTAAAAAAACAGAGGTGAACAGTAAAAAACAGAGTAGTAGTAGGGAGAGGATTAATGTAGTGTAGTGTAGTTGTTTTGTAAGTGGTGCAATTTGCTGTCCAGAAATTTTCGTTCCTGTGGAGTTTGATTCTGAAACTTGGTGTCTGAAGTTTATCCCCCATTCTAAGCAAAAATTACCCCTTTGGGGTTTGGTGTGGGTTAAAATTGGCAAATTCGGCCTCTAAGTAGGAGTTTTAGCAGTTTTAGCACAGGGGCATTCTCGTCATTTCACAAACAAATTGTCTCAGAATGGGCTGAAAATTTACCAGAATGTGGAGAAAAATCATACATCATTTTGACTCTGTGAAGGACGAACAAGGTCAGGGGGGTCCAAATTCCCAAATTCATTGATCTAGGCCACTTTTGAATTTATTTTATGTTTTCATGATTTTTAAAATTCATCAAGAAAAATCACAAAAATCAAGCATGATTTATAGATATTTACTGTGGTGTTTTTGAATTGTTTAAAAATTGTTTGAGGCACTTTTCCACTTTATGTTTCATTTCGCCAGATATTGTGAATAGTGTTCCAAGTGATTTGCATTCATATGATCTTAAAATAGATAGGACATTTCACAGATTGAGCAGACATAATAGGTCTAGATGACTTTGATAGTCTAGTTGTAGATAGTAGTGTAGTATTTTCTGAGTCTTCTGTTTTTTATTCTAGTTCTCATTCTGCACATCTTGATTCTGAAAATTTTGCTGATATAATGGCTGATAACAACTTAACTCTTAAGGAATTGGCTACACTTGATGTTGTTTATCAACCTTGGTGCATTCAATATCCTGAGACTGAGGTTAGTTATGAGCTCAAATTTGGACTGGTCCATTTGCTTCCAAAGTTTCATGGTCTTTCTGGTGAAGATCCACATAAGCACCTTAAGGAGATTCATGTGATGTGTTCCACCATGTGACCACATGACATTCATGAGGATTATATCAAGATGAAGGCATTTCCTTTCTCTCTGGATGGTGTTGCTAAGGACTGGTTGTACCTTCAATCAAATCCTATCAACACTTGGACAAAAATGAAGAAAAGATTCTTGGATAAATTCTTCCCTGCCTCCAGAACAGCATCCATCCGGAAAGAAATTTGTGGTATAAGGCAGCTACCTGGAGAAACTTTGTATGAGTACTGGGAGGGATTCAACAAGTTGTGTGCTACCTGTCCTGACCATCAAATCAGTGAGCAATTATTGATCCAGTATTTTTATGAAAGATTGATGTTGATGGACAAGAGTATGATAGATGCAGCCAGTGGAGGCGCTCTGATGGACAAGACTGCTCTTGCTGCAAGGCAGTTGATTTTTAACATGGCTGTCAATTATCAACAATTTGGTATTAGAGGTGCTGTAATAAGCAAGGCTGCAAATGAAGTTTCTGATTCTATGGTTGCTGATAACCAAAGGTTGGAGAATAAACTAACAGAGTTGACATCCCTTGTGAGACAACTTGCTATTGGTCAATAGCAAAATGTGATGGCAGTCAATCAACCAAGGTTGTGTGGTATCTGTTATGTACCTGATCATACAACCCGGACAGCCATTTAGACCTTAATGACAGTATAATCCTTACTCCAACACTTATAATCCTGGTTGAAGAGATCATCCGAATTTGAGGCATGGACCCGGTCCACAAAACCAGTAGTAGACACAACAACAACAACCACTCAGACCTCAGTAGCAGCAATATCCTCCTTCCACCAGCAAATACCAACCTCCCCCGTTGAGACAACAACCACAATTCCAGCAACATGCACCTACACCTGCACAACCTGTGCAGACCAGTTCTGAACCTTCCTTGGAGGATTTGATGAAGCAAATGGCAACCAGCAACATCCAGTTTCAACAAAATGTCAGTGCCACCATCCAGATTGGACAGTTAGCTACAACTGTCAACCAGATACAACATCAAGGTTCTGCCAACATTCCAGCACAACCAGTAATCAATCTGAAGAATGTCAGTGCTATTACCTTAAGGAGTGGCACAGAGCTTCCAGATGTTGGTGCTAAAATTGATGTTGGTGAAGGAGAATTAAAATATATAAAGATTCACTTGGTGGCTCTTTAATTGTTTTTTCTTTTCCTTTATGTTCTTCTTTTGTGGTTTTGGTAATTTATGAATTTAAATAACAATTTTTCTGCAAGAAATTTACCTCAAAAAGGAAAAAGATCAAACTTACAATAACTCGTAAGTATCGAGGTTAGGAAAAATAAAATAAAATAAAGCACAAGAGAATTTATACAAAATAAAAAAATAAAGGAAAAAGTCTTATTCAACTGAAAAATTAAATTTGAAAGAACTGAGTGAGCGACTCAAGTCCCTAGCAACGGCACCAGAAACTTGTTAAGACTTTTGGCAAGTGTACCAATCTGTCATTGTAAGTTACAAAATTTATAAAGATCGTCTCCACAGAGACTTGAGCTACTCAGTTAATCCAAGTAAAACTTAACAGTTCAATAGTTATGTACAATAAGGATGAGCGGAATTTCATTTGATTATGAAAGTAACGAAAAATTACGAAACTAGTAAAATGAAATATATTTATGAGAAAGTGGGATTGGGTTTCATCATTCATACCCTTAGTATTTAATTAACTTTACCATGTATAAATCATTTTCTATCCTTATTGACACACACATTATTTCACCCGAATCGATTCCTCGCATTCGAGAATCCTAAGGATATCTACCGAATATCGATCCCTCGCATATGAAGTAAATACCCCAGCATTATAATCATTATCACGTACTTTATGCAATCAAAACGTTATGCCGCATTCCTAGCAACGTAACATAATGAGTAAAATCATTCAGTTCAAATCCTAAGGGCACTTTCCGGTCAAGCTTAGAATTTAAATTCATGAAACTAGTGATCAAGTACAATCAAGCATTAAGAATAGAATGAAATTACCAATAAGGAATAGAAAAGATTCATGCACAAATAAATATTAAAAGAGATACATAGGGGTAAGAAGATTACATCCAATCCTCAAGAGAAGCTATCCAATCATTGTGGAGAGCACCTCCTCAAGGGAAGAATTGATGAAGGGAACCATCACCGCTTCTTTTCGGTAGAGTCTCCACACTAATTCTCACTTCTCTCACTCTCCCTAAGCTATCCTAAGCTAATCCTACGTACAAGAAGAAGGAATTTCAAAATTGGAATCCATTTGCTCAAGGTTTGCATGGCTACTTATAGAATTTGGTCACCAACTTGTGTCCACTCGCCCAGGCGAGTGTGTTTGCCTGTTTTTACTCGCCTGGGCGAGCTAGCCTTATCTCCTTGGAACTTGAACTCTCCTGGGCGAGCAAAATACATTGCGTCCACTCGCCTGGGTGAGTTAAAGCCTTAATGGTGAAGAAAGGTCATGGGTCTGGATGAGTTTTGGGCCATTTTGCTTCTGACACCCCCAAATTTGATTTTGATGCCCTTTTCGCTTGCTTTGCTTGCTTGGAGGCTTCGGATACCATTGGAAAACCTATCAAAATACAAAATAGGATTGGACTAATCTTCCAAAATGTGAAAAACATCATTTATATAAGTAATAAATATAATTCAACTAGGTTTATGGCAAGTTTATAAATAAATTTATTGAAATCAAAAGATAAGTGCCGACATTGTAACCTTAATTTTAATAAAATAGGGCACTTATCACTCTCCCTAACCTAGAATCTTGCTTGTCCTCAAGCAAAGTAAAATATACTAAGAGTATAGAAGACACTTTTAATATGAATATGAACATGCTTTGCAAATAATCAACTTTGATCAGAACAAAACTTTTCAAATAATCAACCTCAAGAATTGAAACAAAAGATAAAATTCACAAAACCAAATGAGATCAAGATCAATCCATATTTCATTTCTAAAGAACATCAGAGGAAACATTTGGTTGATTCAAACAGAGGAAAAATATCTCAAAGGTGTTTAATTCTTCCACAGGTAAGTGTTATAGATTAATTTTGCAATGCATTTCCCATCAAATCAAAGTACATAATTATCATGGATCTTTAGGCCTTTTATGGTTGGGCCTCGCTAGAAAGAAAACTTGGTTTTTCTGGATGTTAAAAAATACCTTGAGAATAGGAGAGCAAATAAAGATAAAACAATGCTAACATCACTTCCTATTTTTTTTCTACCAAGATATTCATATTTCTCATAACAACTTTCCAATCACTCAACTTTATAGAATTTTTCAACAAGTAATTTGTTTCGTTTTTCTTTTCTTCTTCTTTTTCTTTTTCTTTCTTTCTTTCTTTTCTTTTCTTAGCTTTTGAATCACATGAATAGCCACATTTAACACAAAGTCTTTTTCATCACATTAGCTACCCAACTCATAAAAGTTTCCAACAAAATAAAATCCTTCTTTACTCTCCTAACCTAAGGTAAGGTAGGAATTCTTATTCTAGGTTAGGGTTCCAACAAAGTATCAAGTGTTTGTCTCAAAGGGCTTTGCAAATGATAAATCATTATATATTGGGATAGCTCTTTGCCCAGTGACTTTAAAAGATGTTCAAAAAGAAAGAAGGCCTAAATCATATCCATGAATCATATGTTATGACAATTAGAAATTTATGCAAAATCAACTATATACTTCAGATTAAAAAATTCCAATAGAAGAAAAAGTTCTCATTGTCCAAGAAAAAATTTTCTAAGTATTAGATTTCTTGCTTGAGATTAAAAGATCATTTTTCTTTATACTTGAAGATGAGTCAAGAAAAGTATTTTCAAGAGAGTTGATTCTGAGCTTTGATATTCATACAACCTGGTGTTGATTGGTAAAATCATTTGTGCATTCATTCATCCATTGAGGATCACAGGTTGTGTCTCTCTCAAACTTTCTTGTAGATTGTTTTGAGTTTCAACATACTTTTCTAAGGCTAAGTTCCAAGAGTTTCTTTCAAGCTTTCTAGAGTAGTGTTCTCTAGGGGTAAAGATCTGAGTAGAGTTCTCAGGATCTTGGTGATTTGATTTCTAATAGGGTGTTAGAACTCTGATTCTTTGTCTAGGGTTGATAGAGGAAATCACTTGTAATTGCTTGTAAAGAATATTTTTGAATTAATGGAACTCTAATCTAGTTTGATTAGAAGAATTGGATGTAGCTTCTGTGTATAAGTGAACCAATATATGTGCTTGTGTTAATTAATGTTGTTCTATCTCTTCTTGCTATCTTGATCTCTCATCTGGTGTGATTTCTTCATTACTCAACAAGTGTTGGTTTTGTGATTGGAATCTTGGACTAAGTGATTTGATTGAATTAAAGTTGTGTTGGTCTTAAAAAGTGATTAAGATCCTAAACTCTGATTTCATAAAGAACTTTAAAAAGGTGAAGGTTATTCCAATTTACCCCCCTCTTGGTATTTGAGTAAATTCATTGTTTTACAATTGGTATCAAAGCTGGTTCTTGAAAGTTCTTCAAGATCACTTTCTTTTTCAAAGAAAATGAATACTTCACAAATAACTTTTGAAGAGGATTTGTGAAGTATTCATAAAGAAAGTGATTTGTGAAGTATTCAATTTTCCAAGTCAACTGGAAGTCCTCGAGTCCTCACTATCATGATCCCTATCATTGATCCTCGAGAGAACACCTAATCTATTCCTAGGGCCTTTATCTTTAAACGAATATTACTATAAAATATAGGCGAGACATAAATATGATATAGATAAAGTTTGCTCAAATTTATTAACCATTAAATACTAAATAGAAAAAGGTTTTCATCTGATGAAATAGATTTTCTCTAAGATACCTACATACTAACATTCTAGAGTCTGAATTTTCTTTTTCAGATCTTCATTTGATTTCTTCAACTTGGTGTTTTCATAAAAAAATATTTTGTATTTGTTCGTTAAAGATTTCCATATTGTCTCAAGAACATTTTAATCGATTACTTGGTTAAATAATCGATTACATATGTTAAAATAATCTATTACACTTTCGTATTAATCAATTACTGTCTGTTAAAACTGTTTTCTATATAAAGTTGCTTGGGTCTGCGATTTCGATATACATCATATTTCATCATATACTTCAGATTACAAAATCCCAACAAAAGAAAAAATTCTCATTGTCCAAGAAACAATTCTCTGAGTATTAGATTTCTTGCTTGAGATTAAAAGATCATTTTTCTTCATACTTGAAGATGATTCAAGAAAAGTTTTTTCAAGAGAGTTGATTCTGAGCTTTGATATTCATACAACCTAGTGTTGATTGGTAAAATCATTTGTGCATTCATTCATTCATTGATGATCACAGGTTGTGTCTCTGTCAAACTTTCTTGTAGATTGTTTTGAGTTTCAAAATACTTTTGTAAGGCTAAGTTCAAAGAGTTTCTTTCAAGCTTTCTAGAGTAGTGTTCTCTAGAGGTAAAGATATGAGTAGAGTTCTCAGGATCTTGGTGATTTAATTTCTAATAGGGTGTTAGAACTCTAATTCTTTGTCTATGGTTGATAGAGAAAATCACTTGTAATTGCTTGTAAAGAATATTTTTGAATTAGTGGAACTCTAATCTAGTTTGATTAGAAGAACTGGATGTAGCTTCTCTTGAGAAGTGAACCAGTATATGTGTTTGTGTTAATTTCTATTGTTCTATCTCTTCTTGCTATCTTGATCTCTCAGCTGTTGTGATTTCTTCATTATTCAACAAGTGCTGGTTTTGTAAATGGAATCTTGGACTGAGTGATTTGATTGAATTAAAGTTGTGTTGGTTTTAAAAAGTGATTAAGATCCTAAACTCTGATTTCATAAAGAACTTTAAAAAGGTGAAGGTTATTCCAATTCACTCTCCCTCTTGGTATTTAAGTGTATTCATTGTTTTTCATAATCAACTTTTAAAACTAATCAGGGAACACATTTTTCAAATAATCAACCTTGAGAATTGAAAACACAAAAGATGAAATCTCACAAAACCAAATGAGATTTAAGACTAATTCACATTTTATTTCTAAAGAACATCAGAGAAAACACTCGATTGATTCAAACAGAGGATAACCTCTCAAAGGTGTTTATTTCTCCCACATGTAAGTGTTTTTTCTCAATTCCAACACTGATATGTCATAGATTAATTTTTCAGTTCATTTCCCATCAAATCAATGCATATAATTATCATGGATCTTTAGGACTTTTTAGGGTTGGGCTGGCTTTTGAAGGAAATCTTGATTTTTCTAGATATTCAAAGTTACCCTAAGAATAGGAGAGCAAACAAAGATAAAACAAGCTGACATCACTTCATATTTCTTTTCTTTTTTCTACCAAGTTATTAATGTTTCTTATACCAACTTCCCAATCACCCAACTTATAGTATTTACAACACTTTGTACAATTTAGAACATATTTCATTTGATTTTTTCACAAGGAATTTGTTTCTTTTTTCTTTTCCTTTTCTTTCTCTTTTCTTTTCTATAGCTTTAGCCACATTTAAAACAAAGTATTTTTCATCACTTTAGCCATCCAAATGATAGAAATTTCCAACAAAAATCCCTTTTGCTCTCCTAACCTAAGGTAAGGTAGGAAATTCTTAACCTAGGTTAGTGTTCCAACAAAAGCATAAGTGTTTTGGCTCAAAGGGCTTGCAAAAGGTAAATCATATACATTGGGAAAGTTGTTTGGCCAGTGACTTAAAATGTACAAAAATAAAGAAGGTCTAAGTCATATCCATGCATCATATGTTATGACAATTAGAAATTTATCCAAAATTAACTATAGAACATATCAGTGAGGATACTCAATGCAATTTATGTGGGTACACACAATCACTATGCTTAAAGGCCTGTTTCCATGTTCAAATCAAACCAGTGTTTCAAAAGTTGTTCTTTATCAACTCTATGCAAAAACATCTTCCTTCATTTGGTATTTGGAAAACCATTCATTTGTTAAGTTTCCAACAATAATTTATTTGTGTTCTGATCCAGTTCAAAAAGCAAGTTTCAAAAACACTATTTGTTGATAATTTCCAAAGCAAGTTATTTTTTAGGAAAATTTGTCTTTTAAGTCCCAAAAAGATTTATGCATATTCTACAACTATGTTAATAAAACAAAATTTAATAAAAAATATGTATTTTCCAAAAAGACGTAACCCTCTGTGTACACCATCAGAGTTGCGCATAACCAAATAAAAATCATATACGTGCGCAATTATCTAAGCAAAAAGTAAATAAGGAAATAAAGTACTAAATTTAATACAAAGTAGTAAAGAAACAAAAAGCCTATGTCACAGATTTTTGAAGATCATGGTTGAAGAGCTTAGTCTCCTATATTGAGATAATCAACAGGATCTATCATGTCCTCATCCTCATTTGCTCTGCCTCCTCCTAAAAAATAGGCTTGTCCCCAAGCCCCGCAATGGTAGTTCTAACAAAACATATGATATGTTCAAAAAACATAAGACATAAAATTCAAAATTAAAGTTCAGAGATATAATTTTAAAAACATAAGACATAAAATGCAAATAACACAAATTAAAACAAAGCTTAGAAACACTGGGTTGCCTCCCAAGAGCACTTCTTTAACGTCTTTTTAGTTGAACGCCTTTGTTATGGCTCAGGCTTCCAGCAATTGGACAATAATGGTAAGCCAATGGTTTCTATGTTTTCCTTCAAAATTTTCACCAGCTTCTTTTCTTCTTTAGAAAGATTGAATTACTGATAACTGGTTTCTTTGAATCACCTGCAAGAAAAACATTTTTAAAATGTGGAGCTACTGCGTTTACCTCCATTATTGATTCTTGATTTTTCTTTTCCTCTAACAATTCTTCAAAGAGAAATTGTTGGTAAGGAATTTCCTTGAAAGCATCTAGTTGTTGGAGTCAATATGAACTCTCATTTTCTTCATATTCACTCATCTTCTCAAATGCTTCAATCAATGTTTTCTTTGAACAATCTCTTCTTTGAACCAACCTTTTGGAATTAGAAATTACTTCATCCAAGACATCCACTCTAAAACACTCCTTTGGTTCCTTTGGGTTAACCTGTGTGTTTGCTGAAAAAGGTCTATTTCTACGCTCAAACAGTTGTTTTGCAAGTTGTCCAACCTGAACTTCAATATTTTTAATGGAAGCCTTGGTGTTCTTCTGATTTATGATGGACATCTGCATAAACTGAGTTAGAGTATCTTCCATTTTTGAAATTCTATCAGACTGAGCTTGTTGTTGTGGTGGACCCCTATTTGAAGAACCTGCATAAGAGTTGTTAGAGGGACATGCAAAAGAAGAGTTAGTTGGACCATAATATGCATTATCATTTTGCTGCCTCTAGCCATAAGGCTGATTTGAACCTGGACCACTTCTGTAGCCTTAGTAATTTTCTTGATAATTTTGTTGAGGTCTGGTCTGATTCTACAATTAATGAGTCTCTTCTTCTTGTTGGCATTCACCAAGTGCTGAACAGTGGTCATTCTGATGGTCACCTCCACATAAATTACATTTTAGAACTTGTTGAACTTGATGAGCTTGGTGCATTTTCTGTGATCCACCTTGTTGAAGTTGTTGAGGAAGTTGGCCTATTTGTTTTGTTAAGGCCTCAAATTGTTGAGTCAAGAGTTTATTTTGAGCTAGAATTGCATTTTGAGTATCCAGCTCTATTATATCTTTCCTTTGAATCATAGATCTATCATGGTAAGACTGGTAATCACTAGTTGTTATGGAGTCAATGATTACAATTGCTTCCTCTGGGCTCTTTGAAATCATAGTACCTCCAACTGAGGCATCAAGAATCATCTTTGTTTGAGGTCTCAAACCACTGTAGAAAATATGTAATTGTGCAACATCATCAAAGTTATGGTTTGGGCACCTCCGCAATAAGGATTTGAATCTCTCCCATGTCTCACAAAGAGGTTCACATGCTCCTTGGGAAAAAGTAGCAATGGCTGATTTTGCATTAATGAATCTGGATGGAGGAAAGAATCTAGCAATGAATTTTTCCTCCACTTCTTCCCAAGTGCTGAGACTTTTGTTTGATTGTGATTGGAGCCATGTCTTTGCCATACCCGTTAAGGAGAAAGGAAAAGCTCTGAGATAGACAGCTTCAACATCTTTATCAGAAACTCCCATGGTACTGCACAGCTCCATGAAGGTAGACAAATGTATATATGGATCTTCACGGTCCATCCCTGCAAAGGAATGTGAGCCAATCAAACTGAGCTTCAATTCCACAACTTTGTTACCAAAAGGAGGAATGACTATACTGTTGTAATGTTTTGGTCCTTGTTGGTAAGCGTAGTCACCAAAGAGTCTTCATTGGTGGTCTATTTCCTTCTCCTCCTCTATCATCCATAATATCAATTACAGGTGGCTTTATTGGTGAAGGAGAATCAAATAGAAAAAAGATTCACTCGGTGACTTATTGGTTGTTTGTTTCTTTTTCTTATTGTTCTTTCTTTGCAGTCTTGGTAATTTCTGGATTAAATAATAATTTATCTGCAGAACATTTACCTCTCATAAAAGAAAAAGAACAACTACAATAACTCGTAAGTACCGAGGCTAGTGAAATCAAAATATAACAAAAGAGAATTTATAAAAAATCAAAATAAATAACGAAAGTAAGAAAAAGTCCTATTCAACTGAAAAAATTAAATCTAAAAGAACTGAGTAAGCGACTCAAGTCCCCAGCAACGGCGCCAGAAACTTGTTGGACTATTGGCAAGCGTACCAATGTCATCACAGGTTACAGAATTTATAAAGAGATTGTCTCCACAGGGACTTGAGCTACTCAGTTCTCCCAGATGAAAGTAATCAGTTCAATAGTTATGTACAACAAATATGATCGAAATTTCATTGTTTTACAAAAATAATGGATTTAGTGCGTCGAAAATACGAAAAATTATGCAAACTAATAAAATGAATTTAATTAATTTAAGAGAACGTAGGATTGTGTTTCATCGTTCATACCCTTAGTATCCATTTAATATTAACAATATGAATCATTTTCTAACATTACTGATGCACACATTAATTCACCCCGAATCGATCCCCTGCATTCGAGAATCCTAAGGATATTTACCGAATATCGATCCCTCGCATATGAAGTAAATAACCCAGCATTACAATCATAATCTCGGGCTATTTGCAATCAAAATGTTATGCTCTATTCCTAGCAACGTAACGTAAAGAGTAAAATCATTCAGTTCAAATCCTAAGAGCACTTTCCAGTCAAACTTAGAACCCAGTTTCATGAAACTAGTGATCAAGTAGAATAAAGCATTACGAACATAATGAAATCACCTATAATGAGTAGAAAAGATTCATACATATATCAAATATCAAAAGAGATATATAAGGGTACGCAGATTACATCCAATCCTTTGGAGAAACTAACCAATCATTGCGTAGAGCAAGAGATCAACAGAATACATGACAAAGGAGAGGATCCCCGACCCGTTTCTGCAGAGTTTCCATTCCTTTTTTTCTCTTCTCTCACCTCCCTCTATGTTCCTAGTGTCTCTCCCCACGTCCATCCCTTCAAAAAGAATGAATTCTCTCCTTCCTTGCATGGCCTTTTATAGGAAAAGGTGAGCAGGTTAGCACAACTCACCCAGACGAGCTGATTACTCATGATTTACTCGTCTGGGTGAGTTATTCCTTAATGTTGAAGATCTTAATTCGCCCAAGCGAGTGATTTGTTCATATTTTGCTTGCCCAGGAGAGTTAATGCTTAGCCTTGAAGAAACTTCATTAGCCCAAGCGAGCCTTGGCGAATTTAACTTCCAGAAATTTCTAATTTTGACCTTTTTGCCCTTTTATCTTGTCTTGGTTGTTTTGGATGCCACGAATACCTATTGAAACATCAAAATTGAATGGATGAATCTTACAAATGTAAAAAATAACATTTATAAATGTACAAAATTCAAAACAACTATGATTAGGACAAGTTTATACAAGAATTTACTGAAATCAAAAGATAAGTGCCAGTATTATAATCTTGAAAATAACTAAAATATGACACTTATTAGTTATAAAGAAGAAAAAAATATATTTTGGCTCCATAGAATGAGAAAGGAAATTTCATTACTAATTTGCAAGAGTTGAAGCATTTGGCAGTTCAATATTTCTAGAATCTCTTTGCAACCTAGGGTGATGTGAACCCTCGTTCTTTCCATAATGCCTTCCTGAAGTTGGTGACTCCCTCAATTATATTCAATCTACCTCATCAAATGCTGAGATTAAAAATGTGGTTTTGACATGGGTGGACTGAAGGCACCAAACCCTTATGGTATCCATGTCATGTTATTTCATATGCATTGGAATGTTATTGATAAGTCAGTTTGCTAGCTACTGCAGATCGTCTTTCAAGACCCCCCAGGGTTGAATTGATTAATGAAGTGCAACTTGTTCTTATTTCTAAGGTGGAGAACCCATCTATGCTTTCTGAATATCGTCCTATAAGTCTTTGCAACATGGTGTGCAAGGTAATTTCCAAAGTTATTACCAAAAGACTTGGGAAAGTATTTGAGGGTACTTTTACTCCACTCCAGGGTAACCATGAATACTTACCAGTATATCATCTAGGTTGCTTGTAACACCTCGTTTTACTATCTTGTATTTTATTGATTTTGAATGGAATTTCTTTTTCACTTGCTTTAGAATTATCTTAGTTACAAATTTCACGGAAAATTCTTTTCTTCTTGCTTAGAATAATTCATACAAAAGGTACTAACCATCAATATCGTAAACGAGCTCTTTATCGCCAAATGTTCTTTTGAAGTCCAAAATAAAATATAATCCATAATACAGTCCAAAATAATAAAAATACAAACCGTTTCTTAGTTCTATTACATAATACATATCACCAAACAAAATATTTATCACAAAATATCATCCCAATATCTTCCACACAATCCATCCGCTTGCCATGCTTTTACTGTTGCTCTGCTCGCCCAAATAAATTGGGGTCATCGCAGGTGTCAACCACAGACACAAAGTACAGGGTAAGTTCATGATAAACATAATTTAAGTCACAAAATATATACAAAAACTCATCACAGTATATATATACAGAAAGTCATCATAACATCCTCAAAATATGATGCATGCTTATCTTCTTATATTAACACGGTCTAGCCCTCGCCAGGCAAGATATCAAAATAATACGGCCTAGCCCCCGCCAGGCAAAATATCAAAATAACACGGACTAGCCCCCGCCAGGCAAGATATCAAAATAACACGGACTAGCCCCCGCCAGGCAAAATAACACCACTTCTTAATTATTGTCTCATATGTTTTACTCAGAAACTCAACATCAATCAAGTGCAGAACTCAGCTTATTACTCATGTACAAAAACTTAACATAGCATCCATGTACATCAATTTATAAAAACACATGAAGTTCATAGAGATTTATAAAACACTTAGCAACACATGGACTTCATAGAAACACTTTGCAATACATGAATAAAACACACTCAAACAATTTATCAAACACATAGTGTGCAAGCTTGGTTTTTCATAGAAATACATAAGATTCAAACATAAGCAATACTTCAATTATATTTACCATAAACTTCCCTATACGTACCTTGTTTTTCTTCTTAAAGGCCTGATAACTTCTTCCTAACAGCCCCTAGATCCCACGTGAACTTCATGATGCTAAGGTTTGTGTTATACTTTTATTCTTTGAAAGTGGAAGGGTGAAAAGATGTAGAATTTGGAAAATGAAAAGATGAAAGGAATATGAGAAGTGTTGCACGTACACTTCCTTGGAAAAGCTTGAGTTTTTTTTGGGTCCACTCACTCCTTTATATAGTGTTGAATTTGCTACAAAAATCTCCTAGGTCATTATGACCTTGCTTTCCAAGTGGTTTAATCTTAATGGCTATTGAATTTTCACCATACAAGTGTCCTATTTCTTGAAAGTTCTCAAGCATTCTCCTTTCTTCTTGTATTGTACGTGGAATGGCTAAGCTTTTAGGGAAAAATCTTCACTTCCTTCTTGTATTTTCGTGGAATAGCTTGCCAAGGAAGATTTTTATGTTTTCCTTTCATTCTTGAATTTATCCAAAACCCGTTTTAGTAAAATTCTAATTCTGGATTCGTTAACTGTTGGATCTCTTTAAAATTTTAAAGGTACAATACTATCCCACATATCTAACTTTTGACCGTTGGGATTGTTGAAATAATGTCTAGAGCTGTCCACGTGTTCTACCAAAGGAGACAAGAGAAGATTTGCTTCAAAAAATCTTCTTAAGCTAATCCTACACCATACAAGTGTCTTGACACTTGTTTCCATCCCATGGCTCCCTTTACAAGTGGCTTATCTTGAAAGTTCTTGCCTCTTCCACTCCATTTATTCACGTGGACTTGCAGGCTTAAGGGAAAGAATGCAATTTTTCTTTAAAACTTCAAAGTTGTCACTTTGTAAATTCCATAGAAATTTTATTCTAAGGTGCCTTGTCCCAAATTATCTTAATAATCTGCTATCTAGGAGTATTCTTGTAATTTCATCAGGTTCTCACAGAATCCCTAAGAATATTTGATCATTTCGAGATTGAAGGGTATTATGGTAAATTCATCCTTCATCCTATGGGCATAATTGTCATTTCCATCATAGAAATATCTATTCAAAATATCTAAGGGTATTCTTGTTATTTCCAAAATATCCAAGGGCATTTATGTAAGTTTCCACCTTAAAATATCTTTCTAAAATATCTAAGGGTACTTTTGTAATTCTTAAAAATATTCAAGGGCATTATCGTTCTTTTACCCTCAAGGGCATTTTTGTCATTTCTAATTTACGGTAAGGGCAATATGGTCATTTTTTCCCAAACATTTCCGTAATGTCTCTAATTGATATTTTACCCACATAATCAAATCTTCCCTAGCTTAAGACTTTCATAAATATCTATTGAACTATAGTTATGGAAATTTTGGGGTGTTACATTGCTCACAACAAAATAGCCTTTTGGAGAATGAATTGTTTAAGTTTTACAGGTTAGGTGACAATAACTCAAGCGGTCCTTTAGGCTTTACCAAGTTACACTATGCAGGCTATTCTTTTGCCCAAGTCTATTTGTCAGTCTTTGGAGATCCTTATTCAGAGTTTTGTTTGGAAGGGGTCTACTGACCATTCTTGGCATACTATCTTGTGGAAGAAATTTTGTAGGCCAAAGGATAAGCGGGCCTTGATTTTTGAGAGCTTGTTGAATTTAACAAAGTTATGATCATGAGGCTAGCTTGGGGTTGATTCATAAATTGAATGTTCTTTGGGTAAGGGTTCTCAGAGTTAAGTACAAATTAGGGAGATTAAGTGGTGTTTTATTGTTTGGAAGAGTATTTCTTTTATGTGGAAGCATGTTCAGAAAGGCCTTTTCTGGATTCTAGGAATAGAGGTCAGTCCAATTTTGGCATCAACTATGGCTCTCATTAGGAGTTATCCATACACAGGTAGATACTAATGCATCCCTAATGATATTATTCACCATAATTTGAAGTCCTTTGTGCAACATGATGGTCATTAGAACTTCAACCAAATCAAAAATCTAATACCTAGCCTATTTTGCTGGAGATCTCTGCAACATCTACTCCCTGTTAAGATAATTCATGAGACCTACCTGACTGGAGTATATCTCCAAATGGGGCCTTCTCTACCAAGTCAGCCTTTTCTATAGTTGTAGATAATCATCAAAGTAGCGAAGTATTGGATTGGAAGAATGTGCAGCACTAGGAAGGGCATGAAAGGATTAACTCCTTTATCTAGTCTCTCATTCTTGGTGGTTTAAAGACGAATATTAGAATAATATATTGCGCCTATACTGTAGATGCTTCTTGTAGTATATGTCGTATTCACCAAGAGACAAATTTACACCTCCTTAGATATTTTTCCTTGCTAAAGTTGTTTGGAGAAGGCTAAGTGTCTCGAAGGAGTTTTTCTATTTGACAAATATCACTAACTAGTGTATGCCCAGCATAAAACCAAAGAGAAATGGTAGTTTTGTTCACTTTGATTCTTTTTTATTCTTTGGAATTACTATTTGGATAAGCTGGAAGGATAGAAATAGTAAGATCTTTGAAGGGGTTCACCCTTCAGTTGTTGGTACTGTTGGAAAGATTAGAAAGCTTTTAAGTGAGGTTCAGGATTCAAGGAGCTAGTATATGATCCATAAGAATTAGAAATACACTTGAATTCACATTGGCTGGACTGCTCCCCTTTCTGATTGGTTGAAACTCAATGGTGATGGATTTGTTTTGCAGGATGGCCACAAGGGTGCCTATTGTGGCATTCTTAAAGACAAGAATGGGCATTGGATAGGTGGTTTCTCCAAAAACATTGGTGCTTGTAGTGTTCTATTTGTAGAACTTAGTGTTATTCTTTTGACCTTGGAGTTGGCTTGGCAAAGAGGGATTTCGAAACTTTGGATTAAGGGTGATTGTGCGATTAGTTTCCATCTTATAAAATAAACTCCATTCAATCTGCACCATTATGCTCTCATTTTAAGGAAGATAAAAAGTTTTTTACCAAAGGATTGTTAGATTAAATTAAGCCATAGAAGACAACTATGTTGCAGACTGTTTGGCCTTGAAGGGTCATAATATTCAGCTTGGTATGATATGGTTTGACTCTCCTTCTGAGCATTGTAATCAGCTTTCATTAGCTAACTTTATTGGGGCTTTGTTTCCTCGTGGAGTGTGTTTGTAGTGTTTCTTCCTTTTTTCATTAAAAAAATAGAAGGGGGCAGTATGTTCTTTTAAATTTTTCTTAAAAAATGTGTTGAGATAGAAAATTTAGGGTTAGAATAGTAACTTCCTTATTGGATATTGCATACTCATCATGGCCTGTATGTTTACTCGTAGATTTGTGCTTCTTACACTCCCTATTTTGCTTCATACACCTCCCAAATAGTTTAAAATTCCCATGTTAATCTCCCTTTATTCTGGAATAGTCACTCTGGAACCATATAGGTATTCCAGAATAGTTATTCAAGAATATGAAAATCATATTCCAAAATAGCTTTCCGGAATAGGTTACCAAAATACTTATACACTTTTGAAATAACTATTCTAGAATATAATTCTTATACTCAGGAATAATTATTTAAAGTGTATAGGTATTCTGAAAACCTATTCTGGAATAGGATAGAAAATTTCCCTACACCCCATTGCTTCTTCTTTAGAGTTTTTTTCGTTCTTCTTCACAATTAGAACCACGTTCCCCGTCCTCCCTTTATTTTTTTGCCATTGCCATCACCATTCTCAACACCACACACTTACTACATTCTCAACAATGGCATCAACAATATCAACAATGGTCATGATTAACACCAAATGCTTCAACCCCGTGTCACCAAAGTTTCCCAACCATACCAAGCTCATACCATCAAAACCTTCACCTCAAATCAACCTTCTAAAGGGCCTCACAGTCTCACTCGAAAACACTAAACTTTTCACTTCGCCAGCAATTGCAAGAGCCATGTTCACAATCCTCGGAACTTGCGATGTTGCTTTTGTTGTTCAACAAATAACCAACATGGTAGAAGGCGACAACCATGGACTGGCACTATTGTTATCCATAATCCTAGCAAAAGAAAGTAGGGGTGCTAGGGTAAGGACATATTTGTCCATTTTCTTTTCCTATGGAGTGCAAGAATCAAAACATGGGTACAAAAAGGAATTCTTAATTTAAGCAACCTGATGATCGCAAGGTGAAACCAACTCCAATAAATGGATGTTGATTGTTGATTCAAAATTTAAACCTTAATTAAGGTTTTAGTCCTTTAAAATTTTTTAACTTATAATATTTAGTCGCTCGAAATTTTATATAATTTTTAGTCATTTGATAATTTTTAATCAGCAATTTTAGACCTTTTATTTTTGCATATTTTTAGTCTCTTATTTATTTTTATTGCTCAAAATTAGGCTTTTTTTTGTTAATTTTTAATCTCTTATTTATTTTATATTTGAGACTTCTTTTAAACAAATAAACGAGGAAGTAAAAATGAACAAAAAATTTTAGAAGGATTAAAAATGATGATGAGAAATTAATAAAAACTAATAGTTATCAAAAAATATTTTGAGATAAAACTTATAATATAAAAAATTGAGGGACCAAAAACTTAATTACTCTTACTTTAATGCATGTGCATGTGTTTGACATGTATGTGAGATATCATATCCTTTCTCAATATTAATTTTTTAATACTAAAGTATAATTTTGATATCTCATTTTATTAAATCTGTAATTTTAATTTTCTATATAAAAAATGAAGATATCTACCCCTTATTTTTTAAATATTTTATTTTATTTAAGTGACATTTTCAGGACATTTAAATTTGATTGCTAAATCAATAATATGATATTATATTATTTTGGAAGTCAATGGACTATCTAGTTAAAGATGAATATTGGTATTTTAGATTGTATTGAAATTAACAAATATATCATATACATAATTTATGATTGAGCCTGAATTATCTAACATAAAGTTTAAATGTAATTACATTAAATATTTAAAATAAAATTTTATTATAATAATAATAATTTATAATTAAATAATAATATAAAACTCTTTTATATTAACGGTATATATATTATTTAGTCTAAACAATTTTTCTTTTAAGAATACATATTTCAAAAAATAAAATACAAATATAATAGTCAATTATTGACATAATGTGATATATATTTTATATCATGATAAACTATGTAAATGTTTATAGTAAATTATAAAATTATTAAAACATCAATTCTTAATTTTTAATTAAGAATTAAATTCTTCTAAATTACGCTCGTTAATAATAAAAAAAAATGCAGCTTCCATTTGAATATTTAAATGTTCAGACATGATGAATTATGAACATAAGATTAAGTACATGACAGGGCTAAATAGGTTATGCTTATGAGCATGGGAAGTCAGCAAAGTCTGACACGTATCTCAACCTGAGCTTCATAATCTCATTTCTCTTCACACGAGGGAACAAAATGTCAAGCTTTACGTCTGTTGACATATTATGGCAGCCTTGTCTTTCATTTCAGAGTCACCCATGTGATTTCGATATCAATCCTTTGAAACTTTGAAATGACCACTTTTTCATTTATTTGAATTATGTTTATTTTCGGTATACATTTTTTAAATAAGAATACTCACACATCTAACTGAAAATGATGTAATTTATATTTATATCCGTATACATTTTTTTTATAAATATTAATTTTGTTCTTACCAAAATCTGAAAATTTCACGTATGGGTTAGACGTGATCTAGGTGGACTCCAAATTCTGCACGTCAGATAATGAATAGGTTTTGCTTAGAAGAAGGACCTGCAAAACAAAGGAAAAACACTTTGACACTCAAATAACGATATCAATTGTTAAATAATAACTGAGTGTGAGAATCCAGTATGAGATGTAGAGAATGAATAACTTGAGTAATGCATTCAAGTATTGTAGGTCTGGAGTGAGTGTTGAATGCCAGATGAAGTCAGTTAGAGAAAACCTGTAAGACTGTATTTATAGTGTGAAGTATGGGCAGTATGGGCCTTGGGCCTTTCTTTATTGATAATATGTTGATAAGATAATAAATGATAATAGCATGCATTTATCTAATTCAAATAGAGGATAATGTGTACCTTATTGATATATTGTTACTTGTAGATAAGTAACAACGTGTAGATAACTTATTGGGATATTTATATGATAAGGTGGTTACACCTATTTGAATATCTTGGCATATTTGATATGCTGTTAATAAGAAAATAATATTGTTGGTGTCCGTGCTCCTGTAGAAAGCTGACATCCACACTCTTGTACCAATGCTAACATGGAACCCGGACACGCATTATTAATGTAGCAGTGCTGACATGGAGGGTGTCCACGTGTATGGTGACCTTTATGTGACAGCCATGTGTCATTTTACTATTTTGGACTCTACATAAGCCCCTCAGCCTCTATGCCAATTTATGGGCAAAAGAGGATGAAAGAGCATAGATGCAGGATGTCCAGTATCATATTAATATAATGATTTTTATCATCCCCCGAGAGTGAATGTAATGTGTCGAGGTTGACAACTTCATAGGTCGACCAAAACTTTAAATTTAGTTTGGATTTATGAACCTGAATTTGGAAAGGGTTGTCCAGGTTGTGAATGCTGGGTTTCCCAAGGCTTCTAGGGGACGTTTCAGAACCCCGCCAATAACTGTCGAGCCTCCTTCCCCTTTAAGTAGATGGGATTTTCAACCATTTCCGCTGCATGTGTCCTTGCTCTGTTGAATCTTCTTCTTCATTTGATGGAGGTTCATTCCAAGCCAAAGTTCTAGAAGGAGAGCTTGAAGCACTTCCTTTGGTGAGCTTTAAAGGACCAATGACAAGAGTTAGGATTCATGCACTTCAAGATCACATCCAAGCTAATTTGGACAAATATGAAGAGGCACATCAACTCAAGGATAACAAGGGCTGGATTTTGATGTCTCAAGTTCAATTAGGAATTGTATAAAAACATTTGTTCACTGCTTTAATCGATTAATTTGGTGAAAAAATCGATTACAGAACATTTTAATCGATTACCCCTGGCTTGTAATCGATTAAATAAGCTTTACACAGAATTAGGAACTTCCTGTGTTAATCGATTAAATGGATACTTAATCGATTACATGTGTGCATTATAAAAACTTAGTTCGTCTGGCTTAATCGATTACAAGGTGATTTAATCAATTATTTTGTTCGTAACAGATTTTTCAAATTTTTGATGAACAATTTAATCAATTATATGGCTAAAATAATCTATTACAATAGTTAAAATAATCGATTATCTGGATGAAATAATCGATTTACAGTCAGTTATTTTCGTTTTATATATAAAGCTGTCAACTGAAATGTGTAGGGGAACTCCATTTTTCTAAGTGAATGAAAGCAAAGTTCGTGTGTAAGAGATTTCTCTCTTGTTCTTGTGTAAGAACCTCATGTTTCTTATCAATAGCTTCAAACTATTGTGGTGATTCTTCCTAGACTTATTGGAAAGTTTTTCCATGGTGCCATTCACCTTCATCCCTTATCTTTTCCCCACTTTCCATTTCTGAATTCTGGACAACCTTGTGTCCTTGAAGAAAACTTGAAGTTTGAGTTTCAATACAAGGAAGATTTGGGAAAACTCATGATTGATGGGTTCAATCATACATCAAGTGGTATCTAAAGCCTAATCCTTGTGGAATTCTTCTTCAAGATTTAGCTTTAAAAGTCTTCAAAGGTAATTTTTTGCAAATTTCAAAAATCTGAAATCCTTTCTTTTTTCCTTATGTTCTTGTGTTTTTGTGAAATCTTTGGTGGGTTAGTCTTGTTTATTGATCTACCACATAACCCTAGTGTCTTTCTTCAAGTTCCATGTGATTTCATATCCTCATGTTCTTCATGAGTTCTTGATTTCTTGTTAAATTTTGTTTGTTTGTAGTGTTGTGTTGTATGACAACTTGTTTTGATTCTACTCTCATGCTTAAAATGAATCGAATTGTTAGAAGCAAATTTTACAATTGTTATACACATATTTTGGTGATTCATCTTTTCTTTAAAGATTCTTGAACTTGTGCAAAAGAAAAACAAAAACTTACAAAATCTTGTTAAGAAACAATCAAAAGAAAAAGAAAAATACATCAAGAGAAACATTTTAGTTTTTAGCCAAAGAAATTATTCATTGGTGGCTGGAAAAAGTGAAAGAAAAACAGAATTTAGAAGCAAATCAAAATTACAAAGGCTATAAGTTCAATTTTCCATTGAACCACAAAATCAAGTGAACTTGTATGACATGCAAAGTATATGAAATTTAGCTTCTAGCAATTGAATTTACTTGGCATATTCCTTTGTGAAGTTTGGTACTTTCCATAGTTCCTTGAGTTGTCTCATTAAATTCCATTTAAGTGGTGCTTTTCCATTTTTTTTTCTTTTATTGCTTGTCTCTTAAAATTCCAAAGTTGTCTTAGAGTTTTCTTGTTCTTGGACTCTTGAGCCTAGCCTAGAATTGTTTCCTATTTCACTATAGTAAAAAAGCTTGATTTGATTTGAAGTTTTTGCTTAAGAACTATAGAGAGGAATAAGAGTGGAAAAAGGCAAGAGAGAACATTATAGAAAGAGCCTAGAAAGTGTGCAAACACGAGTGAGAGTGATAAACAATTCGAGAGGGGTGAGAATTTTCTTATACTTGTGTTTTTGCTAACCATTTCTTTGGAAGGATGAGCTCAATAAGAGATGAGGCTTTGTCACCTAGGACCTCTAGGTTGATGAAAACAATAGAAGACTGCCAAACTAAAATGGATGCAAAATTTGAGAAGTTCCAAAAGAAGAATCAAAGAAGGAGTAGTCCAAATGGTAGTGTAGATGGACAGGCTCATAGTAGTAGGAGGTTGAGTGAGTATGCTTCCTTTCATGGAGGAAATTATTATGATGAAAAGAGTGAGAGGCGGAAAAGGAGAGAAAATAATAGAAGAGAACATATGAGATACAATCCTAGGAGGAAAAATAGAAATGAGGAAGATTGGAGGGTGAGGAGAGAAGAAAGAGAAGGAAGGAATGCAGGATTGGGTGAAGTGAAAATAAAAGTTCCAAAATTCCTTGGCAATAATGATCCCGAAGAATATTTTGAGTGGGAGATGAAAGTAGAACAAATTTTCTCATGCCAACAATTTGAGGAAGAAAAGAAAGTTACTCTAGCAACTCTAGAGTTTGGTGGTTATGCTTTGACATGGTGGAACCAAATTCAAATGGATATAGAGAGAGAGGAGGCAAAGAGTAAATTCTTGGGACGACTTGAAGGCATGCTTGAGAGGAAGATTTGTCCCCACATATTATGCAAGGGAAGTCCACAACAAGCTTCAAAGACATTTCCAAGGCTATAAAAGTGTTGATGACTACTACAAGGAAATGGAATTGATGATGATAAGGGCTGAAATTATGGAGAGCCAATAGGCAATAATGGCTAGATTTCTTAATGTCTTGAATAGAGAAATTCAAGATGTGATGGAGCTACACTCATATGCAACTAATGAGGAGCTAGTCCACAAAGCTCAAAGGGTGAAGCAACAAATAAAAAGGAGAAAAACTTTCTTTTCCAAGACCAATGGGGCTGCAACTTCTAGTTGGAAGGACAAGCCTAAAAAGGAGGTTTCTCATGTGAAAAATAAAGAAGAGAAGGTGGAGAGCTCAAGCAGAAAAATAGTGGAACCAACTCCAACAAGATCAAACAATATCAAGTATTTTAAGTGCCTTGGTAAGGGTCACATTGCTTTCCAATGTCCCAACAAGAGAACTATGATTTTGCTTGAAGATAGAGGCATAAGAGTGAGTCTTCAAGGGACTCAAATAGTTCTTCAAGTGAAGAAGAAGAAGAAGAACTCACAATAGTGGAGGCCGAGGAAGGTGATCTCTTGATGGTAAGGAGAATGTTGAGCAATTTTTGCCTAGAAAAAGAGGAAAGTCAAATAGAAAATATTTTTCACACAAGGTGTTTAGTTGAAAAGAAAGTGTGCTCACTTATCATTGATGGAGGGAGTTGCACCAATGTGGCTGGCACAAGACTTGTGGAGAAATTACACTTGCCAACCACATGCTTTTGATTGTTTCTTAACAAGATTTTGTAAGCTTTTGTTTTTCTTTTGCACAAGTTCAAGAATCTTTAAAGAAAAGATGAATCACCAAAATATGTTGTATAACAATTGTAAAATTTGCTTCTAACAATTCGATTCAGTTTAAGCATGAGAGTAGAATCAAACAAGTTGTCATACAACACAACACTACAAACAAACAAAATTTAACAAGAAATCAAGAACTCATGAAGAACATGAAGAAAAGAGAAAAAAAGTGAGCTAGTAAAGAGAAAAACTAGTGAGAAGAAAAGAAAAGAGAAAGAAAATGAGAGCAAAAAAATTCATGAGATTAAAGAGAGCTTGTTCTTGAGTAAAAAGCAAATTAAGAGAGTGTTATTGGCACCACAACCTCTTTATTTTATGTATCCTAACTCTCTTTGTTTACATGTTGAAAAGAAGGTGAAAAATTGCCAAAAGCTATGCAATCTCTTTTGGAATAATATCATGGTGTTTTTCCTAAAGAAGTGCCTAATGGCTTGCCTCCTTTGAGAGACATAGAGCACCAAATTGACTTAATTCCAGGATGTTCACTTCCAAATAGGCCAGCATATAAGACTTCCCCCATGGAAGCAAAGAAGATCCAAGCACAAGTGGAAAAGCTACTTGACAAAAGGTGGATCCGTGAGAGCATGAGCCCTTGTGCTATGCCTATTATTCTAGTGCCTAAGAAGGAGGTAACTTGGAGAATGTGCACAGATTGTAGGGCAATCAACAACATCACCATAAGGTATAGACATCCCATCCCTAGACTTAATGATCTTTTAGATGAATTACATGGTGCCACTATTTTCTCTAAAATTGATCTTAAGAGTGGGTATCATCAAATAAGGATGAGGGAAGGGGATGAATGGAAAATGGCTTTCAAAACAAAATTTGGGCTTTATGAATGGTTAGTTATGCCTTTTGGGTTAACTAATGCACCTAGTACCTTTATGAGACTTATGAACCATGCTCTTAGACACTTTATAGGCAAGTTTGTGGTAGTGTACTTTGATGACATTCTTGTTTATAGTGCCAACTTAAATGATCATTTGATGCATGTAAAAAGTGTCTTGGAGGTGCTAAGAAAGGAAACATTGTATGGAGCAATTGATAAATGTTCTTTTTGCACTTGACAAGTAGTGTTTCTAGATTTTGTAGTAGGTGCTCAAGGAGTCCAAGTGAATCAAGAGAAAGTGAAAGCCATCATGGAGTGGCCAACTCCAAAAAGTGTGAAGGATGTGAGAAGCTTCCATGGTTTAGCTAGCTTTTATAGGAGATTTGTGAAGGATTTTAGTACCATTGCTTCTCCTTTGAATGAATTGATGAAGACAACCGTGAGCTTTTCTTGGAAGCAAGAACATGAAATTGCTTTCCAAACATTGAAGGATAAGTTATCTCATGCACTTATTCTTGCATTGCCTAACTTTAATGCTTCCTTTGAATTGGAATGTGATGCTGCTTCCTTTGAATTGGAATGTGATGCATCTAATGTGGGCATTGGGGGGGTTTTGATTCAAGATAAACATCCTATTGCTTATTTTAGTGAGAAATTGAAGGGTGCATGTTTGAACTATTCCACTTATGATAAAGAGTTGTATGCACTTGTTAGAGTCTTGCAAAATTGGCAACATTATCTTTTACCTAAGGAATTTGTGATACATAGTGATCATGAATCTCTTAAATATTTGAAAAGTCACGGAAAACTCAACAAGAGACACGCTAAGTGGGTTGAGTTCATTAAGCAATTTCCTTATGTCATTAAACACAAGCAAGGAAAGTTGAATGTGGTGGCAGATGCCTTATCGATGAGGCATTGTTTGATTTCTATGCTTGAAACTAAGTTGTTTGGTTTTAATCACATAAAGGAATTGTAAGCAAATGATCATGACTTCTCTAGTATCTTTGCATTGTGTGAAAAAGGGGCTCATCAAGGATATTTTAGACATGATGGTTTCTTGTTCAAAGAAAAAAAAGCTATGTGTTCCTAAAAGCTCTTTGAGAGAACTTTTCATTAGGGAAGCACATGAGAATAATTTAATGGGGCACTTTGGTGTGGATAAAATTTTGGCTATTTTACATGAACTTTTCTTTTGGCCAAAAATGAGGCATGATGTGCATAAGCTTGTTTCTCAATGCATTGTTTGTCATAAAGCAAAATCTAAATTAATGCCTCATGGTTTGTAGGAAAGAAAGGGCCTTGAAGGCCGAAGGCATGTGAGAAGAAAAACAAAAAAATTTTAAGCAGAAACACACATACCACACAAGAATCATTCTTTAGGACATAGATATTACCTTGTTTATATTCGAAACTTGATGATCAAGGATAGGCTTGAAGATACAAGCCCTCTAATGTTGATCCACACCACTCCTTGTCAAGACTCAAGAACACTTCTTGAAAGCCACCAACAAACACCAATGGAGGCAGGCTAGGCGCACCAATGGAGAGGAAGAAGGTTAGGTTTCAAAGTGTTTTTCTTATCTAAGAGGCTCACCAATAGATGATATTGGTGGTTGAATTTTTCTGTCAAAACTCACACAAAGGGCGCATGAAAGGGGATGAAGGTAGATAGTTTTTTTTTTTAAAAAAAAAACCATTAGAGAACTATGATCACAAGAGCACACTTTATAGACGAGTTTGAGTCAGATTTTTAACCAACAAATCTGATTATGGAGCAACCCACACGTGAAGAAAAAATGGAGTTGTTGCATTTCAAAAATTGTCAACAACCTCCCATCATATCCTCCTAAGACCAAGTCAATTACTTGGGAATTATTTTGCCAAATAATAATTAGATATCCAGCCATATGTAGCGCCCCTAATCAGCCCTCAAACCTCTTCCTAAAATCTAGGACATGATCATAACAAGATGCTAGTTGAATTCAAATTCAAATCTAGCTCTCATCTTCTCCTTTTGATATGAAACTAACTACTATAGTTAATTCATATTTAAAATATTTAAATTCAAATATTTAAATTCAAAATTTTAAATTATCAAATTTAAATATTAGATAATTAATTTAACTATTTAAATTAATTAATAATGTCTTGGACTATCCAAGCCCATTAACTCCATTCATGCGCCCTTCTCTCTTTAAGATAGGTATCCAAACTCCTTCTTGGGCCAACAACTATTATTAGGCCCAAAACCTTTAATGCTATAATGTCATGACAATAAAGTGTTAGTGTGTGACCCATTAGGCCCAACATAGCTACTGACATAAATGAGTTTGGGCCCAACAAGGCCACTACCCATTTAATGACAACACAGAGCAGTAGCAATGCTTTGTTGCCCCAGAACTAGTTAGGTAAATGACAAGATCATCCTATTAAATCTATTTGGTTTCCGTATGTATTTCCTTTGGTCTCGGTTACCTTCCCATAAAACCTAGGGTAAGGAAACGTATCTGCCCTTGCGGTCTAGGGTAAGCTTTAATATGAAATAGGGAGTCTCCAATTTTACTGACTCTAAAGGCAGATCATCTCATGATTTCTTTTACTATGCATAGATTCCTGAGTCCCGTAAATGTCATCCTGATTTCTTCGATTTACAGATAACCTAATCTCTCACAGAGATTTAATGAATTCCTTCAGCTAGTCACCCTAGGCTCGTGTTCTTTCAGGACATGCCCAAAGGTATATCTATGTGTCTCCATGTTTCAGGCAGACAAGGTATACAATCAAAACATGTCTTCTAGAACACAGTCTAGGTGAAAACTTCTGGTCTAAGGAAAGACACACCCAAATAATAAGAGACTACTCTAATGATATTATCTGTGAGATTTCCTCATAGAGTCTCTTTGTGGGTCCGTTCAGTGAGAGTTATACCCTTATAGGTCCACCCACAACTTTAGCTAAGGCATCTCCATGTCTGTAGCTCATGAGGTCTTTACCTTGCATATGCATACAAGTAGATAAGTCGTGCTAGTCTTACCCGAGATCACTGATCCTCATTCTCAGTGTCTCTAGACTAGAAACATAAAATTAGGAGTAGACATTTGGTATCCTTGAATACTCATGATCATGATCCCATCACTGATACTCAAGAGATACCTATTCTATTCCAAGGGTTTTATCCAGTTACTCATATATTAATAATGATATCGAGACAGAATATGAAACAAGATAAAGAGTACTTATAATTTATTCATGACAATATGAAAAGTACATGTACATCCTAATCTAATGAAAAGATTGTCTCTAGGACATCCATATACTAACATTTTATACACCTTTGCCTATTCCTAACTCCCCTTGGGTTGATATTTCTATGGATTTTGTGCTGGGTCTTCCAAGATCCAAGAGGGGAAAGGATTCTATTTTTGTTGTTGTTGATAGGTTCTCAAAGATGGCACACTTCATTCCTTGTCATAAGAGTGATGATGCTTGTGAAGTAGTTAATATTTTCTTCAAAGAAGTGGTAAGACTACATGGATTGCCATTGTGAGTGATAGAGATACAAAGTTCCTTAGCCATTTTTGGAAAACATTGTGGGGTAAACTTGGAACAAAACTCTTGTTTTCATCAACTTGTCACCCACAAACGGATGGTCAAACTGAGGTGGTGAATAGGACCTTGGGTCAACTCCTTAGATGCTACATCAAGGGCAATTTGAGGTCTTGGGAGGAGTGTCTACCTCACATTGAGTTTGCTTACAATAGAGTAGTTTACAAGACTACTTCCTTGTCTCCTTTTGAAATTGTTTATGGCTTTAATCCTTTAACTCCTCTTGATTTATTGCCTTTACCTAACACTTTTTCTATGATTACTCATGATGCTTTGTCTAAAGCTTCTTATGTGAAAAAAATGAATGAACAAGTGAAGACACATGTGGAGAAAATGATGGAACAATATGCAAAGCAAGCCAATAAACACAAGAAGCAAGTAATCTTTAATGAAGGAGATTTGGTTTGGCTTCATTTGAGGAAGGATAGATTTCATCATGAAAGAAAATCCAAGCTCCAACTAAGAGGAGATGGACCTTTCAAGATTTTGGAGAGGATCAACAATAATGCTTACATACTTGAGTTGCCTAGTGAGTATGGTGTGAGTAATACTTTCAATATTTGTGATCTTTCTTTGTATGATGTAGGTACAAGTGAGGAAGCAAACTTGAGGACAAGTTCTTTTCAAGAAGGAGGGTATAATGGAGGTCCATTCGAAGCCAAAGGTCTAGAAGGAGAGCTTG
This sequence comes from Glycine tomentella, assembly GCA_007407185.1. NCBI lineage: Eukaryota > Viridiplantae > Streptophyta > Magnoliopsida > Fabales > Fabaceae > Glycine > Glycine tomentella. The sequence continues at coordinate 279,759 of PYAF01004550.1, read as the reverse complement.
AAGCACTTCCTTTGGTGAGCTTTAAAGGACTAATGACAAGAGTTAGGATTCAAGCACTTCAAGATCACATCCAAGCTAACTTGGACAAGTATGAAGAGGCACATCAACTCAAGGATAACAAGGGCTGGATTTTGATGTCTCAAGTTCAATTAGGAATTGTATAAAACATTTCTTCACTGCTTTAATCGATTATTTTGGTGAAATAATCGATTACATTACATTTTAATCGATTACCACTGGCTCGTAATCGAATAAATAAGCTTCACACAGAATTAGGAACTTCCTGTGTTAATCGATTAAATGGGTACTTAATCGATTACATGTGTGCATTGTAAAAACTTAGTTCGTCTGGCTTAGTTGATTACAAGGTGATTTAATCGATTATTTTGTTCGTAACAGATTTCAAATTTCTAATGAACAATTTAATCGATTATATGGCTAAAATAATCGATTACAATAGTTAAAATAATCGATTATTTGGACGAAATAATCGATTACAGACAGTTATTTTTGTTTTGTATATAAAGTTGTCAACTGAATGTAAAAGGGAACTCCATTTTTCTAAGTGAATAAAAGCAGAGTTCATGTGAAAGAGATTTCTCTCTTGTTCTTGTGTAAGAACCTCATGTTTCCTATCAATAGCTTCAAGTTATTGTGGCGATTCTTCCTAGGCTTATTGGAAAGCTTTTCCATGGTGGCATTCACCTTCATCCCTGACCTTTTACGCACTTTCCATTTCTGAATTCTGGACAACCTTGCGTCCTTGAAGAAAACTTGAAGTTTGAGTTTCAATGCAAGTAAGATTTGGGAAAACTCATGATTGATGGGTTCAATCATACATCAGATCTAGTCTACTATATCAACATATAGTCGACTATATTGATGCAGACTTGAAACTTAATGATTTTATAAACTAAGTTACAATAGTTTCAACTCTTTAAATCTAACAACCACAAATCATTGCAATGTCAATCATTTTGAACATGTTGAATTGCATTTCCTAGTCTAGGATGCATGTATGCATGATATCACACACAATCAAGCATTAAAACAATAACAATCATCCTAATCAACTAGTGTTTATAAAATTTTACAACTCATCATCAACAAAAACTATGAATTACAAAGTCTTCATAAGCTCTTCATGTTTACACTATAAGAGCTTTTCCATGAAAGAAAGAGAATCTGTGGATGATATATTTGGAAGAATTCAATTGCTTCTAAATGGACTTTAAGCTCTAGGACATACCTTCACCAAAGCTCAGATAAACCTTAAGATTCTCGACATCTTTCTAAGGTGTGGCAACCAAAAACAATAACCATCCAAGAGGCTACAAACCTAAAAATTCTTGTATGGGATAAACTATTGGGTATCTTAAGATTTCATGAAGTCCATCTTCAGAATAGAGATCATCTGCCAAATAAAGATTCCACTTCCTTCAAGTCTGTAGAGCTAGCTTCAGAAAAGAAGAAAAGAATAGCTCTTTTAAAGCTCTTAAAGTGAAGATGGCTGAGTCTGATGGTTCAAACAATAATTATAAAGAATCCACAAATGATGAAGTGTCTCTCATGTCCAGAAAATTCAAGCAAGGGCTAAAAACTAAAGGAAAGTTTCAGCATTCCTCTAAAAGAAAGGACACAACATTATAGAAGAAGTACAAGGATGAAAGCAACGAGATCTTCTGCTTTGAATGACGAAAACCTAGACATGCGAAGGATAAATGTCCTTAATTGAAGACAAGAAAAAGAAAAGTCTGATGATCACTTGGGACGACCCAGACAATGAGAAGAGTAGCAGTTCAGACGATAAGCAAGCCAACATATGTCTGATGGTACATATAGACGAAAACATTGAGGTAAAAACTTGTTCTAAATCTAATACATGTTCTAGTGTTTCATCAGACGATGAAGAAGATATGCATTATGATGTTCTTCTTTAGAACTATCACATTATTTCTCTGTAGTGCAAAAAGTATAAAGATTCATTTGTGATAATACTCAGCTGAAGAAATCAAATGAAGTTCTGGAAAACAAATCCAAACTCTGGAAGAAAGTATAAGTCTGGCCAGTAAGACAAACAAATCCTTTATAGTTGAAAGCCTAAGAGAGGAAGTAACTTGTCTTACAAAAGAATTTTGGAATTTTTTGGAAAGCTTAAACACTTTAACCATTTTTTTAAAAATTCCATCAACATCCACATGATAAGTTTGGCTTAGGTCTAGAAAAAAGGGCATCATCTTCCAACTCATTGTCTAATTTAGACAAATGTGATTTATGTGGTAAGTCTAGACATTTTAAGTTCTGATGCATCCATAAGAAGTAGCAAATGTCTAAGGGTACTAATGCTACTAGACCCAAAAATATTTGGGTACCAAAATATCATATTGTTCCAATTATAGATATCCTTGGTAGGAAAAGGCTAGGGTTTAAGTTGGTACCTGGACAGTGGTTGCTTATGACACATGACAGGAGAAAGATCTATGTTCCTTAACCTAAAGCCGATTAAAGGAGGAACTGTTTCATTTGGAGGCATAGGAAAAGGAAAGATCATTAGTATAGGTAAAATTGGTATTCCTTCTCTAGCCTCCATAGACAACGTCTTATATGTTGAAGTATAATTTGTTGAGTATAAGTCAATTTTGCAACAAGAGTTATATTGTGTCTTTCAAAGACCAGTGTATAGTCAAGACAGAAGATGACAAGTCTTTTTTTACTATCAGATGACACAACAATTTGTATGAGATTGATCTAATAGGTCTTGTAAAATAAAATGTAACATTCCTACTATCTAGAGAATATGAGAGACAGATTTGACATAAAAAACTTGGGCATGTCAATTTAAAACACATTTCAAAATTATCCATAAAGGATTTAGTAAAATGATTGCCTAAGATTTGTTGGAAAACCCATTTTATTTGTGAAGCGTATTGTAAAGGCAAATATCATAAGAAGGGGTTAAATTGTGACTTTAGAAATTTTAAAAACCTTTTTCCTTTGAACAATAGCGTTATCTTCTGATGATAAAGCTTGTAAAAAATAGATATCAAAATTTTGCAAATGGGTCCAGACAATAGACCCAGATCTTGTAAAACAAAAAAGTTTTCGAATACAAAAATCAAATTTAAACCTTGAGTCAATTTAAAGAATAGAAGAGAAAACAAATAAAGATAAGACACGGAAGGTTAAATTGGTTCGTCTCAACCACCAAGACTATGTTCAGTTTTAGGCAAAACCAAGTTCCACTAACTTCAAAAAGTTACAACTATACATCATTATCACTTCTAACTCTACAACTCAAGCTCTACACCAAGCTTGCTACAACCAGTATTATTTGCCCTACCAAGCCACTGTTGGCTTTAAAAGAAATCAAAAGATTTGTTGTTTGGCTTGCAGACTGACTAACACTCCATCATCATAAAGACGAATATACGATCTCAACACTAACTCTTTTCTATCAAGGTGCTCAAGGTGTTTTGAGAGCTTTACAAGAACTTATAGGAATATGCAAAGAGCTTTTTATAGAAAGAATTTGAATATGAGCGCCTTCAAAGTTTCTTGTATATATAGGCTTTCTTCAACAAGTATTTGTTGCCTCTAAACTGATGGAGGTCCATTCCAAGCCAATGGTCTAGAAGAAGAGCTTGAAGCACTTCCTTTGGTGAGCTTTAAAGGACCAATGATAAGAGCTAGGACTCAAGTACTTCAAGACCACATCCAAGCTAACTTGTATCTCTTGGAAAAGCATGAAGAAGAACACCAACTCAGTGGAAACACAAAAGAAGTGTTGTCTGTTTTAATAGATTACTAGATTCCTGTAATAAATTAAAAGCATCTTGTAAAATAGTATCTGATACCTTTAATTGATTACCAAATGCCTGTAATCGATTACAAAAGCATCAGGAAATTAAAAAAATAAGACTTGTCTGCTTTAACCGATTACCAGGCAGTTGTAATTGATTACATAAGCCTGAAAATGGTAAATAACTCTGTTTTAATTGATTACAAGTGCGAATTAATTGATTACTTCAACATAAAAACAGTACTGCACATGTTGGGGCAGCCAAGAGTCACTTTAGGGAAGCTTGCACCCCAAGCTTCTTTTGGGCTTCATTTCAATTTGCATTTTTCTTACATTTAGTGACATTTAGCTAGTAATTTCTTGGCCTATATAAGGTGCCAAAACTGAATGTAACTAACTTTGGTTCATTAATACAATTCTGAAAATTGTGTGAGAGTCTCTCTCTTGTTCTTGTGTAAGAACTTCTTGAGTCTTATCAATAGTTTCTCAATGCTATTGTGGTGATTCTTCCTAGGCTTATTGGAAATATTTTCCATGGTGCCATTCATTGTCATTCTTAATCTCTCTTCCATCTTCCATTGCTGAATTAAAAAGCTTAAAAACAACTCCAAATTCTTGTGAAAAGTGCAGAAGTTAGAGTTCTTGAGGTTTGCTTGAAGATTGGGTTTCATTGCAAGGTAGATTTGGGAAACTTAATGTCTAATGGTTGTAGACATTACATCATCTGATATCTAGAGCCTAATCCTTGTGGAATTCTTCTTCAAGTTCAGTTTTAAAAGTTTTTCAAAGGTAAAAAATTGCACCAAAACTGAAAAATGAAAATCCATTTCAAATCCTTGTTTCTTGTTGTTTTCATTTGATTTTTGGTGGTGGGGGCTTGTTGTATGTTCCACCACATAACCCTTGTGTTTCCTTCAAGTTTCATGTGATTTCATGTGTTCCTGTTCTTCATGTGTTCTTGATATTTTTTCAAATTTTCTTGTCTTGATTCTTGTCAATTTTTGTTTGTAGTATTTTTTGTGTTGTATGACCACTTGTTTTGATTCTACTCTCATGTCTAATTTGAATTGAGTTGTTAGAAGAAAATTTTACAATTGTTATACATTGTTTTTAGTGATTCATTGAATTTATTTAAGAATTTTTGAACTTGTGCAAAAGAAAAACAAAAGCTTAAAAAAATTGTGAAAGAAACAATCAAAAGCACAAAAGAAAATACATCAAGTGGTAAAAAGTAAAAGAAAAACAGAATTTAGAAGCAAATCAAAGTTACAAAAGCTACAAGTTCAAATTTCCTTTGAACTACAAAATTACATGAACTTGTATGACATGCAAATTTGATGAAATTTGGCTTCTAGCAATTGAATTTGATTGGCATATCCTCCTTTTGTAGTTTGGTACAACCATAGTATTCCTTGAGTTGTCTCATTAATTTCCAATTTGAGTTGTGCTTTTCTAAATTTTTGCTTTGTTGCTTGTTTCTTAAAAATTCCAAGGTTTTGTCTTAGAGTTTTCTTGTTCTTTGGACAATTGAGTCTAGCCTAGAATCATTTTCTATTTCACTATAGTAAAGAAGCTTGATTTGATTAGAAGTTTTTGCTTAAGAACTATAGAGAGGAATAAGAGTGGAAAAAGGCAAGAGAGAACATTATAGAAAAAGCCTAGAAAGTGTGTAAACACGAGTGAGAGTGGTAAACACTTAGGGAGGGGTGAGAATTTTCTTATATACTTGTTTTTTTGCTAAACATTTCTTTTGAAGGATGAGCTCAATAGGAGATGAGGCTTTGTCACCTAGAAACACTAGGTTTATGGAAGCCATGACAAAACAAATGGAAAACTTCTAAACTAAAATGGATGCAAAATTTGAGGAGTTTAAAAGGAAGACTCAAAGAAAGAGTAGTCCAAATGGTAGTGTGGATAGAAAGGCCCATGGCAATAGGAGGGTGAGTGAGTATGCTTATTCTCATGAAAGAAATTATTATGATAAGAGTGAGAGGAAGGAGAGGAGAGAAAATAATGATAGAAGAGACGTCTACAAAGCTCAAAGGGTGGAGCAAAAACTAAAAGGAGAAAAGATTCCTTTTCCAAGACCAATGGGGCTGCAACTTCTAGCTGGAATGGCAAGCCTAAAAGTGAGGTTTCTTATGTGAAAAATAAGGAAGAAAAGGTGGAGAGCTCAAGCCAAAAAATTAGGGATCCTACTCCAACAAGATCAAGCAATATCAAGTGTTTAGAGTGCCTTGGTAAAGGTCACATTGCTTCTAAATGTCCTAACAAGAGAACCATGATTTTTCTTGAGGAAGGATACATAAAGAGTGAGTCTTCAAGTGACTCAACGAGTTCTTCAAGTGTCTCAACAAGTTCTTCAAGTGAAAAAGAAGAAGAACTTACACTAGTGGAGACCGAAGATGGTGATGATCTCTTAATGGTAAAGAGAATGCAAGAGCGGGAAAAAAATAATGCACTTGAAAAAAATACTGCACCTACAAAAGAGAAGAATAGTGAGCTACGAAAGAGAAAAACAAGTAAGAAGAAAAGCAAAGAGAAATAAAATGAGAGCAAAAAAATTCATGAGATTAAAGAGAGCTTGTTCTTGAGTGAAAAGCAAATCAAGAGTGTTATTGGCACAACAATCTCTTTATTATATGATTCCTAACTCTCTTTGTTTATATGTTGAAAAGGAAGGAGAAAAATGACACAAAGCTATGCAACCTTTTTTGGATGAAGTTTCTTTCCAAACATGGAAGGATAAGTTGTATCATGCACCTATTCTTGCATTGCCTAATTTTAATGCTTCTTTTGAATTAGAATGTGATGCATCTAATATGGCATTGAGGGGGTTTTGATTCAAGATAAACATCCTATTGCTTATTTGAGTAAGAAATTGAAGGGTGCATGTTTGAATTATTCCACTTATGATAAAGAGTTGTATGCACTAGTTAAAGTATTGCAAACTTGGTAACATTATCTTTTACCTAAGGAATTTGTGATCCATGGTGATCATGAGTCTCTTAAATATTTGAAAAGTCAAGGCAAACTCAACAAGAGACATGCTACATCAAGGGAAATTTGAGGACTTGGGAGGAGTGTCTACCTCATATTGAGTCTGCTTACAATAGAGTAGTTCACAAGACTTCTTCCTTATCCCTTTTTGAATTTGTTTATGGCTTTAATCCTTTAACTCCTCTTGATTTATTGCCATTACCTAACACTTCTTCTATGATTAATCATGATGTTTTGTCTAAAGCTTCTTATGTTAGGAAATTGCATGAACAAGTAAAATGCCATGTGGAAAGGAAAATGGAACAATATGCTAAACAAGCCTATAAGCACAAGTGGAAGGATAAATTTCCTCAAGAGAATGTTGAATTGCCAAGTACAAGTGAGGAAAGAAACTTGAGGACAAGTTTCTCAAAAGAAGGAAGGATGATGGAGGTCCATTCCAAGCCAAAGGTCTAGAAAGAGAGCTTGAAGCACTTCCTTTGGTGAGCTTTAAAGGACCAATGACAAGAGTTAGGACTCAAGCACTTCAAGACCACATCCAAGCTAACTTGTATCTCTTGGAAAAGCATGAAGAAGCACACCAACTCAGTGGAAACACAAAAGAGCTGTTTGTTTTAATAGATTACCATATTCCTGTAATAGATTAAAAGCATCTTGTAAAATATTTTTTGATACCTTTAATTGATTACCAAATGCCCGTAATCGATTACATAAGCATCAGGAAATTAAAAAACAAGACTTGTCTGCTTTAATCGAGTATCAGACAGCTATAATCGATTACATAAGCCTGAAAAATTGTAAATAACTCTATTTTAATCGATTAGAAGTGTGAATTAATCGATTACTTTGGCATAAAAACTGCACTACACATGTTGGGGCAGCCAAGAGTCACTTTAGGGAGGCTTGCACCCCAAGCTTCATTTGGGCTTCATTTCAATTTGCATTTTTCTTACATTTAGTGACATTTAGCTTGTAATTTCGTGGCCTATATAAGGTGCCAAAACTGAATGTAACTAACTTTGGTTCATTAATACAATTCTGAAAATTGTTGTGAGAGATTATCTCTTGTTCTTGTGTAAGAACTTCTTGAGTCTTATCAATGGCTTCTCAATGCTATTGTGGTGATTCTTCCTAGGCTTATTGGAAAGATTTTCCATGGTGCCATCCATTGTCATTCTTAATCTCTCTTCCATCTTCCATTGCTAAATTAAAATGCTTAAAAACAACTCCAAATTCTTGTGAAAAGTGCAGTAGTTAGAGGTCTTGAGGTTTACTTAAATATTTGGTTTCATTGCAAGGTAGATTTGGAAACTTAATGTCTAATGGTTGTAGACATTACATCATAAACAGATAGATCTCTTTACTTGAGCTTGTGTATGAAGATTATGGCAATTGGCGCATTTAATACTTGCATTAAATGCACATATTTCTTCATGTTGGAAAACCATTCTCTTTAGTCATCATGTTGAGCACTCTAGCAGGAAACCACGCTCTTTTGTGTTAAAGGATGTCTGCACAATAGAGCGCTTCTTTTGATGGTGATTGACAACTTTCAAAACTTGAGGCTTCATTTATTCTTCATAGGATTCGACAGATCCTAGGAGAATGTTTCTGCAAAATAAATCTCAAACACAAAGTACTAAATAAAGTCTTATATGTCATCTTATAATGTTGTATTGGATCGTGACTTTAACTTGCTATCGTCTGAAACATCAGACGCAAACTCATGAAGCATATTCTGATATTGCATAAGATGCAGCTTTTAACATTTGTATTTATTTGCATCTAATAAAAATGATTAAGGGTCTTAATTCTTCTTAAGGCACAAATGTCTTTTAATTAACACTTGTTAACAAGGGAAACCGATTAAAACCTCTTTTATATCAAAAGATGTTGTTTCCACTTCCAGACCTTTACAACTACTGCACATAGATATATTAGGACCAATTAGAATGTTGAGTTTGGGAGGTAAGAAATATGGATTTTTCATAGTTGATGACTATTCAAGATTTACATGGGTATGCTTCCTTGCACATAAACATAATTCTTTCAAGGTATTTGAAATATTTTGTAAGATAGTTCAAAATGAAAAAGGGTTTTGCATCTCTTCTATCATAAGTGACCATGTGTAACACCTTGAATTTTCGATAACCGAAAATATGTTCGATGTATTTCTTGTGTTATTTGACTATTTTTTTAGTTTAAATTAATTGAAATGTTATGTGAATTATCCATGCGCAATTGCTTGGTGTAGATGTCAAGTTATGTGGAGTTGTTTGAGTTGCGTTGTAATTGTGTGATTTCGAGTTTAACCCAAAACCTGTTTTAGTACAATCATCATTTCGGATTGTTTCACCGTTGGATCACCTTCAAATATTAAAGGTAGGCTTCTAACCTATATATGTAACTTTTGACCGTTGAGATTGGCAAAATAACATCTGAAGCATGAGAAAATAATTTTTCACAGAAGCAGAAATTTTAAAATTGGGTCAAGTCGCCCAGCCGAATATTTGCAGGCATTTTGTCTCGCCTAGGCGAGTCTAGTTGGTTTTAGAAGCATGCAGCAGCATGAAATCTCGAATTTCCATACTTATTCTTCCCCTAATCAGCACCCAATCCCCTCCTCCTACTCGTCCACCAGTCATGGCCATCGATGACCGCCACGAGCCGTCGTTTCTTGCCATTGGACCACTGGACGAAGAGGAACATTTTAATCGGAGAGGAATCTTCAAAACTCACCTCAAAGTTTCAGTAGAGAACGGAGCTTCAAATCCTTCTTTCTTGGTTTCCTTGAGGTAATCTTGGTTTCCTTTGTCTTATTCTAGCTAATTTAAGCTTCTCTTAGTGTCTTTTATGTTTTGGGTACCGTTGTTGGGAGTTTTACACTTCCTTTGAAAACCCTTTGAAAATATGTTGTAAAAGTCTCATTTTTATGAAATTGATGTCATTTTCGTGATCCTTGTTGAACCCCAATCACATTGGTGTAATCAGAATTTCAAAATGATGTCTTTTGATGTGAACTCTCAAAACATTGTTTAGCCCCTTTTCGATTTGAGTGGGTATTTGACCCCAAATGTTAATTTTGACCTTCCCTTTGAAATCTACACTAAATTATCTTCAATTTGGTATATAGAGCTCTGCGTTCAGACAAGCACGTGTATTCGAAGAATCACAAAACAACACCGCTAGGCTGTAACAGGGAGAACTCCTGGTTAGGTAAGGGGAGTTTATTATTTAGTTATAGTTTTGGTACCATAGTTGGGGGCCAGGGAGTCCAACTATGAGGATATCTGCCTGTCTCTGTTATGTGCTAGTTTTCAAGGAAAAACTATGTTTTTAACTAATGGGATGCGATGTATTTATGATTGATGTATGTTGGTTCCTGTTGTGTGCTCATTTTCAAGCAAAACTGTGTTTTTAACTAATGGGGTGTGATGAATTTGCTTGTTGATGGATAAAACTGTGAATGATGTTGTTGTTGTAATGATTGGAATTTGGAAAACGTCTTAATTACAGAGGAGACTCAGTCCAAAATTTTATAATGTGTCCTCCTAGTTACTTCTCTAGTAAATTTTTAAATAGGCATAAGAGTGTGTTTTCTATATTTTAGTCCTCCTCTTTAATTTAGAATTTTCCTAAAATACCAGTCTCATGGTAATATGGATTGTGAGTGAATGAGATGATGATGTAATTAGATAATGTTGATATAGTTGATGATGTTGAATATTGATGTTTATGATGATGATATTGAAATAAAATGATGTTGATGTTGTTGATGATATTGAAATTGAGATGTTATTGATGTGGTTGGTGATGTTTAAATGAGATAATCATGATGTGGTTGACGATGTTCAAATGAGATAATGTTGATGTGGTTAATTATGTTGAAATGAGATGAGTTTAATATGTATGATGATGATAATGAGATGATGTGATGTGGATGTTGATAATGACATTTATGAGAGGTAATGTTGATGTGAACAATGTCATTGTATGATGTGAATATACATGGACACCCATAGGGGGTGCATGACTGGTTACCCTTGCCGGAAAGGATTTGTTCCTAGCCAGGTCATACATTGATGGTGCCCATGGTTCTCATTGTATGATGTTGATATACATGGATACCCATGGGGTTGCATGACTGGTTATCCTTGCAGGGAAGGATTGTTCCTAGTCAGGTCATGCATTAATGGTGTCCATGGTTGTATGATGTGTATGTACATGTGGGGTGCAGTGACCGGTTGGTTATCCTGTGGGGAAGGATTTGTTCCTAGCCACGATCAGTGCATTGGTGAGCCTACATTGGTGTGCTATATATGTACATGAGAGGTGCATGACTGGTCATCCTTGCGAGGAAGGATTTGTTCCTGGCCATGGTCATGCATTGATCGTGCCCATATTTCATACTTCATGTTGCATTGATGGAAATAGAATGATGGACAGTAAATACCGGGGGTACTAGGGGGCAATCACTCTGTTTGGAACTCCCTTGAGACTCAGGGCTGATCACCATGGGGGGAGCAACTAGTGTACGACAGGGTGACCTCGATGAGCTACTGCATCATTTTCTTGAGAGAGGCTATTTCCATGAGGATGGTACCACATTGCATTCTAAGAGTTGAGTCAGGTGGATGCATCATTCTGAGCATAATTATGTTAAATTATGGAAAAATGGATGACTAGTTGTTGCATGGGGGTGTGTAAGTGATTAATTTTAGGAATGGTTGGAGTTGTTATTGTTGTTCTCTTTTAATTAGTGTTATATGGTACTTGTTATTTTTGGTAAGATAAACTCACCTTTGCATTTTTTGAACCGTGTGGTTTGTACCTGTGATGATCGTGAACCTTCGTTTGTGGGAGTAGATGAGCAGTAGTAGGTGACCTTGGAGGGAGATCTTCTTTTTGGTTGGAACCGCCGAACTGACGTAGTAACGTTGGAACTCTTTTTGGAAAAGAGTTATGTTTTGTTAATCAACTCTTCCTTAGTTAGTCCCTTGATCATTTTTGTTGGTCATGTAATTCCAGACGTAAATATTTGTAAATACAACTAGATTATGCTCTGACATGTGAATGATATCTAATGTTTTAAATGTACATTCATATGTATCCATTTATGTATTTGTTCTGTTGTATGATAATTGTATTATCGCGAAAAATTTACTACCATTTTCATAATCAAAATAATAAAGTTTTCATTAAAATTTGAAATTCACACAATTAGAGTTAGTAATATCGTAGCGATGAGGCGGGTCGTTGCACCATGGAACTAGGTTGAGAATATGGAGTTCAAATCATTATGTGAAAGGAATGGTATTTTCCACAACTTCTCTTCATTGGAACACTTCAACAAAATGGAATACTTCTAAAGCATATAGTGTGTTTAAATCAAGAACTTTAATTGTAAAGGAATTCATATATGTTAAGTTCAATGATGCTCTGACGACTGATAGGAAGCTATCAAATCTTGAGGATGATTTTGCAGATATGCAGATTAGTCCATTTGTTGTACCTAAATTAGATGAAGTCAATGTTGGACTAGTCGGGAATCTATAAGGGAAGGTTGAATAGATTCTTTTCAAAACTGTTACCTAATCATTGTTTAGATTCAATTAAAATCAAACCCTTATGAAATCAAGGTTTTCTCAAAAGTTGTGTTGTAAAATATTAACAACACATAAAACTAGTATATTCAAAAGCCTTAGAAAATAAAGTTTTATGGCCCGCACATATCAATTCTAGTGTCAAGATTGATTTAAAAAACTAAGGGTTAGAGAAAGAAAGAATTGAAGACAATAGTTTATATTAATTCAACCCTCAAGATGATCTACATCCAGTTGTTCTAAGATCCCTTAGGACATTCCACTATTAGAGAACCAAAGTACAAACATTATGAAGGGAAATTCCCAAACAATCTATTTTTCCCTTGAACCTTACAAGACAAATACCAAGAGTTGAAACCCTATCAACTCAAAACTCTTTGGTAACCCTAACCAAGATTAGAAACTACAAAGAAATTAGAATTGGATTGAATACACCTCTAATGTGCATATCAAACTTCTTCAAGCTTTATCAACAATCAACCCATGATGGAGATTCCAAGATCCTTGCTATGTTGATCATCATCATCACTCTTGGAAAACCCTAATGATAGCTTTCTCTCAATGAGTCAAGAAATTGGAAAACATTTTGGAAGCTTAGAGACTCATTACAAAGAGAGATATTTATAAGGAATTTATTATATGACTGATATAATTGATAACGACCATCTTGTAATTGGTTAAACCACTAAAAACATACTTGGGTTTCATCTAAGATCAATATAATTGATTACCAATACCTAGTAATCGATTAATTTGATCTTGCTATACCATCTAAGAAAGTTAGAAGTATTGTAACATATTACCAAAATCTTTTAATTGATTACCAAAATGTCATAATTGATTACCAAATCTCTTAATTGGTTAGAAAAAGTTTAAAAGACTATTTCTTATATGAGAAGCAATATAATCGAATATCCAAAGGTTGTGCTCGATAAATTCGACAAATCTTGTTAGAACAAAACTTGAAGCCCTTAGTTTAGTTTTTGTTTGATAATCATGCAATGTCTAACATGTTTTAATAGATAAGGCATTTGTATTGAATGTTTTAGACTAGGCATGTTTGTCATATAGTTTTAATCCTTTTTCGTGCATAGTGTTTGATCAATTATGAAGTAGATGAAGAATTATTTTTCTCTAAGTTTCTTAATAACTCACTTCTACCTGAAATTTGGCTAGCAACATTGAATTAACCGATTGCCTCATTTGGTAATTGAATGCCTAAGCCAGTTTCAGTAAAAGAAAGGTTCTTCAGCTTAGGATAATTGATTACCCCATATGACAATCGATTACCCAGCTCCTGGAAATAAAGAGAAGCTCTTTGTGTGAATCTATTATCGATTACAACACATGATAACTGATTATCCAATCGACACAGAAGAAATAAAAATTCTCATATTGAAACGAATTAATCGATTACCCTTTCTGATAACTGATTAACCAATTTTTGAAATTGCAAAACAAATGGGATTTTGACAAATTAATTGATTAGTTGTTTTATAATCGATTAGATTTGTTTTAACTGTAAACAATTATAAATACTCTTATGTGTTTTCTTTTTAATAGACTCTTAATTCGTTCAAATTTAGAGAAAAATATTTCAAGAGAGTCTTCAAAAATAATAGCACTACAATAAGTCTGAAGATTGAAGTTGATCAAAGAATCACTCATTTTGCAATCATGAATTGATCAACTGGTGAATAAATATTGAAGATTAAAGATTTACACATTTCAGGTGTATCCGATCCATATCTTTTAATCTTTTAGAGTGTTGTTGTTAGTTAGAGTTACCAGGGATGTTGGAGAATTGATAGGGTTTCAATTCTGGATCTTTTCTTGTAGGATTCAAGAGAAAGGTTTGTTTTATATTGGAGAATTGTGTGTGCATGGTATTTGTACTAGAGTTCTCTACATAGTGGATTTTCTAAGAGGACTTAAAACAAAACTGGATGTAGGTCCAGATTGGACTGAACTAGTATAAATTCTTGTGTGATTTTCTTATTCTCTATAACTTTGAGTTTTGTAATCATCTTGATATTGGAATTGATTTCAAAGGGTCATCATAAAAGTTTTTTTCTAAAGATCTTTTGAAGAAACTTTTATTGATTTAAAGGGATGTTTATAAACGGTGTTAAGAATGATTTGGTAAAGATTTTGAAAGAATCTATTCAACCCCTTATAGATTTTGAATGATTTTGAAGTCAGGGGTGTTTTTCAGCTCCAACGTTCACCGCAGCTCTAGACACTTCATTGCATCTATATTGGGAGTATATGAGACCATTGGCACTGGTGAATACCTAGGTCTTCCATCAATCATTGGTAGAAGGAAAAATGAGTTCTTTGGCTTCATCAGGGAAAAACTTTGGAACCATTGGACCTCCTAGAACTTGTCAAAAGCTGGTAAATAAATCTTGACATGTTGCTCAATCTATTTCCTTCTATTGCATGATTGTTTTTCTTCTCCTATCCACTCTTGAAGATAAGCTTCAAAAAATGATGATTTCTTTTTGGTGGGGATCGGGTACTCAACCTAGAAAAGGTATCAATTGGCTTCATTGGGACAAGCTTACAATGAAAAAGGAATTTGGAGGTATAGGTTTTAGAAACCTTCATGCTTTAAATCTTGCTATGCTAGTGAAGCAAGGTTGGAGATTAATGACCAACCATGATACTATGGTTTCAAATATGCTCAAAGCTAAATATTTTCCTATGGGATTTTTTGGAAGTCAACTTAGACCACAATCCAAGTTATGTCTAACATAGTATCCATGCTTCACATGTAATAGTAAAGGAAGGTGTGAAATGGAGTATTGGTAATGGATTTGCTATCAATCTTTGGTCTCAACCTTAGTTAAACTCATCACAAAATTCATGTTACAACTCCTACTCCTCATGGCCTTGGGTCTCTAACTATTGGGGATTACATTGATCACCAAAATCATGAGTGAAGAGCTGACTTTATTGAAACAACTTTTGAAAACAATATGAACACACATAATTAACCAAGAGGGGGTGAATTGGTTAAAACTTGGCCTTTAAATAAAACTTGTAAGAATTAGAGTTATAAAGCATGCTTCAATCAATCAAACCACTCAGATCAAGAAAACAATTACAAAAACTTCTACTTGTTGAGTAATAAAGATTTCACCAAATAGTCCCAAATTAGGATAGCAAGATGAAAATAAAGAAAGTAATCAACACAAGAACTTATATTGGTTTACCCTTTAAAAGAGAAGCTACATTCAGTTTCTTCTAACCAAAACTTTGATTAGAGTTCCACTATCAACAAAATTTATTCTTTACAAGCTTACAAAGATCACCCTTTATCAACCCTAGATAAAGAACTGAAATCTAAACACCCTTTAGACTTCTAATGATCAAGACATAGAGAAACCCTTCTCTACTCTTCCCTCTAGAGAACCCTACTCTAGAAAAGCTTAAAGAACCCATTTGTAATAGCAAGTAACAAGCTGAAATGTAAAAACGAATTACAACCAGAGTTTTAGAGGAGAGATACAACCTTATGATCCAAAGAATGCAAATGCAAATGTTTACCAATCTGAGATCAGGTTGAAAGAAAGTAAGTTTCAGACCAAGCTCTCCAAAAATCCTTTGAAATCTTTTCCAAAAAGAATTCTACCAATGATGCATGAAGATCTTGAATTGTAGGACAATAGCTTTGTTACTCAGTGTATTTTCTCTCAGTTCAGAAGCCTTTTGAAAATCAGTGAAAATCTCAAATTGTAATAAATGTTATCTTTCAAAAGACTTAATAGCTTTATATAGAAAAGCTATTGTAACTGAATATAATCGATTAATATGTCGATGTAATTGATTATTTACTCTTAAGTAATCGATTAATTGTTCATTTAATCGATTAATTTATTCTTGAGCTTTCTGGAAAATATGTATGAACAAAGTAATCGATTAATCTATCATGTAATCGATTAACACATAGTTTTTTCATTTCACAAAGTACTTAGTAATAGATTACAGATAAATGGTAATTGATTAACACAGGCAGGACTTGTTATGTGTTTGTACTGAGTAATCGATTACTCAATGTGTGTAATCGATTATTCTGTTCTTCAAGGCTCAAGTAATAGATTACCAATTTGTGATAATCGATTAAGGCAGTCAAAAAGAGTTTTTCCAAAACCTTGAACCCATGAGCACTTGGCTTTTATGCAATCATGAAATCTTAAAGCTTTTTAACAAATCATGTGCTTTTGTAAAACCATGAATGCAAGCCAATGAATGATGTTTATGCAATGCTATGGATCATAGGATGAAACTCTCATACATCTAAATATTACAAATGCCTTCAATTGAATGGCATGTTAAAAGCTAAAACTCATCTAAGCATCAGCATACATCTTGATCCTTCTTTAAGCTCCCCTTGTATTTAACAACTTTCAATCCTTCTTATATTCATGCTATTCATTCTATCCCTCTCATTATCCCTCTGATGATTATAGATTGATCTGGAAATTTTCTCAAAATGGTTCTTATACCATCAAAGCCGCTTACCACTACATCATAGAAACCATGTTGGACACAAAGCATTTGAAAGCAAATGGGAACTGGTCTTCAATTTGGAAGTTGCACATTCCTCACAAAATAAAACATTTCATGTGGAAATCCCTGAGAGGTTGCCTGCCAACCAGAAAAAGACTTCTTTCGAAAAGAGTAAGTGGTAACCTTTGAATGTTGTTTTTTGTTCATACGTTTATGAAACTGAATGGCATCTTTTATCACATGTGAGAAAGCCAAACAAATATGGATAGTAGAAAAGCTTTGGGATGTCATCCAAAATATATTTGAAACTTTTGAAAGCTTTAATGATCTCATATTCAACCTTCTTGAACAATTCTAGCCTCATGAGACTAACCAGTTGGTTATCCTTTGGTGCATTTGGAAGATTCGTAATCAAAAGATTTGGGAAAATGTTTACTAATCCCTTTCCATTGTTGTTTCCTTGGCATTTAATCTTACTCAGAGTGGCTTTCTGTCAGAGCAAGCAACAACATCTCTGCTCCAACCTCAACCTTCCTCTTCCCATTAAACATGGTCCCTGCCATTAGTAAGTCTCATAAAATTCAACTTGGATGCGACTATTTTCAAGGATCAAAACATGTTTGGTATAAGTATGTTCTTGCATAATGAAAATGGGACTTTCATCAAAGCCATAACTGAAGACTACCCAGGATGACCTCAATCGCATGAAGCATAAGCTTTCGCGCTCTAGCAAGCTCTCGTGTGGGTTTAGCATCTGATAGAGGACTATCCAAAGAGCATGAAGTTCTAGAAGCACTCCATGAATTAAAGGGTCCAATGACAATGTGATGTATGGCCAAACCCATTAGCCATTAGTTTTCCCAAATCTACTTTGCAATGAAACCCAATCTTCAAGCAAACTTCAAGAACAGACAAGTTGTCCTCCTTTCATGTGAAATGCATGGGCTGGAAGGAAGATTTAATGGCAGCAATGGAAGATGAAAGAAAGGTTAGGCATAAAGGTGGAAGACACCATGGAGAAGCTCTCCAATAAGTCTAGAAAGAATCACCACAATAGCATTGAGAAGCCATTGATAAGATCTAAGAAGTTCTTGCACAAGAACAAGAGAGAAGCTCCAACACAAATTTCATATTTGTATTAATGAATCAAAGTTAGTTACATTCAGTTTTGGGCAGCTTATATAGGCCACGAAATTACAAGCTAAATGTACATGAAATGAAGCTTGTAATGCAAACTTAATGAAGCCCAAACGAAGCTTGAGGTGTGTGATGACCCTGAGTCCTGGCGCAGATGGAGCGGAAGTTCACGCGGTCAGCGCCAGGGTTCTGCTGCAGAAAACCAATTCTGGTATGTGGCGCGGGTAGCGCCGGGTTTGGCGCGAGTAGTGCCACAATTCTGGAGTGTGGCGCCGGTAGCGCCAAGGTGAAGCGGTCAGTGCCACAAGTCCTCCAGAAACCCAATTTTCTCTGGAAGTTGACGTGGCCAGCGCCGTAGGTGGCGCGAGTGGTGCTAAGGTTTTAAGCCAGCGCGAGTAGCGCCATTGGTGGCGCGAGTCGCGCCGTAAGTGCCATGGAAAACCATTTTCCTCAGGAATCAAGCGCGGTCAGCGCCAGGTGTGGCGCGGTTGGCGCCACAGGTTCTGGAAAGTGTGGCGCGGTTAGCATGGTGTGTGGCGCAATCCGCGCGGGACCTCTGACAAGGTTGGTATAAAAGGAAAAGTCGCGATTTTTGGGGAAAAATCTGGCTTCTTCTTCCTTGGAACGTCCCACCTCCATTGTTGAAGCTCCAAGCTTCATTCCTTCACCATAGTTCACCAAAACAAGTCCCTTTAAACACTAATCTTGCTAGAAACACTTGGTGAGCTTGAATCCTTAATCTATTTTCCCTAAAAAAACCCCAAATTAGAGAATCCTTTTCTCAAGGGGAGTTCTTAGAACTTGAGGGTCTATGAGTAGTATGTAATTGGTTGAACTCTGATAAACCTTAGGCTAGATGACCTTATGGTTTGGAAAGGATTGTGAGTCCTTTCGTTGAACGGTTGAGAACCATATTATGCTTTGTGTTCTGCGGGTGTCAGTGGCGTAGGCCACAGAGCAGGGAAAGAACCGCAGAGCTCAGCTTTGCCAGGTAAGTTCTTGGTCCCTTGGGGATGTTTCCCACTTGTTTGTGCTCCACCATACTCCGAAGGAGTAGTGGTTACATTCATGATGCATGCATTATTGGTTGTTGCATACTCATGATGATATATGCTTGTATCTGTGCTTGAGATATGTATGATACCTGTTGTTAGATCTTCTGGCCAGTTAGATAGATATGGACCTCCCTAGGAGATGGTTCCCTCCTAGTTGGTTTGCTCATGGGTGATGATGATCCCGGGGTGATGATGATCCCCTAAGACCATAGAGATAGGTGTG
>PYAF01004550.1:237086-260327 GCA_007407185.1 Glycine tomentella | reverse complement strand
TCTGTGCTTGAGATATGTATGATACCTGTTGTTAGATCTTCTGGCCAGTTAGATAGATATGGACCTCCCTAGGAGATGGTTCCCTCCTAGTTGGTTTGCTCATGGGTGATGATGATCCCGGGGTGATGATGATCCCCTAAGACCATAGAGATAGGTGTGTCCCGTTGCGGTTGACTGCCTATTCTCGGAGGTACCATATGCGTGCATCCATGCATAAGGGATAGCTCCCAATGGGATGGCACGGGTGTGAATTCTGGTTTCACACTGAGGTTTGGTGTTGATTGGATCCACCTTACATTAGAGCTAGATGACTTGCTTGTATTATTATGAGGGCCGGGAGGCCAGGGTGTTGTGAAACCTTGATGATTGTGTCATGGTGAGTGAGCCAGGGTGGAGGAGATGCCTCCAAGGATCCTGAGCTTACTAAGATGTATATCTCACTCCGTGTGGGGCTTATGTTGTTTCAGGTGACTCTTCTGGCAGAGAGGAGCGGTCTTAGGGAGGAAGGCCCCAGTAGAGACAGTGCCTGCTAGGCTGTGAGGCAACAGTGGAAGCTTGGAGCTCGGCTCAGCTTTTGTTATTTTGTACCCCTGTAGAGGGAAGACATGTGTGTGTACATGTAATTTTGAGATATGTATATACTGTATGTATGCCCTCGTGTGAGGAAGGGTCCTCGGGATCAAAAGCACGCAGACGCTTATTCTTTTGTATAGACACTTCGAGTGTCAGACTATGTATATGTACATAACCAGTTTATGTTATGTAATGAGTTCCTCCTGTTTATATCTTTGAGATGTTTATGTTATCTGGATCGGTAGGAGCTTGTGTTGTCTTGTATATGCTGAGATGCTAAATTCCATATATAATGTAATCAAGAAATATGGTTTTGATTTACGCTTCCGAAAGAGATTTTAATAATCGTGATTAAGCGCTAATCTGATATAAGTCATAATGATAATACACCGGGTGCACACGGGGTGTTACATTTTATGGTATCAAAGCGGTTTCTTGATGGAAGCATTATGTATGGTGTTGAGTGTTGCTTTTGTTGCTTTTGACTGTTGTTTGAGTTTGACATGACTATTGCATGTGTGGACACTAGTTGTGGGCCTGATCAACTCACTGTTTGGTGTGCATGTGTAGTGTCATCAGAAACAACAGTGGGGCAACAAATGCTCAGCCCGATCCAGTGGCGGCTGCATTGGCGGCCATGCAGCATGAGTTGCCTGCAAATAGGCAGATGCAGGAGGCTATGCAGCATGAGATGGCTGCAAACCGCGCTATGAATGAAGCCTTGGTGAAGGCTAATCAGGAGATGATGGATGAGATGAGGATCCTGAGAGGAGGTGACAAAGCATCCTCTACTCCTCCTACACATGAGGGTGACGGTAGCCGTCATCAGGCTAGTGGTAGCCACCTGAGAGGGGACCAGATGTCCCATGCTGAGGCTGGTGATGATGTTGCATCCAGAGGGAAAATGCTTGTTGCTTTCAGAAAGCATGACCCTCCAGTCTTTCTTGGTGGATATGATCCTGTTGCTGCAGCCAAGTGGTTGTAAGCTTTGGAGAAGATATTCACGGTGATGGAGTGTCCTGATCACCAGAGGTTGCTGTATGCGACCTATATGCTTCAGGGCGATGCCCATGAGTGGTGGACTACCACACATCAGTTGCTGAGAGGCCGGGGAGAGGTTGTGACCTGGCGGATGTTTGAGGCTTGCTTCCTGGACCGATATTTTCCCAGGGATGCTAGAGAGCAGAAGCAAGCAGAGTTTGATAGTCTTGTTCAGGGGAGCATGACTGTAGATGAGTACTTGGCCAGGTTTAATGAGTTGGCCAAATATGCTCATTTCCGGAGATCCCTACCTGATGTGGATGTTCTTGCTGCTAAGTTCCAGAGGGGACTTAGAGAGAGCATAGCTGTGTTGGTTGTCGGTGACGGGTCCCGTGATATAGACGGCTTGGTGAGACAGTGTCGCCAAGTTGAGGACACGCTACGTAGATTTGGAGGCAGTCAATCTTCTCCCTCAGTCAGACAGGAGGGGAGAAAGACCAGTGGTTATGGCTCACCCGGTAAGGGTAAGGGCAAAGATTTGAGAGTCTCTACCTCTTCTGATAGATTCAAGAGAGGCTCTGGTCAGAGTGGCTCAGCTCGGAGGAGGCCACCTCCGAAGTGCCCAGCTTGTGGGAGGGAGCACTGGGGATCGTGCCCTTTCGGTCAGATTATCTGTTTCAGATGTGGCCAGCCAGGCCATATCTCTCGAGAGTGCACATAGGCAGGAGGCCGTGCACAGGCTGCTACAGTTGAGATAACAGCACCCACGGCAGGCCGGGTGTATACTGTTGATGCCAGAGAAGCAGCTAGAGCTCTAGACTTGATCAGAGGTACTGTTCTGATCGATACTTGTGATGTGAGAGTCTTGTTTGACTCTGGAGCTACGCATTCCTTCATTCAGGATGTGCTTGCTGATAGGCTTAAGTTGCCTATGATCATTTTTTCTCCTCCGATGGAGGTTATCACCGCATCTAGTGAGAGATGTCGGGTGGGCACGTACTGCAAGGATGTACGGTTTCAGTTTGATGGCAGAGAGTACATGATTGATCTGTACTGCCTAGCTATGCCTACCCTTGAGATCATTCTGGGTATGGATTGGTTGGCCAAGTATGGCGTGATGTTGGATTGTTGTCTGAAGAGGGTTGTTGTGCCTTCTGATGGAGCTGGTTCGAGTTCCACTTCTTTCCTTTCAATCTTGCAAGCCCGCAAGGCAATAAGGGAAGGAGCTCAGGGCTATATCTTCTCTTGTGTGGCAAAAGATAAGCCAAGTGTTGATCTGTCGCAGATCCCGGTGGTTAGTGAGTTTGTGGATGTATTTCCTGAGGAGATTACACAGCTACCACCTGTGAGAGAGATTGAGTTCTCCATTAATCTGGTTCCTGGTGTGGGACCGATATCAGTGGCACCTTACCGTATGGCTCCTCTGGAGTTGAGGGAGCTGAAAGTGCAATTGGAGGACCTGCTATCCAAACAGTCCATCAGACCGAGTGTCTCACGTTAGGGAGCACCTGTGATCTTCGTGAAGAAGAGGGATGACAGTATGAGGCTATGTGTTGATTACAGGCAATTGAATAAGGTTACTATTAAGAATAAGTATCCTTTGCCTCGTATTGATGATCTGCTAGATCAGTTGAGGGGAGCCAGAGTGTTCTCTAAGATCGACCTGAGGTCCGGATATCACCAGCTTCGAATCAAGCCTGCTGACATACCAAAGACAGTCTTCCGATCTAGGTATGGTCACTTTGAGTATCAGGTCATCCCCTTTGGTCTGACTAATGCCCCAGCAGTGTTCATGGACTATATGAACAGGGTATTCAGGCCTTTCTTGGATCAGTTTGTGGTTGTGTTTATTGATGACATATTGATCTACTCCCGGACGGAGACGGAGCACGCTGAGCACCTCAGGATTGTTCTTCAGACCTTGAGGAATGATCAGTTGTATGCCAAGTTGGCAAAGTGTGAGTTTTGGCTATCAAAAGTGAAGTTTCTAGGCCATATGATCTCAGCAGCTGGGGTTTCAGTTGATCCCAATAAGATAGAGGCTGTGATGTCTTGGGAGAGACCCAAGGATGTATCTGAGGTCCGGAGTTTCCTTGGATTGGCCAGCTATTACCGGCGGTTCATTCAGGGGTTTTCCTAATTAGTGATACCTCTGACTCGGCTCACTCGGAAGGGGGTTCCGTTTGTTTGGACCCATGAGTGCAAGCAGTGCTTCCAGGAGTTGAAGGAACGGTTGACTACAGCTCCAGTGTTGACCCTTCCTGACCCTGAGAGAAGCTTTGAGGTATACTGTGATGCTTCCAAGCGGGGGCTTGGATGTGTGCTGATGCAGGATAGGAGGGTTGTTGTCTATGCTTCCAGGCAACTGAAGCCTCATGAGGAGTCTTATCCTACCCATGATTTAGAGCTTGCAGCTGTGGTGTTTGCTCTAAAGATTTGGAGGCACTATCTGTATGGTGCTAAGTTGGTGGTGTTTAGTGACCACAAGAGTCTCAAATATCTCTTTGATCAGAAAGAGCTGAATATGAGACAGAGGCGGTGGATGGAGTTCCTCAAAGACTATGATTTTGAGTTGAAATACCATCCCGGCAAGGCGAATGTTGTTGCTGACGCCTTGAGCAGAAAACATGTGAGTGCCGCCTGCATGATGATCTCTGAATGCAAGCTAGTTGAGCAGTTCAGATATATGCACCTGACTGTGACAGAGGGTGCTCGTGGCCTTGAGTTGAGAAGGATCAGGATTGATAATGAGTTGATCCGGAGGATCCGAGAAGCCCAGAAGCAGGATGAGTCTGTGAGGGTCATGATTGGCCAGCAGGATGTTTCCTGGGAGGACCACGACTTGGTGTTGTACCAAAATCGTATTGTGGTGCCTAAGGGTGAGTTGGTGGATGTCGTCCTGTCTGAGGCTCACAAGGGTCAGTTCAGCATTCATCCAGGTGCCACTAAGATGTATCAGGACTTAAAGAGGGGTTTCTGGTGGCCAGGGATGAAGAGAGACATAGCCGAGTATGTGGCTAAGTGTCTGGTGTGTTAGAAGGTAAAGATTGGGCATCAGAGACCATCTGGTCTGCTACAGCCGTTACAGGTCCCTGAGTGGAAATGGGATAGCATTTCCATGGACTTTGTTGTGGGGTTACCGAGAACTCAGGCTGGATGTGATTCCATCTGGGTAATTGTTGATAGGCTGACCAAGTCTGCTCATTTCTTGCCTGTGAGGACTGATTACACGGCAGAGAAGTTGGCCCAGCTTTATGTCAGGGAGATTGTGAAGTTGCATGGTGTTCTTGAGAGCATTGTCAGTGACAGAGATCCGAAGTTCACCTTGAGGTTCTGGGGTGCACTTCAGGAGGCTTTTGGGACCCAGTTGAGGCTTAGTATGGCCTACCATCCTCAGACAGATGGTCAGACTGAGAGGACCATCTAGACTCTGGAGGATATGTTGAGGACCTGTGCCTTGGAGCAAGGTACCAGCTGGGATAGATACTTACCTTTGGTGGAGTTCTCCTACAACAACAGTTTCCATGCTAGTTGGGCATGGCACCCTATGAGGCCTTGTATGGCCAGCAGTGTAGGACTCCAGTCTGTTGGACATAGGTAGGTGAGAGACAGCTTCTTGGACCTGAGATGGTTCAAGAGACTTCTAAGCAGATAAAGATGATTAGAGACAAGTTGATGAAAGCTCAGAGTCGTCAGAAAAGCTATTATGATCATAGACACAGACCCCTGCAGTTTGAAGAGGGTGATTATATGTTTCTGAGGCTGTCTCCGGTCACAGGTGTAGGACGGGCTTTGGGTGTAAGGAAGCTGAGTCCTAGGTTCATTGGTCCCTACCAGATCCTTCAGAAAGTGGGACCAGTGGCTTATAGGCTAGCCTTACCTCCCCAGCTTGCAGGGCTGCATGATGTTTTCCACGTGTCCCAGTTGAGGAAGTATGTGGCGGATCCTTCACACGTGGTAGAGCCCGACACCGTTCAGATTAGAGAGAATCTGACTAGTCCTACACGACCCATGCGGGTTCTGGATAGGATGAAAAAGTGCATCCGGAGCAAGACCATTCCCATAGTCAAGGTACGATGGGAAGGGAGAACACCTGAAGAAGCGACCTGGGAGCGAGAGCAGGAGCTGTTGCAGCTGTATCCCGAGGTCTTCGACAGGTATAGTTCTCAATTTTGCCGACAAAATTGCAAAAAGGGGGGGTTGATTGTGATGACCCTGAGTCTTGGCACGGATGGCGCGGAAGTTCAAGCGGTCAGCGCCAGGGTTCTGCTGCAGAAAACCAATTCTGGTATGTGGCGTGGGTAGCGCCGGGTTTGGCGCGAATAGCGCCACAGTTCTGGAGTGTGGCGCGGTAGCGCCAAGGTGACGCGGCCAGCGCCACAAGTCTTCCAGAAACCCAATTTTCTCTGGAAGTTGACGCGGCCAGCGCCGTAGATGGCGCGAGTGGCGCCAAGGTTTTAAGCCAGCGCGAGTAGCGCCATTGGTGGCGCGAGTCGCGCCGTAAGTGCCCTGGAAAACCATTTTCCTCTGGAATCTAGCGCGGTCAGCGCCAGGTGTGGCGCGGTTGGCGCCACAGGTTCTGGAAAGTGTGACGCGGTTAGCGTGGTGTGTGGCGCGATCCGCGCGGGACCTCTGACAGGGTTGGTATAAAAGGAAAAGTCGCGATTTTTGGGGAAAAATCTGGCTTCTTCTTCCTTGGAATGTCCCACCTCCATTGTTGAAGCTCCAAGCTTCATTCTTTCACCATAGTTCACCAAAACAAGTCCCTTTAAACACCAATCTTTGCTAGAAACACTTGGTGAGCTTGAATCCTTAATCTATTTTTCCTAAAAAAATCCTAAATTAGAGAATCCCTTTCTCAAGGAGAGTTCTTAGAACTTGAGTTCGGCGAGGAACGGCGGCGATTCGTGGGTACCCAAGCTAGGGGAAGTCGTCCTTGGGCCTTCCTTGTCATCCTTGAGGTAAGAAACTCAAGTTTCACCATTTAATTGTGGATTGGGGTTTTGGGTGAATAGTGACCCACTTATGATAGAGCTAGAATTAGCCTTGGGTCCTTTAGATATATGTGTTTAGAATGTGATGTGGATGAAGGATTAGCTCTCATATGTGAATTTGGTGAACTTTGGTTCTTGGCTCTATATAATGCATGTTTAGTGGTGTGCTGAGTTGCTTAGCCTTGTTTTAACATGCAAGAGCCTTGGTTGATGGCTTTGATGGCCTTAGAAGGCTATTGGAACGGTGCCTTGTGTGTGGGAGAACCGTTTAAGCCATGTGTGAGCCTTTGGTCGGTTTAGAGCTTTGAGCTCCTGACATTGGCTTGTACCGGTGTCTTGTGAAGACACTAGTGCTTTGGCTAGGCCAAGCTAGACCATTGGGGGTCTATAAGTAGTATGTAATTGGTTGAACTCTGATAAACCTTAGGCTAGATGACCTTATGGTTTGGAAAGGATTGTGAGTCCTTTCATTGAACGGTTGAGAACCGTATTATGCTTTGTGTTCTGCGGCTGTATGGATGATTGATACATGATTGTGTGCCTTGTATAGGGCGTGACACCGCGGGTGTCAGTGGCGTAGGCCACAGAGAAGGGAAAGAACCGCAGAGCTCGACTTTGCCAGGTAAGTTCTTGGTCCCTTGGGGATGTTTCCCACTTGTTTGTGCTCCACCATACTCCGAGGGAGTAGTGGTTACATTCATAATGCATGCATTATTGGTTGTTGCATACTCATGACGATATATGCTTGTATCTGTGCTTGAGATATGTATGATACCTGTTGTTAGATCTTCTAGCCAATTAGATAGATATGGACCTCCCTAGGAGATGGTTCCCTCCTAGTTGGTTTGCTCATGGGTGATGATGATCCCGGGGTGATGATGATCCCCTAAGACCATAGAGATAGGTGTGTCCCGTTGCGGTTGACTGCCTATTCTCGGAGGTACCATATGCGTGCGTCCATGCGTAAGGGATAGCTCCCAATGGGACGGCACGGGTGTGAATTCCGGTTTCACACTGAGGTTTGGTGTTGATTGGATCCACCTTACATTAGAGCTAGATGACTTGCTTGTATTATTATGAGGGCCGGGAGGTCGGTGTGTTGTGAAACCTTGATGATTGTGTCATGGTGAGTGAGCCAGGGTGGAGGAGATGCCTCCAAGGATCCTGAGCTTACTGAGATGTATATCTCACCCCGTGTGGGGCTTATGTTGGTTCAGGTGACTCTTCTGGCAGAGAGGAGCGGTCTCAGGGCGGAAGGCCCCAGTAGAGACAGTGCCTGCTAGGCTGTGAGGCAGCAGTGGAAGCTTGGAGCTCGGCTCAGCTTTTGTTATTTTGTACCACTGTAGAGGGAAGACATGTGTGTGTACATGTAATTTGAGATATGTATATACTGTATGTATGCCCTCGTGTGAGGAAGGGTCCTCGGGATCAAAAGCACGCAGACGCTTATTCTTTTGTATAGACACTTCGAGTGTCAGACTATGTATATGTACATAACCAGTTTATGTTATGTAATGAGTTCCTCCTTTTTATATCTTTGAGATGTTTATGTTATCTGCCTATGTTTATGTTGTGTGAACTGGATCGGCAGGAGCTTGTGTTGTCTTGTATATGCTGAGATGCTAAATTTCATACAAAATGTAATCAAGAAATATGGTTTTGATTTACGCTTCCGAAAGAGATTTTAATAATCGTGATTAAGCGCTAATCTGATATAAGTCATAATGATAATACACCGGGTGCACACGGGGTGTTACAAAGTGCAAGCTTCTCCTAAAGTGACTTTTGGCTGATCCAACACGTGTAACACCCTGAAATTTTGACAACTGAAAATAGATATTTGGTGTATTTGTTGTGATCGTTTGATTATTTGATTAGTTTAGATTAATTGAAATGTTATGTGAATTATCCATGTACAATTTTTTGGTGTAGATGTCAAGTTATGTGGAGTTGTTGGAGT
Source organism: Glycine tomentella (assembly GCA_007407185.1). NCBI lineage: Eukaryota > Viridiplantae > Streptophyta > Magnoliopsida > Fabales > Fabaceae > Glycine > Glycine tomentella. The sequence goes on along the minus strand of PYAF01004550.1, from coordinate 251,819 downwards.
TGCTATGAAATTGTGTAATTTCGAGTTTGACCCAAAAACATATTTTAGTAAAATAACCATTTTGGATTGGTTAACCGTTGGATCGCCGTAAATTTTAAAAGTAGTTTTCTAACCCACATATGTAACTTTTGATCTTTGGGATTGTCAAAATAACCTCTAGAGCGTGAGAAATAATTTTCCACAAAAGCAAAAATTTTAAAATTGGGTCAGCTTGCCCAAACGAATTTTGCAAGCATTTTTGCTCGCCTGGGCGAGTCAAGTCGATTTTAAAAACATCTAAAAGCATCCAAACTCAAAAAAAATGGCTTTATCTCCCCCAAAACAGCCACACAATCCCCTCCCCCTCCTCCTCTACCAGCCATAACCACCGTTGACCACCACGAGGCACCATCGCTTGCCATTGGACCACCGCATGAAGAGGAACACTTTAATCAGAGTAGAATCTTCAAAACTCAACTCGAAGTTTTGGTAGATAACAGAGCTTCCAAATCCTTCTTTCCTGGTTTTCTTGAGGTAATCTTGGTTTTCTTTGTCTTCTTCTAACTAGTTTATGCTTCTCTTAGTGTCTCTTGGATTTTGGGTACCGTTATTGGGAGTTTTACACATCCTTTGAAAATCCTTTGAAAATGAGATGTTGTAAAAGTCTCATTTTTATGAAATTGATGTCATTTATGTGATCCTTGTTGAACCCCGATCACATTGGTGTAATCGGAATTTCAAAATGATGTCTTTTAATGTGAACTCTCAAAACACCGTTTAGTCCCTTTTCGATTTGAGTGGGTATTTGACCCCAATTGTTAATTTTGACCTTGCCTTTAAAATCTACACTAAATTATCTTCAATTTGGTATATAGAGCTCTGCGTTCAGACAAGCACGCGTATTTGAAGAATCATGAAACAACACCGCTAGGCTGTAACAGGGAGAACTCCTGGTTAGGTAAGGGGAGTTTATTATTTAGTTATAATTTTGGTACCATAGTTGGGGGTCAGGGAGTCCAATTATGAAGATAACTGTCTGTCTCTATTGTGTTCTGGTTTTTCAAGAAAAACTAAGTTTTTAACTAATGAGATGCGATGTATTTATGAGTGATGTGTGTTTGTTCCTGTGTGTGCTCGTTTTCAAGGAAAATGATGTTTTTAACTAATGGGATGCGATGAATTTACTTGTTGATGGATAAAACTGTGACTGATGTTGTTGTTGTAATGATTGGATTTTTGGGAAAAGTCTTAATTACAGAGGAGACTCTGTCCAAAATTTTATAATGCGTCCTCCTATTCAATTCTTTATTAAATTTTTAAATGGCGATAAGAGTGTGTTTTCTATATTGTAGTCCTCCTCTTTAATTTAGAATTTTCCTAAAATACCAGTCTCGTGGTAATATGGATTGTGGATAGATGAGGTGATATTTATGTCATTGAAAATGTTGAAATGAGATGTTATTGATGTGTTGGTGATTATTGAATAATATAATGATGATGTGGTTTATGATGTTTAAATGAGATAATGTTAATATGGTTGATAATGTTGAAATCAGATGATATTGGTGTTATGATGATGATGTTGAAATGAAATGACGTTGATGTTATTAATGACATTGAGATGACATGATGTGGATATTGATAATGACATTGATGAGAAATAATATTGATGTGAACAATGTCATTGTGTGATGTGGATATACATGAATACCATGGGGGGTGCCCGATTGGATAACCTTGCAAGGGTGGGTTTACGAATTTTAAGCATCCTAAGAGAGAATGTGATTATTTAAAATTCAGGTCCCTAGCTATCCATAATCAGTGCATTGATGGTGTCCATGGTTGTATGATATGTATGTCCATATGGGATGCAGTGACCGGTTGGTTACCCTTGCGAGGATGGATTTGTTCCTAGCCACGGTTCGTGCATCGATGAGTCAACATTGGTGTGTTATGTATGTACATGGGGGCTGCATTACAGGTTACCCTTGCGAGGAAGGATTTGTTCCTAGTCAGGTCATGCATTGATGATGCTCATGTTTCATACTTCATTTGTATGGATGGAAATAGAATGAAGACACTCACATACCTGTGAGTTTCTGTGGTTTGAAAACGCTTTGGAATTCCCTAGCGATGCTGGCTGATCACCGGGGGGGAATGGCCAGTGCACGACAGGGTGGTCCTGATAGGCAGTGAATCATTTTTCCTATGAGAGACTATTTTCGGGATATGGTACCACATTGCATGCTGATAGATGAGTCAAGTGCATGCATCATTCTATGCATGATTGTTTGAGTTGTGAAATATATTAGATGATCGGTTTGTTGAGTGTGTATTGGAATCATGGATTTTTGTTAGTGATTATGGTGGGTAATGTTGTGTCCTTCCCAATTGCTGCTATATGATGTTTGCTGATTTTATATAAGAAACTCACCCTTACTTTTGTTGTACCGTGTGGTTGGTACCTGTGATGATCACGAACCTTTGTTCATGTGAGCAGATGAGCAGCAATAGGTGACTCTGGATAAGGATTCTTTTTGGTTGGAGCCGTCAAGCCAACGTGATGACATTGGATTTCTTTTTGGAGAAAGAGTTGTTTTTTGTTAATCAACTTTTTCTTAGTTAGTTCTTTGGCTTTTTGTTAGATATGTAATTTGAGGTGTATATACATGTAAAACTAAAGGAAGTTCTAACATGTGGATGACATGTACTGATTTAATATATATGTACATATGTGTTTAATTATGTAATTGTAATATGTGTATGATAATTGTATTATCGCAAAAAATTTATCATCATTTTCATAATCAAATTAATGGAGTTTTTATTAAAATTGAGATCTGCACGATTTAAGAGTTAGTGATATCGTAGCAATGAGGCGGGTCGTTCCAACACGCGTAGGTGCAGTTTTATGTTGAAGTAGTCGATTAATTCATCCTTGTAATCAATTAAAATAAAGTTTTTACATATTATAGATGCTTAAGTAATCGATTACAGCTCTCTAGTAATCGATTACTACAGACAGAAACTATTTTTCAAGTGCCTTAGTAATCTATTACAGATAGATGGTAATCTATTACAATAGACATGACTTCTTTTGTGTTTGCATTGAGTTGGTGTTTTTCTTCATGCTTGTCCAAAAGATACAAATTAGTTTTGATGTGGTCTTGAAGGGCTTGAGTTCTAGCTTTTGTCATGGGTCCTTTAAAGCTCACGAAAGGAAGTGCTTCAAGCTATCCTTCTAGACCTTTAGCTTGCAATGGACCTCCATCATCCCCTCCTTCTTGAAAAGAACTTGACCTCAAGTTTGCTTCCTTACTTGTACCAACATCATACAAAGAAAGATCACAAACCTTAAAAGTATTACTCACACCATACTCACTAGGCAACTCAAGTTGCTTATTGGCTTGTTTAGTCTTCACTTGTTCATGCAATTTCCTAACATAAGAAGCTTTAGACAAAGCATCATGAGTAATCATAGAAGAAGTGTTAGGTAATGACAATAAATCAAGAGGAGCTAAAGGATTAAAGCCATAAACAATTTGAAAAGGAGATAAGGAAGTAGTCTTGTAAACCACTCTATTGCAATAGGATGTTTATCTTTAATCAACCCCCCCCCAATGCCCAATTAGATGCATCACATTCCAATTCAAAAGAAGCATTAAAATTAGGCAATGCAAGAATAGGTGCATGAGACAACTTATCCTTCAATGTTTGGAAAGCAATTCCATGTTCTTGCTTCCAAGAAAAGCTCATGGTTTTCGTGATCAATTCATTCAAAGGAGAAGCAATGGTACTAAAGTCCTTGACAAATATCTTATAAAAGCTAGCTAAACCATGAAAGCTTCTCACATCCTTCACATCTTTTGGAATTGACCACTCCATGATGTGAGATTGCATAGCTTTGGGCAATTTTTCTCCTTCATTTTCACCATGTAAACAAAGAGAGTTAGGAAGTATATAATAAAGAGGTTTTCTTGCTAATAACATTCTTTTGACTACTTTTTCTTTCAAGAATAAACTCTCCTTAATTTCATGAATTTTTTTGCTCTCATTTTCTTCTACTTTTCTTTTCTTCTCACTAGTTTTTCTCTTTGGTAGCTCACTTTCTTTGCCCTTCTTTGTGCAGTTTTCAAGTGCAGTATTTCTTTTCAACTCTTGAATTCTCTTTTCTTTCATCCTCACTTGATCCTTACACACTTGTTTAGGAGTCAAAGGTCTCAAAATAATTTTCTTGCCTAAGTGCTCAAACTCAAAAGTGTTCTCCATGCCATTATATATCACTTTTCTATCATATTGCCATGGTCGACCAAGAAGGATATAACCAGCCTCCATAGGTACAATATCACAAAGAATATTATCATTATAAGCATTAATAGAAAAAGGAATGAGCACTTGAGAATTTACCACCACTTCTCCACTTTCACTAAGCCATTGTAGCTTGTATGGCTTTGGATGCTTTGTGGTTGGCAAGTGTAATTTCTCCACAAGTCTTGTAGTAGCCACATTGGTGAAGCTCCCTCCATCAATGATAAGTGAGCACACTTTCTTTTCAACTAAACACCTTGTGTGAAAAAATATTTTCTCTTTGACTTTCCTCTTTTTCTAGGCAAAAATTGTTCAACATTCTCCTTACCATCAAGATATCACCCTCCTCGGCCTCCACTAGTGTGAGCTATTCTTCTTCTTCACTTTAAGAACTATTTGAGTCACTAGAAGACTCACTCTTTATGCCTCCATCTTCAAGAAAAATCATAGTTCTCTTGTTGGGACATTGGGAAGCAATGTGACCCTTACCAAGGCACTTATAACACTTGATATTGCTTGATCTTTTTGGAGTTGGATCCACAATTTTTTTGCTTGAGCTTTACACCCTTTCTTCTTTATTTTTCACTTGAGAAACTTCCCTTTTAGGCTTGTCCTTCCAGCTGGAAGTTGTAACTTCATTGGAGAATTTGGAAGCTTTTCTCCTTTTTAGTTATTGCTCCACCCTTTGAGATTTATGGACTAACTCCCCAATTGTAGCATAAGAATGTAGCTCCATTACATCTTGAATTTCTCTATTCAAACCATGAAAGAACCTAGCCATGGTTGCTTCTTGGCTCTCCACAATTTCAGCCCTTATCATCATCAATTTCATTTCCTTATAGTAGTCATCAACACTCTTGTAGCCTTGGAAATGTCTTTGGAGCTTGTTGTGGACTTCTCTTGCATAATAAGTGGGAACAAATCTTCCTCTCAAGCATGCCTTCAAGTCATCCCAACAATTTACTCTTTGTCTCCTCAACCTCCCTATCTCCATTTGAATTTGGTTCCACCACACCAAAGCATAGCCACCAAATTCTAGAGTTGCTAGAGTCACTTTCTTTTCTTCCTCAAGTTGTTGGCATGAGAAAATTTGTTCTACTTTCATCTCCCACTCAAAGTATTCTTTGGGATCATTATTGCTAAGGAATTTTGGAATTTTTATTTTCACTCCACTCAATCCTCCATTCCTTCCTTCTCTTTCTTTCTTCTCTCCTCACCATCCAATCTTCCCCATCTCTATTTTGCCTCCTAGGATGGTGTCTCCTATGATTTTCTCTTCTATCATTATTTTATCTTCTATTATTTTCCCTCCAATCCTCCCTCTCATCTTCATAATTTCCTCCATGAGAGGAAGCATACTCCTTCATCCTTCTACCACTATGAGCCTCTCCATTCACACTACCAATTGGATGACTCCTTCTTTGGGTCTCCCTTTGTAACTCTTCAAACCTTGCATCCATTTTGGTTTGCAAGTCTTCTATTTGTTTTGAAATGGCTTTCATCAACCTAGAGGTCTTAGGTGACAAAGTCTCATCTCCTATTGAGCTCATCATCCAAAAGAAAAGGCTAGCAAAAACATAAGTATATAAGAAATTTCTCACCACTCTCTAAGTGTTTGTGACTCTCACTCGTGTTTGCACACTTTATCTAGGCTCTTTCTATAATGTTTTCTCTTGCCTTTTTCCATTCTTATTCCTCTCTATAGTTCTTAAGCAAAAACTTATAATCAAATCAAGCTTCTTTACTATAGTGAAATAAGAAACAATTCTAGACTAGACTCAAGAGTCCAAGAACAAGAAAACTCTGAGACAAAACCTTGGAATTTTTAAGAGACAAGCAACAAAAGCAAAAACTTGAATAAAACACAAGGGTTATGTGGCGGAATCACTATACAAGCCACACCACCAAGAATCAAACGAATCAACAAGGAAACTAGGAATTGCAATGAATTTTCAGATTTTTGAAAGTTGCAGTTTTTTTACCTTTAAAGAAGTTTTAGAACTGAACTTGAAGAAGAATTTCACAAGGATTAGACTCTAGATACCACTTGATGTTTAGCTGAACCCATTAGCCATTAGTTTTCCCAAATCTACCTTGCAATGAAACTCAATCTTCAAGCAAACTTCAAGAACACACAAGATGTCCTCCTTTCATGTGAAATGCATGGGCTAGAAGAAAGCTTTAATGGCAACAATAGAAGATGGAAGAAAGGTTAAGGATGAAGGTGGAAGACACCATGGAGAAGTTCTCCAATAAGTCTAGGAAGAATCACCACAATAGCATTGAGAAGCCATTGATAAGATCCAAGAAGTTCTTGCACAAGATTAAGAGAGAAACTCTCACACAAATTTCATATTTGTATTAATGAATCAAAGTTAGTTACATTTAGTTTTGGGACAACTTATATAGGCCACGAAATTACAAGCTAAATGTACATGAAATGAAGCTTGTAATGCAAACTTAATGAAACCCAAATGAAGAAGTGCAAGCTTCTCCTAAAGTGACTTTTGGTTGACCCAACACGTGCATGTGCAGTTTTATGTTGAAGTAATCGATTAATTCATCCTTGTAATGGATTAAAACAAAGTTTTTACATATTACAAATGCTTAAGTAATCGATTACAGCTATCTGGTAATCAATAACCACGGACAGAAACTATTTTACAAGTGCCTTAGTAATTTATTACAAAAAAATGGTAATCTATTACAACAGACAAGACTTCTTTTGTGTTTGCACTGAGTTGGTGTGCTTCTTAAAACAATAGGAATACCCACAATAACCAAGAGGGGGGTGAATTGGTTATTACTTGACCTTTTAAAAATTTATTTATAAAATCAGAGTTAAAGGATCTTAATCACTTTTAAACCAAGAATGCTTCTAATCAATCAAATCACTTAGCTCAAGAAATCAATTGCTCAAAACAGGACTTGTTGAGTAATGATAATAAAACCAAGAACAAATGAACAAGATAACTAGTAGAGATTAAGGAATAGAAAATCAACACAAGAATATATACTGGTTCACTTCTCAAGAGAAGCTAATCCAGTTTCTTCTAATCAGCACTAGATTAGAGTTTCACTATTATAAATTTTAGTTCTTACAAGCTATATAACAATCTCTCTTTGTCAACCCTAGATAAAGAATAGAAATCTAAAACCCTATTAGACTCCTAATGATCAAGAACCAGAGAACATTACTCTGTTCTTCACTGGAGAACTCTACTCTAGCACAAGCTTCAAAGAACTCTTTACAGTAGCTTCCAATAACCAAAATTACAAAAACAAGTTTACAACCAGAGATAATGGAGAGAAACAACCTGATGATCCAATGAATATGAATGCATGTGGTTTGCCAATCAGAGTTGAATTGTAGAAAAAGAATTTCAGAATATGCTCTCCAAAACTTCTTTGAGAACTCTTGCCCAAGAAATCATTCAATACCCATGAAGATTAAAAAGTGGGACAAGAACTTAGTTAACCCAGAAAATCACTTTCTAACTTTGTGAAGGCTTATGTGTATTCAGAAAATTTGAAGTATTCAAGTTAAGTTTCAAGACAAGCCTTTATCCTATTTATAACAACTTTTTGTAACAGAATGTAATCGATTACAACGCGCCACATAATCAATTAAAATGGCTTATGTAATCGATTAAGTTGTCACTTAATTGATTAAAGTGTTCAAAGCTTCATTCTGGGTTTTACAACGAATAGAATAATCTAATACGAGCTATAATCAATTAAAGAAGCAAATTATTGTTTTCTTTTTGGCTTATGTAATTGATTACAATCAATGGTAATCAATTAAAGCAGCACAACATGTTTTTCTAAATAAGCCTATGTAATCGATTACGATTAATGGTAATCGATTAAAGTAGCAATGCATAACTTTCATTTTACATTATGTAATCAATTACAAGAGTCATGTAATCTATTAATTTGTTCTTCAAAGCTTTTCCAGATTTAAAACGAAGCAAATAATCGATTAAACCGTTGTGTAATCGATTAAAATAGTAAGATTACATTTTTCCAAAAACATTAGTCATTGCTTATTGATTTCTCATAAAAACATGAATAGCTTTGATACTTTTAAATGCAAAACATGTGAGCATGTTAATGATTATATGTATGCAATGCAAGGATCAAAAGATTGATTCTCTCATACACTTAATTTTAAATTACAATCTTCAAGGCATGTAAAAAAACTCAAAACTTCCTTCTAAGGCACAAGCTTCATTTTCTTGTTGCTCCTATATCCAACACTTCTTCATGCTTGTCCAAAAGATACAAGTTAGTTTTGATGTGTTCTTGAAGGACTTGAGTTCTAGCTCTTGTCATGGGTCCTTTAAAGCTCACCAAAGTGCTTTAAGCTCTTCTTCTAGACCTTTAGTTTGCAATGGACCTCCATCACAATGTCCAAAGCCAAGCTTCTACAAGAAGAAATGACCAAGAGAATCATGGTTGGACTATTTAACAAGGGTAATGATGGAGGAAGACACAAGAAGCTGAATTGGAGCACCTTGAAGATTGTACGAGAGCTCGCTTAGCGCGAATGTCACACTTAGCACAATCCCTTTCATAATTTTCGTAATTTTTGAAATTTTTGAAATTTTTGAAATTTTCTTAATTTTTGTAATTTCATAATTTCTTGTTTATTTGTGTAATTGGCCTCAATGTGGACTAAAATAGGCCAAAACTATGCATTTTTAGGTTTTATTATAGGCTTAATTCTATAAGTACTTAGATATTTCTATTTTTGGAGAACTATTGATTAGTGAAATTAAGCATTTGCTTGAATTGAGAGCTTAGTCTCTTCTTAGTTTTTAGTTAAACCCAGATCGATTCTTATCAAGGAAGCTTTCCTTTATGGCGAATCCTTCTCTAACTTATCGCTCCACTACAGATCATGGCGTCATCCATTATCATCTTCTTAATCTTCCCCACCTTTTATCTTTAAGTTCTAATAACTATCCCTGGGGTCTTGAAATTTGCATTCGGAAACGATCTAATCCAAGCGTTCATGCCTTAGTCGTCATCGTGTGGTAATCATAGCTTGAATCTGAAGAGCAACTTGAAAAGATTTCTATCAATTTAGGTGCAGTTTTCATTTTCATTTATTTATTTTTCTCCCAAAAAATCAAAAAATCAAATTCCTTTTATTCTTGCTTGTTTGTTTTTAATTTTGTTTCTCTTGTGTGTTTTTCTGAAATCCTAATTGTTTCGAATTTTTTTCTCTTTTTGAGAATGACAGAATACCCATGAATAAGACCAACCCTTATTTTGTGGTATTTACATAAGATTATCTTACATTTGCCTTTAATTACCCTATCTTTTTGTTTAATTCAGAGTTGTTTGGAATACGGGTTGTTCTTCATGTTCTTCGCATTCTTCATGAAATTCATAGCACTGTTGAAAAAATTTTGAGTTTGATCTTTAAAATTCTGTCTGGAGAGTATTGGGAAATTTGTGTAAAAATCAAAAGTTTTTGGTCCTAAAAGAGAAAATACGAAGGGCCAAAGAGCAAATATTCAAAAATATTTTGAGGTCAAAATGAAAATATCAAAAAATATGAGGACCCAAGTGTGAAAAAAGTTACAATCAAAATTTAACAGCCCTCTCTCTTAGTGTGTGCTTATTGTTGCTTTCTACTACTTTCTTTTTGCAAAATTGCAGTGGTTTATACTTAGCAAAAAAAAAAAAAAATCTTCCTAATTGTCTTTTTTTTGGCATTCCTTTTGAGTTATACTTTCTTTTTTAGCTTTTATTGCTTGTCTTGTAAATTTCCAAGGTTTTGTCTTAGAGTTTTCTTTTTTCCTTGACCTCTTAAGTTGAGTTTCGAATTGTTTCATCTTTCACTTTGGTTACTCCTTGAATTGAAATCTTTGGTTAATTTCAAGGGCTAAAGATGAGTTAGTGAGTGGAAAAAGACAAGAGTGAACCTTATAAAAAAAAGTCTTACAAGAGTGAAACACAAGTGTTGAAGAGTGTAAACACTTAGTGAGTGGTAAGGTCCAATATTTTATTTTTTTTACTAACATTTTCTTGTAGCAATGGTGTCTGAAAGTGATAGTGATCCACCTTCCCTTAGAACCGCTAAGCTAATGGGTTCATTGGTTAAGCAAATGGATAAGTTACAAAGAAATGTTGAAAGGAGGATGAGAGACAGATTTGATGATATACAAAGAAGCACTCAATAGTTGAGTGGGAGAATGGAAGACATGGAGAGAAAGAGACATCATAGGTCACCTCATTCTTCTCAAGGGAGTGATGATGGTTATGAAGATGGTAGAAGACATAGGCATAGGAGGAATAGGGATGGCACGGATGATGTGAAGGCCAAAATTCCCAAGTTCCTAGGTACTTATGACCCGGAGGCTTACCTTGATTGGGTGAAGAAAGTCGACCAAGTTTTCGATTGTCACAATTTTAGTGAAGAAAAGAAAACGAAGATGGCTAGCCTATAATTTGAGGGATATGCCATGGCATAGTGAAATCAAGTGAAAATGGAAAAAGAAGGATTTAGAAGACATAGACCAGATTCATGGGAGATAATGAAGAGAATCATGAGGGAGCGATTTGTCCCACCTTAATATGTGAGGGAAATGCATAATAATTTACAAAGAATTTATCAAGGAAATAAAAGTGTTGATGATTATTACAAGGAGATGGAGATTTCTTTGATAAGAGCAAACATTGAAGAGACTAATGAGGCCACAATGTCTAGATTTTTGAATGGCTTGAACAGGGACATTCAAGATGTTGTAGAGCTTCAAAGCTACAACACCATGGATGAACTTATACATAGGGCTGTGAAAGTGGAGCAACAACTGAAGAGAAAGCAAGCCTACAAGAAGCCTTCATATGATTATTCATCTTGGAAGGATAAGGACACTTCCAAGAATGAGGATTCTTCTTCACAACATATTGAAAGGAAGTCTTCAAGAGGTAATCCTACTTCTCCTACCTTACTCCCCTTCCAATAAATCTAGTTCCATTAAATGCTTTAAGTGCTTGGGTAAGGGTCATATTGCATCCCAATGTCCAAACAAAAGGACCATGATTGTGTTGAAGAATGAAGAGGTGGATAGTGAGTCATATAAAAGCTCTCATAGTTCCTCTAGTGAAGGGGAGGATGATGGTTTTCTTCAACTGAAAGTAGAAGATCCTTTGATGGTAAGAAGACTCATGGGAAACTTGTGCAAAGATCAAGATGATACACAAAGAGAAAACATTTTTCACTCTAGATGCTTAGTGAATGGAAAGGTTTCTTCTCTTATCATTGATGGAGGAAGTTGTACCAATGTTGTAAGCACTAGATTAGTGGAGATGCTTGGTTTAAAAACCACCTACCATCCTAAGCCTTATAAATTGCAATGGTTTAGTGACAATGGTGAGTTGGTTGTGGATAAGCAAGTGTTGCTTACATTCTCCATTAGAAAATATGTTGATGAAGTGCTTTGTGATGTGGTTCCCATGGAAGCTGGCCATGTTTTTCTTGATAGACCGTGACAATATGATCGAGATGTTATCCACAATGGGGTCACCAATCGATATTCTTTCTTACATAAAGGTAAAAAGTTAGTTCTCTCACCTTTGTCTCCAAGTGAGGTGTGTAAGGATCAAATAAAAATGAGATTGAAAAGAGAAAAAGAAAAGAAAATCAAAGAAGAAAAGAGTCATTTGAGAGAGAAAAGCCGAAAAGAAAAAGATGACAAAAAGAGTGAAAAGAAAGAACAAAAGAAAATAGAAAGAAAGAGTGAAAAATAATTAGTGATAAAAAAGAGTTTGTTCATCAAAGCTAAGGAAATAAAAAGAGTGACGCTAGCTAGACAACAAATGTATTTACTCATTCCAAATTATATGTGCTTGTCTTCTAGTGCCCTTGAGTTGTCTCAAGGTTTTGATACACATTTAAAGGAGTTTGAAGATCTTTTTCCATAAGACATACCCCATGGCTTGTCTCCTTTAAGAGGAATTGAGCATCAAATTGATCCTTGGTCGCCATTAGCATCTCAACCTCTATGATGTTGTTTTTGAAACAAATTGTAAAATGATAAAAGATAATATCAAAGTTTTAAGACTTGGACTGACCCGATCGGTCTAACCACGATCCGGTGGTTGGACCGGATTCAGTCACAAGTTCGGTCGAGTGCGCATTTGACCCAAAGCGACCCGGATTTACCCGCTCAGGTTTGCAGTCAAATCGGTAACCCATCGACCCAGACCGAGTTACTTATCTTTTCTTTTTCTCTGCTTATAGTCGAAACGACCTAGTTTCAATTTGAATCCATTTTAATTTTAGAAACTCTATCGACCTCTCCTTCCTTCCTCTCATCGTAGAGTCGTGTTGCCGCTGCCTTGTTAGGCTCACTTAGTTCATTTGCAACGTTATCTAAAGACGCAAGTGAGTCCAGCTAATTTTTTTTTTCTTTCTCATTTTTTTTATTTTAGTTTTTTGTATGTGTGATTTTGAGTTACATTGATCTTTTCATTCATTGTTGAGCTTTTTTTGGCTACAATTGCATTTTTTATTGAGTTAGATTGATTTAGAAGTGATCGTAATTGCACTTGAGGTGCATGTAAAATTGTGGTCCTGGATCATTTTTTAAAACTGTGGTTTGAAACTTTGGATTGATTTTTTTATATTTTATAATCTACATTGATGTAATATGATTATGTTTCATTTTAGTGTGGACATTGATATATATTGTCGTTGATGTCTTTGATGTTAAAGGTTAGAGATAATGGTCATTTTTTTAACTTGTGTTCTTTATATTTTATTTGTGTTTTTTAAGACTTGTGAATTTCAATGTATGAGGAGAAATATTTTAAGATAAGTATAAATTTTTTATATTTTATATTTTAGACCGGGTTATGCGGATCAACTAATGATCTATCGATTCGACCACTAACCAAGTATCATAACCGGACCAATTTTTAAAACTATGGATAATATGACAACAACAAAAAAATAAATACCAAAATGTTTTCCATGTCTTATTAGCTAAATGTAGGGCTTTACTTTTCTCTATTCAAAACTCTTGTGTAAGTTTAGTTACGAAATAAGTTAATCTTGTTCAAAGGCTAACAAAGACATCAAAATTTTATGTTAACTCTCATGATAAATTAATAAAATTAAAATAATTAGAATAAATGAATTTTCTGTTAATTCAATTTTGCGACTCCTAATAGTCTTGGTAGGAAAACACGGGAAAAACACGAAGCAAAAGAGAGAAGTAATATCATTAACAACTCTCTCTCCCTCCCTCCGTCATCGATATCCGTATGGTGTCAATCCCAGTCAACTTGAGCAAATGCAAATGCAAATACCGTCAAAACCACCCCATTCCCTTGCCTTCTCAGACGTTGCCATTCACCACACGCCTACTCCTACAAACAATTCTACTACTACCACCTCGCATCAATGATAACCCCGTGGTCCCCACCACTCAAAAAAGGTCAACGTCCTCCAATAACATAATTCACACATAACAAAATTAAAAATAGTACTGTATTAACTAGAATCAACTTTCAACACAGTAATAAATAATTTTTATATTGGTCTACCCAATATTTATTATGCTCGTATAGTTTATTAATATAAGAATTTTATTGCTAGTAATAGGAGTAATAATTTATAAGTATTTTTTAAATCTTAAACTTATAAGATATTTTCACTATTTTATAAGTTTCTTTTATTAAAATAAAATTATTTGATACATAAGTTTATTTTAGTAGTCACTTCAAATAGCTTATAAGAAATAAACTAATATATAAGTTATTAATTTTCTTCTTCTAAATTTTATCTTTATTATTTTATTATTTTATTCAATTTAAAAACCCTCTTATAGAAACTAGACACTAGATGACATATTTATTTTCTTTATTATTATGCAACTTGAATTTCTGCTTTTTTATTAGTTTGTTTAATATCAAACTATTTATTTTAATGAACTATTGCATTTTTATTTTATTTATAGTTAAAATATTTGGTTACTAAACCAAAGTTAATTAAAAAAAATCAAAATTATGTATACTACATTGTATAACAACGAAACTCCAACAAAAAAATATTAAATTTTACAAATTCATAGTTAGAAGATATGATTTGGATTATGTTCATAGTCATGGAAGTAGGAGACCTAGACATCCAAACTCTTTATATACAAATGAAAAATTAATATTTAAGAAAAATTATAAAGAAAAAACACTTTCTTATTTAAAATAATTTATTAATAAAGTATTTAAATGAGAAAAAATATTTTTAAACAATATAACTCTAATAAATTTTATTTAATTTAATTTTACTTTTCCATAAAATAATAAAAAAAATTATTTTACCATTTTTTATAATAAAAAATTTTAAATATTATTATCCAACTTTTAAGATAATAAATTATTAAAAATATATATGTCATTTTATGCCATTTTCCATTTATTAATTAACTT
>PYAF01004550.1:215686-236986 GCA_007407185.1 Glycine tomentella | reverse complement strand
TATAATAAATGCATTAAATTTTACAGTAATTATTTTAAAATTATATATAAAATATTTTATGAAATAATCTATATATCTATAATAACATTTTTTTATGAATAAATAGTGTATATAATGAAAGTATGAAATATTTATATAACAATCAAAACTTATTATATAAAACTAACATGTACCATGAATTTATCAACTTTAATAATAATTACTTTAAAAATAATATTTATCATTATTTTTAGTAATTAATAATGTAATTTTTTTACAATAATAATACATAAAAATCAAATTCTTCTCTTGATTTATATTGTAAGATAAATATTAAATATTTTTATATTTTAAAACACATTTATATTTATTTTTTACATAATAGTTTTAATTTAACTACTAAAACATGTGAAATTTTTTATTTGTATGAATCAAATACATATAAAAAAAAAATTATATCAATTCACACATTTTATTTAAACAAAAGTTATATAATTTAAAACATGTGAATCAATTGCAAGTTTCAACTTTTATTTATAATTCTTTATACTCAAACAAAATTTTATCACTTATAAGTTATGACATTACTGTACAGTTCAAAATAGTAAAATGACATGTGGTCATCTCATAATATATACGTGGACATCCTCCACATCAGCACTGCCACATTAATAGGCACTTATTCAGCCCCAAGTGTCAATGCGGACATACGTGTCCGGGTTCCATGTCAATACCATTACAGGAGCACAGACACCAGCAATATTATCTCTTCATTAATAGCATATCATATATGTCAGGATATTCAAATAGGTGCAACCACCTTATCATATAATATCCCAACAAGTTATCTACTAATTGTTACTTATCTACAAGTAACAATATATCAATAAGGTACACATTATCTCCTATTTAGATTAGATAACTGCCTGCTATTATCTATTATTATTATTATCTTATCAACAGATTATCTATAAGCAATGGCTCAAGGCCCATACTCCACGCTATACATACAACCATCCAGGTTCTCTCTAACTCACTCAATTCTCATATGGTATTCACACATAATCCATTACTCTCAAATACACTTGAATGCATTACTCAAGTTATTCATTCTCTACATCTTAGGCTGAGTTCTCATACTCAGTTATTCTTTAACAATTGATGTACTTACTTGAGCGTCAGAGTGTTTTTCTTTTGTTTTGCAGGTCCCTCCTTTAAGCAAAGCCTACTCACTTCTCAGTGTTACAGAATTTGGGGTCCACTAAGGCCATTCCAGCCCACACGTGGAATTTCCAGATTTTGGTAAGAACATTTGGCGCCCACCGTGGGGCCCAAGTAAAACTTACCCTGCGGCCTCGCATCCCAGAAAATCATCGGCATACGTCCATGGTCAGTGCACGCTCCAGCGTTAGACGCGACACCCCTATCGATACGTCTAACCCTCCATAAACTACCATGACGAATGCAACACCATGCAACAACTCCAGAACCGCATAGTGGAGATGGAGCACAAGCACCAGTAAGAAATCCGACAGTTAAAAGCTGATCGTGATCACCAGGAAGCCTGAGCGAGACATCCTCAACAACCTCAGCAGCCTCGACAAACTGTCGACCCTCAGGTATTCACAGTTTAACACAAGGCTACCAACCAAAGAGGCATAACGCATGACGCAACCCTCTTACTGACCGCATTAGAAAAGTTGATGTATTGTTCGGTTGGAAACCTCTATATTTAGAGAGGTATGATGGCACCACCGACCCCGACGAACTTCTCGATGCCTTCCTATCACAGACAAATCTCTATACAAATAATGATGCCATGTTATGTCGGGTGTTCCCTACCTCTCTGAAGGGGGCGACCCTAACATGGTATGGTAGCCTCCCTGAAAGGTCCATCGACAGTTTCGACACCCTAGTCGAAAAATTCAATGCACAATATGCAACCAGCCGGACTCATCGGCTAACATCCGCCGCACTAGTGACATTGCGCCAAGTAGATGACGAACCTCTCCGTAGATTCATGGAATGGTTTGGACAATTGACTGTCCAGATTCGAAACCTCAATCCCGAGGTAGCACTGCACTCCATGATGCTAGCCCTTCGACCCGGCAAATTCGTAGACAGTGTATGCAAGAAACCTCCTTTTAACATGGACGAAATACGCGAAAGAGCCAAGGGCTACATTCAGATGGAAGAGATGTCGAAGTTTAGAAACGAAGTCTGACAAGTTGGATAGAAGCGAGAGAAGCATGAGATATCCAACCGATTCGACTCTCACAGGTTCAACAAAAAGCAAAAGCTGCACAGCAACTTCTCCCAAGAGGACCCAGGTTTGAAAGATATACTCCCCTGACGGTCAATTAGACCACCATCATGGATGAAGCCTTCAATACGGAGGTACAGGTGACTTTTCCGGGTCCTACGAAGTTAGGAAAAGATCACAACAAATATTGTCGCTACCATCGTGGCACAGGCCACAACACAGATGAATGTTTGACATTGAAAGATAATATAGAAGAACTTATCCAAGCTGGACACTTATCACGGTTTGTAAAAAACCTGACAATTTTCCACGCGAAAACAGACAGGAGGGGCGACAATGAGACCTATCTAAAAACATGGATAACGATAGAAGAAGGGACGACGTAAAGGATCGAGGGAGGCAACGACAACCGCAACCTAGACGTGAGCTTCAACCCCCTCGTCAACAAGAAGAGGAGCCCACTCAACATATTCACGATGTAATCCATACCATCACAGGTGGCTTCTCCTATAGAGGAATGTCCAATCAATCTTGAAAGAGATACTTGCATGCCATATGAGACATAGACATAAACTGTGTCAACGTTCCTCCATTATGAAGTCTACCTCCCATTACGTTGACCAACGTAGATTTTGAGGGAATCAATCCTGTTAACCAAGACGACCTATGGTTGTGTCTCTTATAATCGCCAATTTCAAGGTGACAAAAGTACTCATTGATCGAGGTAGCTCTACTGATGTTCTATATTTGAAGACTTTCCAAAAGCTAGAGATCTCGTCAAACTCCATACAGCCTTATCCAAACCTTTTACTCGACTTCGCAGGAGAAAGGGTAGAAACCCTGGGCTATGTCGACCTAATGACCACTTTTGGCCAGGGTTCTTTATCAAGGACCTTTACTATCATGTATCATATTGTCGATGCTGATACATCGTACCTTGCCCTGATAAGTAGGAAAACATTGAATGAGTTGGGGGTTATCGTCTCTACCCCCCACTTGAAGATGAAATTTCCTACTATAATAGGAGAAATTGTCACAGTAAAGGCAGATCACAAGCAAGCCAAACAATGCTACATCGAAAGCCTTAAAGTGGTACCATATCCTTCCAACAGATAGTTAGATAGACATTGTACCACTTCAGGGGGGTACTACCCAGGTAATGAATATTGACAGAGAGTCTACCCCATATACACTAACAGTCTACACAGCTGACAATGATGAAGCCTTCGATGTAGATCCACGCGATGATAATATCGACAAAAGACCAAAACCAATCGAAGAGCTAGTCAAGTTACAACTCAGGCCCAAATCCGGATAGTGCACACAGCTTAGTAAAGAGCTTACCAATCATGAGTACAGGCACATAGTGGATGTGATTCGCAAAAATGCATCCCTATTCGCTTGGTAGCCATCCAACATGCCAAGTATTGATCCTAATATCATCTGTCACAAGCTGGCCATATGTCTACAAGCCAAGCCGATAACACAGAAAAAGCGAAATATGGGAGAGAAAAGATGAAAGGCAGTGAAAGAAAAGGTAGACAAGCTGCTTAAAGCTAACTTTATCAGAGAAGTCAGGTACTCTACCTGGTTCGCTAACATTGTCATGGTCAGAAAAGCAAGTGGAAAGTGGCACATGTGCACAGATTTCACAGACTTCAACAAAGCATGTCCAAAGGACGCATATCCACTACCCAACATCGATAGACTGGTCGATGGAGTGTACAGATTTCATATCTTAAGCTTCCTGAATGCATATTCTGATTATAATCAAATTAGAATGCATGCTCCGGATGAAGAAAAGACGACCTTCATTACTGAAGATGTCAACTACTGCTACAGAGTCGTGCCCTTTGGACTCAAGAATGCAGGAGCTACATATCAACGACTAATGGACCGAGTATTCAGAAAGCAAATCGGACGCAGCGTCGAGGTCTACATAGACGACATGGTCGTCAAATCTCAAAGCGTAGACCAACATGTGGTCGTCCTCGAAGAGATATTTGGAGAAGTTCGGAAGTACGACATGCATCTCAACCCCGAAAAATGCACATTTGGGGTAGGCGGTGGCAAGTTCTTTGGTTTCATGATCACACATCGAGGAATCAAAGCCAACCCGAACAAATGCTCAGCCATCCTATATATGCATAGTCCGACCAATGTCACCGAAGTTCAGAAGCTGAACGGAAGATTGGTGGCTTTATCAAGATTCCTTCTGAAACTTGCCAAGAAAGCTAAACCTTTCTACAAACTGCTCAATAAGACAAAGCCATTCCTATGAGATGACACATGCGAACAAGTATTCAAGGAATTCAAAAAGAAAATAGTTGCGCCACCTGTCTTGAGTCGACCTCGACTGGGAGCACCGTTGCTTTTATACCTCTAAGATGCGGATGAAGCTGTCAACTCAGCACTCATCTAGGAAGAAGAGAAACATCAATTCCCTATCTACTTAACTAGCCGCATGCTACATGACG
Organism: Glycine tomentella; assembly: GCA_007407185.1. Lineage (NCBI taxonomy): Eukaryota > Viridiplantae > Streptophyta > Magnoliopsida > Fabales > Fabaceae > Glycine > Glycine tomentella. Next base: position 232,267 of record PYAF01004550.1, on the reverse strand, counting down.
CTGAGAAGCGCTATCAAATGATTGAAAAGATAGCTTTGGCACTAGTCACTTCCGATAGGCGCCTTCGACCTTATTTCCAAAGTCACCAGGTGATAGTAAAGACTAACTATCTGATCAAAAAGGTACTACGGAAACCAGAACTAGCAGGCATGATGGTAGCATGGTCAGTCAAACTGTCTGAATTCGACATTCGATATGAACCACACGGCCCCATGAAAATACAATTCATGACGGACTTCCTAGCAGAGTTTGCAAGAAACGAAAAATCCACCCCAGACTGGTGGAACCTTTACGTGGACAGAGCATCCAACGTACAAGGAAGCGGAGCAGGCATCATACTTGAAGGGCCTAATAATATCTCGTTAGAGCAAGCTCTCAAGCTCAACTTCAAAGCTTCAAACAATCAAGTCGAGTACGAGGCACTCATAGCGGGACTCAAACTCGCAAAATTAGTCGGGGCTTAATGTCTAAGATGCTACTCTGACTCACAGCTTGTCTAGGGTCAGATATCAGACAGGTACCATACTCCTCCAGTACTACCACCTGGCCAAAACACTCATTGACAGTTTTGATTGCTTTAAGATGTATCACAAACCTCGAGAGAGTAATACTAGGGCCGACTTGCTATCCAAACTGGCCAATACCAAAAAGACCGGGCACCTCAAAACAATCATCCAACAAACACTCCAAAAATCCACCATTGACACCCCAGAGGTAATGGCTGTTGAATTGGATGAGATCAATTAGATGACCCCTTACAGAGACTTTCTCATGAAGGGAATGCTCCCAACAGATGAAAATGAGGCCCGACGTCTGAAGAGGAAAGCCAGCTACTATGTAACACCCCATATGCATCCGGTGTATTAACAATTACTTAATCAGATTAACGCGAAAAGAAGCGTTTTTCCTTTCAAAACCATATTTCTTGATTCATTAGGTATAGTATGTACTTAAGTTAAATATACAATTTCAATACACTATAGCCAGCCTCATCGATCCAAAACAACATAAAGAGCGGCAGATGCATCAATAATATCTCTACAAATATATCAGGAGAATAAACCACATGTCTCAATATGGTATAACATATATACATCATCTCAACCACCACTGTGGCGATACAAAAGAATAGGCATCCATTGCCATGTTCTCACAGATTACATCCTCCGAGAGGGCATACAAAACCAGCTGTGTTTATACATCATAAACATGAACATGAACATCACATGTGTACACACACATCTTCCCTGAACCAGGGGTACAAAATACATCAAGATAACAAATGAGCCACCATGCTCTCAAAATACTGCAAAGCAGCTACACAGGAACTCTCTACTGGGGCCTCCCACCCTGAGACCTATCATCTCTACCAGATGAATCACCTGCAAAAACATAATCCCCACACGGGGTGAGATACACATCTCAGTAAGCTCAGGGCTTTTGGAGGCTTCTCCTCCTCCCTGGCTCACTTCCATGACACACAACATCAAAGGCATCACAATCACTAGGCCTCCTGGCCCTCATAACAAATACGTAGCCATCATCTAGCTCTAATGTATATCCGCGGTACTACGTCCGCCACACGATGCATCATCATCAGGATCTGGGACTCTTAGTCCCCAGTGTGAGACCGGAACTCACATCCGTGCCATCCCATCGGGAACTACCCCTTTACACATGGATGCACGTATATGGCACCTCCGAGAATAGGCTTCAACCGCGACGGGACCACCTATCTCTTGGTCTTAAGGGATCATCATCACCCTTTACGTGAGCAAACCAAATTAGGAGTTGCGCTCTACTCTTAGGGAGGTTCATATCTATCTAACTAGCCAGAAGATCTATTTAACAGATAACCATACACACAAAGCATAAAATCATGCATACATATTATCATGAGGAAACTGTAACAACCAATTCAATGCACATGTATCATGTATGCAACCATCACTTCCTCGGAGTATGATGGATCACAGGCAGTGGGAAACATTCCCCAAAAGCAAAGAGCTTACCTGGCAAAGCCGTGCTTTGCAGTTCAACCGCAAAACTGTGGTCTACGCCATTGACACCCTCGGTGTCACACCCTATACAAAGGCACACAGGCACAATCAACATTCAACCCAACCATACAAGGCATAAGCAAAATAACAATGGTTCTCAACTGTTAAAATGAAAGGAAACATCATTCTCCTCCATCTAAACCTCTTAGCCCTCTATCTTAAGGTTATCTGAACTAACCAATTCAATATACCACTCACAGACCCTCAGCGGTCTATCTCGGCCTAACCAAGGCACCAGAGTCTTCCCAAGACTCGGTATAAGACAATACAAAGAGCTCAATGCTCTATACAGGCCAACACTCAACGATTAAAAACATGGCTAAAATGGTTACTTCAACACAAATTCACCATTTATATAGCCTCTGCATCACATAAAGAACAAGTATCAAGGCTCATGCATGTTCTACAATCATCAACTAACCAACATTCTTCCTACACATGCATTTCTTAGAGCCAAAAACCAAAGTCCACGGAATCAATATTTCAAAGCTAATCATTCATCACAACAACTTTCTAAGCATACTTTTTTCTAAAGGACTCAAGCCTAATTCCAACTCTAACTCAAATGGGTCACTATTCACCTCAAGAACAAAATCACAAATCAAACGGTAAAACTTGAGTTTCTTACCTCTAAAATGACAAGAAAGGCTAGTGGACGACCTTTTCAAGCTTGGGTGTCCGTGAATCGCCTTCTTTCCCCACCAAACTCAAGGTTTGTGAAGTTCCCTAGAGAAGGGATCTCTCCGTTTGAAGGTTTTTAGGAAAAAGAGATGAAGGATTCTAGCTCATAGGGTGATTCCCTACCAGTTTCATGTTGAAAGGGAAGTGTTTTGGTCAAAGAATGAGTGATATGGAGCTTCCCAAGCTCAACAATGGCGGAACAGGGCCAGAGGAAGAAGAAATGGGGTTTTTTGCCCTCAAAATCGCGTGAACGACCTTTTATAGTGACCCTGTCAGAGGTCCCGCGCTGATGGCACCACTCCGGCGCTATCGGCGCCACATTCCAAAGAAAATTGGCTTCCTGGAGCACTTCTGGCGCTACCAACGACACTCTGGAGCTACTGGCGCTAACTTCTAGTGCATCTGGCGCCGATGGTGCCACTCTGGTGCTACTGGCGTCAGATTCCAGTGAGAAATGGCCTTCTGCTGCAATCTCACACTGTCAGCGCCAGACTCCAGCCGTCGCTAATTCCGTCACTAATGCTTTTGCGACAGAATATTATAAATTTAAACTTCTCTTTCTTTCTTTCTTTTATTTATTTAGCCTTGGTTATTATATAGTACACCATCATCGACGGTGAGTTATGTAAAAGAAGGCTGACAACACCTCTACTCAAATGCCTGGACAGCTTACAGGCAAACTACGTCCTGAGAGAGCTCCATGAAGGGATCTGCGGACTCTATACAGGAAGACGCTCCCTAGCCACTAAAGTAGTACGAGCAGGATACCACTGGCCAACCCTCAGGACGGACGCCTTCAACTTTGCCCGTAAATGCAAAAGGTGTCAAGAGTTTGCAGACATTCCATGCATTCCCCCTGACAACCTTCATACTATTTCTTCTCCATGGCCCTTCGCTATGTGGGGCATGGACATTTTGGGACCATTCCCTAGAGCTCCAGGGATGATCAAGTTTGTACTAATGACAATCGACTACTTCACCAAATGGATCGAGGCAAAGCCACTACGAGAGATAATAGCCAGTGAAGTCAAAATTTTCACATGGAAAAATCTCATATGCAGGTACAGTCTACCCTACGCTATCGTTACTGAAAATGGTACGCAATTCAAGGCACAGACCTGCGAGGACTTCCTCACACGACTAGGCGTCAAACATCTGGTCACTTCTGTCGAACATCCACAGACCAATGGCCAGGTGGAGGCAGCCAATAAAGTCATACTACGAGCCCTTCGCACTAGACTGGACAAGTCCAAAGGTCTCTAGAAGGAGGAGCTACCCAGCATATTATGGGCTTACCATTGCACACCTCAGAGCACTACAAAGGAAATCCCTTTTCGCCTCACGTATGGTACTGACGCCATGATACCCGTCGAGCTTGGGGAACCTTCATCTAGAATGATACTTTTTCAGGAGCAGTGCAATGAGGATAACATGAGAGTTGAACTGGAGACTAGCGAGGAACTCAGAGACATAGCCAGAATCAAAGAAGAAGCGGCCCAGCTCAGCAGGACAAAAAGATATAACTCCAAAGTTCAACCTCAAAACTTCCAACCAGGCGACTTAGTCTGGTGTGTCTGGGGTGAAGCCCGAAAGGATCCCCGAGCAGGGAAACTTGGACCAAACTGGGAAGACCCATTCAGAGTAATCACCAATCTGGACAACGACGCCTACAAGCTACAGGAACTTAATGGCAAAGACATTCCAAGAACTTGGAATGCTACCCATTTAAAGTTCTACTTCAGCTAAGAAGATCAAGACCAGATGGCGTACACTTTTTCCTAATCAAGTCCTTTTTTCCCATTTGGATTTTTCACTTGAAAGGTTTTAATGAGGCTCATTCGATGTATAAAGGAGGGAATATGTACATTAAAAGTTACATTAATAAAACATACATCCTTTATCCTATAACTTACATCAAAGGTGCAAGATTGTGACTAATTTCAAGAACTAAAACCAGATCATTCTCCTAGGTCCAGCTTCGACAAAAACCAAGGATCAAGTTCGGGTATTTGCTTGGATACATCCTTGACAAGTTCAGCAAAAATCTAGGCCGGACACGTCTTGGTACTCTACAAAAGTCTTGGAAGACTTCAAAGGTTCATAATTCCAAACTATGGTTGGCCGACCTCGGAAACCCAAGACAAGCATTTCGAAGGATCATAAGTTCCAAACTCGGGTAAGCCAAAAAGGCTCATAAACCCAAGTCTTGGCCGACCTCGGAAATCGAAGACAAGCTTTTCGAAGGATTATAAGTTCAAAACTCGGGTAAGCCAAAAAGACTCATAAACCCAAGTCTAGGTCGACCTCGAAAACCGAAGACAAGCTTTTCGAAGGATCATAAGTTCCAAACTCGGGTAAGCCGAAAAGGCTCATAAACCCAAGTCTTGGCCGACCTCGAAACACAATACAAGCTTTTCGAAGGATCATAAGTTCCAAACTCGGGTAGGCCGAAAAGGCTTATAAACCCAAGTCTTGGCTGACCTCAAAAATCCATACAAGCTTTTCGAAGGATCATAAATTCCAAACTCGGGTAGGCCGAAAAGGCTCATAAACCCAAGTCTTGGCCAACCTCGAAAACCCAGGCAAGCTTTTTGAAGGATCATAAGCTCCAAACTTTGGTAGCCGAAAAGGCTCATAATCCTAAAGTCTTGGTCGACCTCGGAAAACTAATACAAGCTTTTCGAAGGATCATAAGCTCCAAACTTTAGTAGGTCGAAAAGGATCATAATCCCAAAGTCTTGGCCGACCTCAGAAACTCAAGACAGGCTCTCGATACTTTACAAAAGTCATGGAAGACTTCAATGGTTCATAAACCCAAGCTAAGGTAGACCGTCAAGGTTCATAAACCTTAAAGCTCTAGTCGACCTCTAAAAACCCAGGACGAACGCGTCACTAGTACATCTACAATGACATAGAGAACCTACGATCAGCTCTTCAAACAACCAATCAAGACTACATCTGGGTAAATCTCTACAAAAACTAGCATGGACAATTCCACTGGTATCAACATCGACAAAACATGAGGTACAACTATGTCTACCCTCAGCATATGTCATGGTTTTTATGTCGTTGCAGGAACAAAAGTTCTCAGGAACACAAAGACCAGGGTTCACCCTAGGTCTATCCAAGAAAAATTCTCTTGGTATCAGTCTAAACTATGGAATCCTAATATGGAGAACCATAACAGTTAGCAGATGTTGACAAGAATTAACATTAAACCGCATAGTTATCAACAACTCTTGATAACCCATAACTCTCAAAATTTGAGATCAGTCTGCGGTTAACCTCGTTTTCACCGACTTATCCAACACGAGGTACTCTAAGCTTTACTTTGATGATTTTAGCGCTCACAAATTCTATTGATGCAGGAATATGAGCCGTAAAGAAATATCTTTGTTATATAAATGTCCAAGGTCATCTTGGCATGATAAACCCAAAAAATATTCTGGGTACTCTGACTCCTATGGAATCTCGACATGAAGTACCATAGGACAATTCTGTTTTGCAGGAATAATTGTCTAAAGACCACCCTCGACATATCAGCACCACTTGGTGCATATGGTGGGAACCTCGACAAAAAGTCCACCCTTGACAATGCAAATTCAAGAAACAATCTTGATGTCCATGGTCAACCCTCGACATTTCCAAAGCCTAAGATACACTCTTAGCACATATTAGAAGCAGGAACCTCGACAAGCAAGACTACAAACTTAGTCATTTGCGAATGCAGGAAGCCGACAACAGTTCAAAAATCACCCTTGACACTACAGACCCAAGTTACACTCTTGGCAACTCATTGGCTATCAAGTCTCAGCAAGCAAAATAGGACACTTCTCAATTACAGGGCCTTAATTTTTACAAAACACAAGTCAAGCATATTACGGTTTACCATCATAGGCAAACACAATCAGAAGATATCATACAAACAAAAGAAGACACAGAAGAATCAAAGTAAAAAGGGCAGTTTCATTAATTTGTTAAAAGCTTTACAATGCCTTCATGGCTAAAAAGTAAAATCAAAGCAAGGAACATAAAAGATGACATCCTACACTTTGGTCTCGTCATCTTTACCTTTGGCAAAAACTCTATCTTGAGTATGTTCGATCATCATTGTTCTTGGCATACAAACCGTTCAAGTCACTAATCTACTCCTATGCCTTGGCGGCTCTTGTGAAACGATCTCCACACGGCTCTGGTGAGGTGATCTCCACCCATCTCTGGTAAGGCAATCTCCACCCTGCTCTGGTGAGACGATCTCCGCAGAATGATGGTGAGGTGATCTCCATCTGCTTCAACAGAGATATTGAGGATGAGCTTCTGTACTTTTATCTCCCTCATTGGAATGGAGGCTTCCTGCAGAACACCTTCTTTTGCACAAGGACCGTGACGCACGCGAAATGAAGCTCTAGCATCCCCAGTACTGTTTTGCCTCATCCTCCTCGAAGAATAAGCAGGGAAGATAATAAGCGGTAGAGCTTCATCCGCTTTCACCTGCCGACAAGGATGAGAAGTTCCTTTGCCAGCTTGGCGGGAACGAGTCCTCCTCCTAGAAGAGAAGGACCCCTCAGAAGCTCCTCCATGGGTGTCCTCCTCCTCGGAGTCACCGATGGAGATTACATTGCGTATTACGCGTTGCTCAACAGAGCCTCCAGATTCGCTACCCCCATACCCAGAGTGGAATCAGAAATGAGTGACTCAAACATTTTTCAACAGAAAAGCTTAAGCTCGAGAAGAAGATTGAAGAAAAAGGTTTCATAAGAGTAAGGACGCAGGTGGAAATGAAAATGGCAAAATCTCATCTATTTAAAGAGGGAGGAGACTCGACGGTTACTCTGGCGGGATTCTGAAACGTCCCCTAGAAGCCCGCGTCTTGATTGACCGTGTTTCCACTACCACACGATCTCACCCACTACTGCACGATCTTTATAAACGTGGCCACTCCTTGAGTGACACGTGTGCATAGGTAAGGGGCGTAGGCGGCACACGACTGCCAGCATTAATGAGGGCACAAACCCCGTTTTCAAAGATCACATCAAACGGTCACAGATTGGCAGAAAATTCGTCATCATCGACGTCTCATCTACCTGCCAAGTTCAGACTTATCCAATAAAGTCAAAATGTCTACATTGGGGAGTCCAACACTCACAACCTGGACAACACTGTCCAGATTCAGATTCATAAATGCAAACTAAAAAATTAAAGTTTTGGTCGACCTATGAAGTTGTCAACCTTGACACACCCTATCTACACTCGGGGGCTGACAATACTCATTATATTACTATGACACTGGACATTCTACTTCTATGCTCTTTCACCCTCTTTCGCCCATAAATTGGCTTAGAGGTTGGGGGGCTTATGTACAATCCAAAAGAGTAAAATGACACGTGGCCATCTCATAAAGGTCACTGTACACGTTGACACCCTCCACGCCAGCACTGCCACATTAATAGACACTTATTCAGCCTCCAAGTGTCAACTTGGACATACGTGTCCGGGTTCTATGCCAATACCGCTACAGGAGCACGAACGTCAACCTTCTACAGGAGCACGGACACCAGCAATATTATCTCTTCATTAATAGCATATCATATATGTCAGGATATTCAAATAGGTGCAACCACCTTATCATATAATATCCCAACAAGTTATCTACTAATTGTTACTTATCTACAAGTAATAATATATCAATAAGATACACATTATCTCCTATTTAAATTAGATAACTGTCTGCTATTATCTGTTATTATTATTTTATCAATATATTATCTATAAACAATGGCTCAAGGCCCATACTCCACACTATACATACAACCATCCAGGTTCTCTCCAACTCACTCAATTCTCATATGGTAGTCACACAGAATACATTACTCTCAAATACACTTGAATGCATTACTCAAGTTATTCATTCTCTATATCTTAGGTTGAGTTCTCATACTCAGTTATTCTTGAGCAATTGATGTACTTACTTGAGTGTCGGAGTGTTTTTCCTTTGGTTTGCAGGTCTCTCCTTTAAGCAAAGCCTACTCACTTCTCGACGTTACAGAATTTGGGATCCACTAAGGCCATTCCAACCTACACGTGAAATTTCCAGATTTTGGTAAGAACAATTACTATCTAAATAAAAATATTTTATATAAAAGATACATGTAATCTTATATATATATATATAATTATCAACATTAAATTGATTAGAATACACTGAAATCAAATTTATAAATAAATTTGATATTTTAATGTATAAAAAACTCAATTTTAAGAAAAAAAATTATAAAATTGATTTGATGATATGAAGAATTGAACTCCTTTTCGATTATTGAAAAATATATGTATTTGTGCGGAAGAGAATTTAAGGATTAAAGGAAAAAGGAAAAGAAAAATCATGAGTTTTTAAATTTTTTTATTAACAAACACTAAGAACTAACCTTGAGTACCTGGGTGATAAAAAAAAAATCTTGAATAAAATTGGTTGAAAGAAATAATAAAAAAAGCGTATTTTCCGTATGATAAGAGTGTGTGTGACCATAATACCCTGTTAGATCATATTCACATTTGACGGAAACAGGGTAGCGTGACAGTCCAGTCACCTAGTGGACCAAACCAGCTGAATCCTATAGCACCATTTTGACCAAGGCCATATAGCTACTAGCTAATAGCCCCCCATATTCTTTCTTTTTTTTGTCAACACCTTCTCTCTTTCTTTAATTCTCCTCTCTCTCTCTCTCTCTCTCTCTCTCTCTCTTACCCCCTTCCATTTTCTCCTTCTCTTCCTCCCATGGTGTAATTGCTCCAACTATGGCCGTGGACCTCATGACGACGGGTTACAGCCAAAACGACAACATCAGTAGTTTCACAACCAAAGCCGAGGAAAATGCCGTCCAAGAAGCTGCTTCCGGCTTAGAGAGCGTCGAGAAGCTCATCAGACTCCTCTCGCAAACCCAAACCCAAACCCGCCATCAATTCAACAACAACAATAGCTCTAATGAAATCGCCATCGCCATGGACTGCAAGGTCGTCGCTGACGTGGCAGTCTCCAAGTTCAAGAAGGTCATTTCCCTCCTCGGCAGAACCCGTACCGGCCATGCCAGGTTCCGACGCGCCCCTCTCCCCAACCAAAACCAACACACCCAACCTCCCTCCGAACCACCCGTGTTCCACGCTACGCCGCTGCACCAGATCCCACCACCCTCCCTTCACCAAATTCCCAAAACTGAAAGGAACCTTAACGATTCCTCCTCTTCTAAGACCATTCATTTCTCATGCCCCTCCGCCGCTACCTCCTTCATCTCCTCCCTCACCGGCGACGCCGCCGCCGACAACAAACAACCATCCTCGTCGCCGCCCGCTGTGGCGGCGACGACGACGCCCTTTCAGATCACGAGCCTCTCGCAAGTGTCGTCCGCGGGGAAGCCTCCGCTTTCGTCTTCCTCTTTCAAGAGAAAGTGCAGCTCTGAGAATTTAGGCTCTGGAAAGTGCGGTAGCTCCTCCAGTCGCTGTCATTGTTCCAAAAAGAGGTATCTCAATTTCGTTTTTTTTTTTTTTTTTTTCACAACTTAATTTAGAGTCACCAAAATTTAATTGTCGAAATGTTAAAGATTACATGTAACTAATTTTAATTTTGCTTGTAACATGTTCTTTTTAAAAATAAAGGTAATTTATTTTAGCAATTTTGTTCTCATGAATTTGGGCTTTTTTTTTTCGCGTGATACAGTAGGAAAATGAGGTTGAAGAGGGTCGTGAGGGTACCGGCTATAAGCTTGAAGATGGCTGATATTCCACCAGATGATTATTCTTGGAGAAAGTATGGACAGAAACCTATTAAAGGATCACCTCATCCAAGGTACATAAATTGTATCATAACTAATTTAAATTGTAGTTATTTTTTTCATCCTAAGATTGTTTTGTGTTGGATGGGACTATTGGTAATTTGGTAAATAATGGATATAGTATGTGCTTGTTTTGATCCGTCGTGAGAATTGAAGACTAAGATATTGTCCAATAATTCAAAACTTCTTGAAGGGGTTATAATATGTGTATAGTATGTGCTAGCTAGGTGCTAACATGAACTTGATAGTTGTCTATTCAATTTCAAAATTTAAAGTGGACCCAATTTATTTGGTTTCCTTTTATGCTGTTTTTGAGTACCTATTGAATCTGAGGAGTGGTCATTCACGGGAGTTAATTGTTTTTTTTTTTTTTTTTTTGCTTCGGGAATGATAATTGCAGGGGTTACTACAAGTGCAGTAGTGTGAGAGGGTGTCCAGCGCGAAAACATGTGGAACGAGCTTTGGATGATCCAGCTATGCTGGTGGTAACCTACGAGGGAGAGCACAATCACACTCTCTCTGCTGCTGATGCTACTAATCTCATTCTAGAATCGTCTTGAAAGTCGTAACCAAATCATCTTTTTTCCGTGACAAGGTTTTAATTAAGTAGTAGAAGAAACGCAAACCATTATTAATCAACGTTACAAGTTTTCAACGGGGGCAATTATGGCGTGTTGAATTGAATTGCAACTTTACTCTAGTCAGTCAGGGGCATTAATCTTGAAAGATATTATTAGTGGGTGCTGTTCCCTTTCCCTGTACAATATTGGATTCTTTTTCTTTTCCATCTTTTTTTCCTTTTTCTCGTTCTCTTCAAGGCGGAATGAAACATTGTGAATCCGTTGCATCATTAGTAAAAAAATTGTCAAGGGTGGTGGTGGATTTGGTAACGGATTTGAATCTCGGAATTAAAAAAAAAGCAAGTGGGTTTTGGTTTTTATTCTTCTTTTTTGCTTTCCTCAATGTGATTTACTTTATTTTTGGTGCTTATGTTGGATACTCGTCATTACTCAATTTTGTTATGGGGATGGGTTTCAACTTTCAATGCTCAACGGGTTTTTCTTTGAATTTTTTTAAAGAGTAAAGTGGAGAAAAAAGCAATGAAAAGGACCTAGTCAAAGAATTCGACAGAAGAGGACGGTCATGTCGTGTATAAAACGGTTGACTAAGAGAGAGAGAGAGAGAGAGAGAGAGAGAGAGAGAGAGAGAGAGAGAGAGAGAGAGAGAGAGAGAGGTTGGGAGTTGCTAGTTGGGACGGCTAAATTATGAACGAAATGAATGAATGAATGAAGGTGGGTCATGCGTTAGAAAGAGTTAAAGGGTGAGGGAGTTTTTAATACGAAAAATTTGTTGGACACTTTGGCTTCTAGGAAAAAGGGTAGGGTTGGGAATTGGGTTTTTTAGGATGGTCTAGAATGGCTCTTGTGGGAAAACCGATGGCAAAGTCAAAATGGGTGGGTGTGGAATTGATAAGTTCTAGCAATGAGAAAGGGTCCTACCTTGTTAGAGCAAATTTGTTCTTTTGCAAACTTTTCCTTTGCCTTAACGTCAACTTTGTTACGCGGATAGGGTCCCCTTTGGCTCATTCATCATCATTATCGACTTCATTATTCACACACATGTGGCTCCCTCAATCATGCACATGAAATACTACCAATCTTCTGTCTTGTTTTTCTTCCCGTTGATCCTCGCAATGCATTTCGACATTTCGTGACATTTGCTAATTAAGTTCTATATTGTAGGAACCAAATCTAACTAAAAGTTTTTGCTCACACATAATATATATTTTTTTGACAAAATCTTACATTCAGTATGAATACGTATTATAACTACATTTAGTAGCCGAATGAATTCGACGTTTACGGGTCTTGTAGCTAGTTACATAATACAGGTAACACACGTTACTTCCACGGAAAGAAAAGGTAGCAAACGGCGCTTAAAGCTCTAAGTCGTATTAACCCTGTCAACTCTTTAATTGTTTAATTTTAATTTAGTTTAAATATATTTTTAGTTTTTGTAATTTAACATTTTTTTTTAATTCTTGTAAGATTATTTTTTTATATTTTTAGTTTTTACAAATTATATTTATTTTATTTTTCATCTTTAAAGTGTTTAAGATAATAGTGGAAAAAAAACAAGTGATATAAGAACAAAAAATAAAGCGAACAAAAAATAAAAAAATTACAAAGACAAAAGTAAAATAAAAAATACTAAGTTAAAAAAATTAAAAACATATTTAAGCTTTTTAATTTCATACATGATTATATATATTTTTAAGTGATATAGTTCAATTGATTGATTGAGCAAAATGTATGCTTGTTATAAAATTTGTCTTCGATTCTTATAAATAAATAAAAAATCATTTTATTTGATTATGTTAATGAACAAATAATGATCAAATGACTTATTTGATCTTTTATCTTTTTTGTGTTCAATTTGATCATTTATCTTCTTTTTTTTGTTTAATTTAGTCTTTTTTCTCTTAAAAAATCATTTTGGTCATGTATTTTATTATTTTTGTTTAGTTTAGTCTTTTGATCCATTTAGGATTGACATCTTTAATAATCATTTGAGAATGTATTTATTTTTGTTAAAAATAAAGTGGAGGGAAAGGAGAAAAATAAAATAAAAAATCATTTTTAAATGACTAATGATATCAACCTTAAATAGATTGAAGGACAAAACTACAACAAAAAAAATAAAGAATCAAATAAAGTTTTTAAAAAAATAAAGGATTAAACTAAATAAAAAAAAAAGATCAAAGACGAAAACAAGTTATTTAGCCTAATAAATAATCTCTGAAACAATTGTTGTGATATAGTAAAAATTTATGAATGAGGAGAGTATTATTTAGATGATGAGTTCTGAGATGGGAGATAAATTGAATATAAAAATTTATTCTCAAATATATTTTTGAGAGATAATCAAAAGTAATTTCGAACTCATTTTATTTTTAAGCGTAGTTTTAGAATCCTCCTACTCAAATTTCAAGCACACCCTTAGGAAATAGGGAGAGTAAAAAATCAGGTAAGAACCAATAAGACTGGTTTCCAGTTGGCCCAAAATGGGACAAAAATCTGGTGTTAAAAATAAAAAGTCATTTTGAACCATTTTTTTTTCGTTTTTCAAAAAAAGTTAATTTTTTGTTTTCATTAAATTTCAAAAAATTAATTTTAGAATTTTTAAAATAAATAAAGGTTCATATATGATATCTTTTTTACACATGAATTACTATTTTTTAACTATTTATTATGATTTTTAACTATTTAAATATATTATATAATATAAAAATTATATTTAATTATTATCGATTCAACCATGAATAAACTACCCTGGAACTAATAAGATTGTGAATCAATATTTTCATCAATTCAATAACTAGTCCTCCATAGTCTTAAAATTTTTGGCTGATTGATTGTAAACTATAATTTTAGTTTAATTATTTTAAAAAAACAGTTTATTAAATATTTCTATAATTTGGTTAAGAATAAGAATACAAAATTGGATATTTGTACGAAATAGTAATCTTTGTCATACATTGTAGTCTAAACCTTTTAAGTAATATAATACAATAGAAATAGTTGAACTTATTAACCGATCTAGTAAGAAACATTGTTCTATCGTCAATGTGTCAACTAACCTTTGGTCTCATGCTTATGTGTCTTGAGAGCCAAACCGATAATAACAGAGACCCAATGGTATTAATTATTCAAATGAGAAAACAAAGGGCATCCGCTAATTAATATTCATTACGTAAGACTATATTTCTTAAGTAGTTTTTGTCCATTACGTTGTTTACCTCTTTTGAAAGCGTGTTTATAGTTTAATATAATAAGAAACTAGTGGTCAGCCTTCAACAGTTCATAAGGACATAAGGTGATGTACAGTAATTTAAACATACATGGATGACTCTTATTTTTCGCTTCCAACTTTTAAATAATGGGCAAGACTGAAAATATGCATTTGAGTCATGTGACTAAAGATCCTTATAAAACAGTTTTTGTACCTTTTAAAAAATGTAATTAAGTTGTCAAGACAGTAGTGGGGTAGGAAGTGCAAGTTAATTATAATTTAAGAAAGTTGTATGTAAGCACTAAAATTGGATTTGGGAGCTCGCTTAGGATTTTATCCAATTAAGGGATGTTTGTGAATAGGGTTTAATTTGGACCTTGCAAACAATTTCTCCCAATAGCCTTGTGCATATGCAACCAAAGTGCGTAATACCAAAGGAATCATAAACGCGTGCAACTATTCAAGCAAAAATCCAACATAGTAAATAAGGAAATAAAGTACTGAATTTTAATACAAAGCGGTAAAGAAACATAAAGACAATGTCACAGATTTTTGAAGATCATGGCTAAGGAGCTCAGTCTCCTCAAATGAGATAATCAACAAAATTCGCCATGTCTTCATCCTCATCTGCTCTGTCTCCTCCTTGAAAAATAGGCCTATCCCTAGACCATGCAATGGTAGCTCTAACAAAAAGATGATATATTCAAAAACATAAGACATAAAATTCAAAAGTAAAGTTCAGAAATATAATTCAAAAACATAAGACATAAAATTCAAATAACACAAATTAAAACAAAGTTTAGAAACACTGGGTTGCCTCCCAAGAGTGTGTAACACCTCAACTTATCATCTTGTTATTATTGATTTTTAATGAAAATTCTTTTCAATTTGCTTAAAAATACTAAACTACAATTTTTCATTACTGAGTAATATTCATAATTCTGAAGTAACATATAATAAGATTAAAATAGATTTTTCCTCACTGATTAATATTTATAAATCTGATGTATAGTAAAATACAGACTGATATCAATTCTATTACATAGTATAATCAACTAAAACACTCCGTAACAAAGAAATACATCTTCAAACATAATCTCTTCAAAATATTATATCTTCAAACAAAATTCTCTTCTTGTAGACAGCTAGTGGTCTCTCTTTGCTGTTCATCTGCTCGCCCGAATAACATCGAGGTCATAGCAGGTGTCAACCACAGATACACAGTACAGGGTAAGTTTATGATAAACATAATTTAAGCAAATATATTCAATATGTAAATATTCATAACAAAATCTTCAAAGATGCATGATTCTTTTAGACTCTTATCATGATGCATGATTCTCTTAAACTCTTTCAATAATTGGTACCAATAGTCAAGATAGCCCCATCCCTGTGGCACAGAACTGAAATGATCAGTCAGGGTCCCACAGTGTTGTAACAGGATTCTCACCCACACTCATGTGATCATCATGGGTGGTGTGATTTCCCCACTGCCAAGTACCCCCCAGCTCAGACATCTCTTATCTGAACGCTCGAACTCAGTTCATGCAGCTATCTGACACACCTCCTCTTGAGGCAACTCTTATACCTCCTCTCTGAGGTAACTCTTATATACACCTCTTCTATGAGGTAACTCTTATGAACATATGAAACTAATTCACTTATCTCTTATTTTACTCAGAAACTCAACTTTATATTCATGTACAGAATCTCAGCATATTACTCAACAACATATGAACTTCATGGAGATTTATAGGAACACTTAGCAACACATGAAACTTAGAGAAATTCATAGAAACTTTTAGCAACATATGAACTTCATGGAAACACTCAACAACACATGAATATTCAAACACTTATTCACACAAAACAACACTTAAACTATCTTTATCATAAAGCTTCCCCATACATACCTTATAATCTCTTATGAAACTTGTCTTTCTCTTCCTACAAAGCATGACAAACTTTCCTTAAAGATGTTAGCCTCTTCTTCACGTGATCTTCAAGGAGAAGTGGAGTCTTTTTCTCACTTGATTTAGGCTTTAATAAGGAAAGGATGAAAATGAAATGAAGGTGATGTGGGAGAGAGCTTTTCACGTGAAGTGTTAGAAGGGTGGAGTCTTGAATGTGACTTCCACTTAAGGCCCCCTTCACCCCTTTATATAGTAGTTGGAAAATGATATAATATTCATGGACATTTCTACCCTTCCTAGCTAGTTACT
>PYAF01004550.1:155273-166509 GCA_007407185.1 Glycine tomentella | reverse complement strand
AATTAAAGCTTTGAAGATATTTGTGGGAAAAGCTACTTTACCTAGCTTATATGAAGAGGAACCGTGGGATATGGCTGGTTTTAGGAGAAAACCGTGTGAACTCTTAAGCCTTGCCACTTTCAAAGCAATTCTAAAATATTTCCAAAGCAAACCAAAGCATAGCCGTGTGAACCACTCACTTGATATCCTATTTTCTTCTTATTTTAACCTTCTTCATCATACCTTGTACTAAAAAGCAAATCAAGAACATCAAACCTTAGGAAACTCAAAAGGAATTAGGAGTTGATTAGCCAAGTTTTCAAGAAGAAGCAAGAAAACAAAGGGCTGTCCAAACTTAAAGGAAAAAGGTATGGGGAGTTTATGATATTCAAAGTTTGAATAAAAATCTTATATGGTTTGCTGTATGATATTTTATGTTGCTGTATATTATTGTTGCTGTATGATATTTTATTATGCTGCTGTATGTTAGTTTGGTAACTTAACGTGGCTGTATGATATTCTATTATGTTGCTGTTGTTGTATGATATTGTATGTTGTTGCTTATTATGTTGCTATAGACTGTCGTATTTGTAACTTAGGGTGGCTGTATGCTGTAAGTAATGTTGTTGTTGCTGTAGTTAATACTTTTTGTGTGATACTATGTTGCTGCGTATTGCTGTATGTTTTATTCGGTTGCTGTATTTAATGCCTCTCTTTTCTCTCTCGTGCTTGGTTTATTTTAGATAAAATATTGTGTCCACTTTTTCTTAGAATCAAATTAGTTGAAATTCTTTTCGCTTTGCTTGCTAAATTTATGATTTATCAGCAACATAAACGATTTTCCTCACCCCGGTTCGTGCAAATAAAATTCAGTAACACATATTGAATTATTAACAGTCCAAGTACAGTCCAAACAGTTTTTTACAGACATCTTATTACAATACAGCATGGCATCAAATACAGATAAACTGAAAATCACAAGCACAGCATAAGGTACATCCAGCTTCTTCATTAATTCTTCCTCACTGGTTTCCATAGCTTACTGATTCTCTGCTCGCCCAAATAAATTGGGGTCATCACAGGTGTCAAACCACAGACACAACTTGGGTAAGTATATGATAGTCAAGGTTTGAATAAAATATACGTAATAAAATACACACCCTGAATAATATTTATAAAATAACCACACAGAAGATTCCCCCACAAATTAAATTACAGCACACAAATTAAATCATATAATTTACTCATCAACAGATATTCCACATACTCATCATATAATGTATAAGATGCATGCTCATCTTTTTATATGATGCATGACTGAGATCTCAGAGGCCTAGTCAGAGGTACCAAAATTTAGAATAGTTTCACCCACTCCAGTGAAACAGTCTCACCCACTCCAGTGAGACCTCCCTCCACTCCGAGGGGAAAAAGGGTACCATACAGTTCCACCCATTCCAGTGGAATAGTCTCACCCACTCCAGTGAGACCTCCCTCCACTCCGAGGGGAAAAATGCAAATGATGCATGGGTTGATTTATCCTTCAAGTCCTTTTATCATTTACTTCCCAAAGTCTCATAACTTGATACTATAACATTTTTAATCATCCATCAATCTTACAGATGTAAGTGCCCATAATTTTCTTAAGGAAATAATCTTAAAATACGAATCATTAATCATATATCCATGACCTAAATTCTAATAGAAATAGGTATAGAATCTTTTATCATGGCTCAATATCAAATGAATGCTAAAATATCATATAGCTACATCAACTCATATAGCTGCATCAACAAATGAAATCCTATACAGCGACTTAATTAAATACAGCAACCGAATAAAACATACAGCAATACGCAGCAACATAGTATCACACAAAAATTATTAACTACAGCAACAGCAACATTACTTACAGCATACAGCCACCCTAAGTTACAAATACGACAGTCTATAGCAACATAATAAGCAACAACATACAATATCATACAGCAACAGCAACATAATAGAATATCATACAGCCACATTAAGTTACCAAACTAACATACAGCAGCATAATAAAATATCATACAGCAACAATAATATACAGCAACATAAAATATCATACAGCAAACCATATAAGAATTTTATTCAAACTTTGAATATCATAAACTCCCCATACCTTTTTCCTTTAAGTTTGGACAGCCCTTTGTTTTCTTGCTTCTTCTTGAAAACTTGGCTAATCAACTCCTAATTCCTTTTGAGTTTCCTAAGGTTTGATGTTCTTGATTTGCTTTTTAGTACAAAATATGATGAAGAAGGTTAAAATGAGAAGAAAATAGGATATCAAGTGAGTGGTTCACACGGCTATGCTTTGGTTTGCTTTGGAAATATTTTAGAATTGCTTTGAAAGTGCCAAGGCTTAAGAGTTCACACGATTTTCTCCTAAAACCAGCCATATCCCACGGTTCCTCTTCATATAAGCTAGGTAAAGTAGCTTTTCCCACAAATATCTTCAAAACTTTAATTACTTAGCTTTCTAGTTGGTGTTTTCCTATTGGCTAAAGCTTTTGCATTGTACAAATGTCCAATTCAAGAATTTTCCATACCCTTCACTTGTCTTATTGGTCTTATACGTGTAATAGGCAGCTTTGGGTGCATTTTCCTTATTCCAATTTCATTTACGTGGAGTAGCCTTGGCTTTTCTTTATTCCAAAACCCATTTATGTAAAATAATCATTCCGGGTTCGTTAACCATTGGATCTTCTTGAAATTTTAAAGGTATACTCCTATCTCATATATCTAACTTCTGACCGTTGGGATCTTTGAAATAATGTCTCTAGCTATCCACATATTTTGCCAAAGGAGACAACATAAAATTTTGCTTCAAAATATCTTTTTAAGCATTAATTACTTTCTTTACACATGGACCAATGGCAATGGCTAGGCTTCTTAACTCTCCATGTGTCTATTCTTGAATATTCCTAAAGCTTTTCTCCCTTGATTATGTATCACACGGCCAAGGCTTAACCTTAGATAACCAAATTAACAATTTTTCCTTTTATTACATGTAATAACAAAATTCTAAGTTCTTATTGGTCTAATTCATTTTTAATTAGTAAAATTACTAAACGAACTTGTTTAAGAAATCCATTCCTCTCATAATTAAGAGAAAATCCTATGGATTATTTCTATCATGTTCCTATAATTTTATGATACTCGAGGTAGTCTAGATTAAACTCTTTTCCACATATTTTCCAAAATTCCTAGAAATTGCTTTTTATGGTTTTCTGCCACAATCCCGTTGATAATCTTGTTGTCTAAGTATTTTATCCAATACTCAAACTTCTATCAATTTCTAAAGTCATCTTGATCAGTTTTTACCTAAGGGTATTTTGGTTATTTACCAAAATATCCTGGGGTTATTTGTGTCATTTCTCCCAAATCTTTTATACTGCCTCTGATCAATATTTTATCCTAGTAATTGACTGTGATTCCAACATTTTGGGGTGTTACAATTAAGGAATTTCCTTTGCATTATTTGTGATTACTCCAGGATGACATGGGTATTCATGATGAAGTAGAAATTTGAAGCTTTCAAATGTTTCAAGCATTGGATGATTCTTATGAAGAATCAAACAGGAATACAATTAAGTGTCTTAGGACTGACCATGGCTTGGAATTTTGTTCCATGAAATTCAATGAATTCTATAAAGATGAAGGTATTTCAAGAGAACGTACTGTATGCTATACTTCGCAGTAGAATGGAGTAGCTGAAAGATAAACATAACCTTGTTGGAAAGGTTTAGAGCATGCTATCCAATTCAGGGTTGAATAGGAGTTTCTGGGCCAAGGCAGTTGGTACAACATGTTATCTTATGAATCACTCACTGTCCATTACCATAGGTTTCAAGACCCCTATTTAGGTATTGTCTAACAAACCTGTTGAATACTCAATGTTGAAAGTGTTTGGATGTCCAAAATACTATCACGTAAGTGAAGGTAAGCTGGAGCCTAGAGCCAAGAAGGGTGTCATTATAGGCTATGGGGATAGAGTTAAAGGATTCACAATTGGGTCTCTGTAAGAAAGAAAGGTCATTATGAGTAGAGATGTCATCTGTGATGAACTTACTATGTTGCATTCTAAATCTGAAGAAGATTTGGGAAATGCTAAGGATGTCATTAAGCAGGTGGAGTTTGAGAGCCCCACAATAAAAAAAAAATTAGTGATAAAAAGCAGTTTGAAGCACATGATGAGACTGGATGAGTAAGAACCATCTGAAAACCACAATACTCAAAAAGTCTCAAAAACAAATCAAAGCACTTGAAAGATATGCCTTTGATACTATAGTTTCTTATGCGCTACAGGTAGCAGAAGAAATCGATTCGTTCAAACCAACCATTATACTCAGAACCAATTTCTTGTTCTGAAGCTAAAAAATGGATGATGGCTATAAATGAAGAGATGAAATCCCTTAAAAAAAATAGACTTCGGATTTAGTTGAATTACCTGAAGGTAGATGATAACAACTGTCGAATCGCTACAAAACAAATAAAACTAAGATAATTCTGTAGCACAAGATTAACCTAGGTAAACTCAGAGATACAACCCAATTTGGTTCCTGACTTAATCCACTTATAAACAGTAGGGGGATTTTATCAAATAGTTTGCAGACAATGAAGAAAAATTGCATAAACACAAACAAGAATTGAAGAAAAGATTTATAAAATAGATTCAAGAATATCAATCCAATTCACCAAACCAAACAATGCAAATTATTATAGTTCTCATATAATGATCATATGATGAAGGTTCATTCAATAACATTAGAAGCAGTTCAATCGAATTAACTCCTAAATCAATTGAAATCACAAACCGGATTGAAATATCATCCAAACAATCTATCATTAAAATTCAAAATTAGGAAATAAATCTATAACCTAATTTATTTTCAATCATAAACATATTCACAATCATGAAAATCAAAAAAAGGATTGAAGAAGAAGATGAACATTCACACAGAAATTAGAATACCAAACCAGAACTCAAATTCTCCTTACTTGGACTGGATCCTTGGATTGCTTGATTGTTTAGCCTTCCATGATCATCATCAATGGAAGAGCCACAAAATTTGTGTGAGAAAAATAGAAGAATAGAGATGAAAGGAAGAAGAAAAATAAAGAACAATGAAGAACAATTGAGAGAAAAAGAGAGAAAAGATTATAATTCTGAAAACTTGCACAAGAAGCTAGAAATTTTGTTTTTGTATTTGTGTGTCCGTGTGTCCTCAAATAACTCTTAGCTACACTAACATATAGTTATTAAATAGAATTAAGGGATGGGCTATGATTAGGCCCATCTAAACTAACTAATTATGCTAACAACATCAATCAAAATCCAAACTCGCAGCCCAAAACTCAAGTGCAGAGGTTCTGACTTCAAAGCCTAATTTGACCCTCAAAACTGCAGAATTGGCCCATGTTTATCTCTGACAAAATTGTAGCTCTTTTATTATATTTCTAGGGAATACTCATATGCACCATTTGGATTTTTGTAGAATCCTATAGATCCTGCACAAGGAAGATAGGTCAAGTAAGCACAAAATCTGAAAATAAGCAACAAATTATCAATTAAGCCCAATTATTTGCCTAAGACCAAAACTGAGTTAAAATGAGAAAATAAGAATCCAAGAGAAGTCAAATAAGCTAATAAGAATAGAAAAATACTATACTAAAAATGCTTAATCAATAGACGAGTAGTGGGTTGCAAGTGGATCTTCAAGAAGAAATCTAGGTCATCCAATAATGAATTCATCAGGTATAAAGCATGTCTAGTATCTAAATGCTGCAATCAACAAGAAGAAATGGACTACAATGAGATCTTCTCCCCAATAGTTTGACACACTTCAATATGTGTTTTAATGGCTCATGTGGCAACTCTAGACATGTAGTTAGAGCAACTCAATGTCAAACCAACCTTTCTCTATGGAAGATCGGAGGAAGACATTCTGATGCATCAACCTGAAGGTTTTCAGGTGCAAAAGAGGAAAATTTTTGTCTGTAGGTTGAAAAGGACTCTTTATGGGCTGAAGCAATCTCATGTTAGCATCAGCTAGATCTGGTTAGGTAAGGTTCCATTCCTACTTCATTCTCACCATCTCCAAACATCTGGGCTCCAAGACCAACGATTCCATGGTGGTGACATTCCAAATCTGTTTTTGATTTTTTATTTATTTATATAAATTGATTTCTTATTTTCATTTAGTTCCTTGGGATTAATTGATGTTGTTTTTTATCTATTTTTTGACGAGATCTATTTTTTGTTCATTATTTTCCCTCTTTTTTTTATTGGATTGCAGTGAAATTTTCATTTTTTGATTTGTTGTTGTTAAGTTTAATATAATGGTGTTTTGGTCCCCTCTCAAAGTCGTTAGGGAGAGATTTAATTTTTTTTTTTTTAAGAGCGGTGCAGATTTTAAGAGTTCTTTTGCAAGAACGGATCTTAGACAGTGGAGATCCTTGATGTTGCTCCAATAGTGAATCTTCACAAGATTAGTTCTTGAGCTTAGGAATCCATTCCAAGATCTCCCAATAATGAAGCACTTAGTGGCTTTTAACCCCCTTATAATGGGATATTGTGTTGATAGGATGAAGTTGACTAATAGGAATGGATTTAGGAATATATCAAAGAAAAGGGTGTCAAGAGGGGTAAAATTTTTTTACACAATTATTTAAATATTTATGTGCAAAACTTAAGATACGATCCACTACTAGAAGAAATTAAGTAAATATCAACTCAACAGCCTATTTTTCTTATTTCTTTATTAGTACTTTAAAAACAAATATTTTTTTGTATATACATAAAGGGTCTTGAGTGAGGAGGGGGGAAGGCCCCTGTATGCCCCCTTAAATCTGTCCCTATTAGCCAAGGATTATTGTAACAAATCTAATTACAATTTCGTAACCAAAACTAATTAATTTTATAAGAATTAAACATATTTAATCCAACATACACAATTTTTTTATAAGTTAAGTGAAACCAAACATATTTAACCTAACTTTCAAATAATGTCATGTTTAACAAACTATTTTAGTTAATTGTTAGTTTGTTTCTAGTTGAAAAACTTGTTTAAATGTTCGGTAAACAAGTTTTTTAAACAATTTATATTAGATGATTTATTTTAACTATTAGCCTAATTAATAAAATAAAAGTATATTGTCTACTAATATGTTTTTTTTTTACTTTATTTTAAATTTGATTAAAATATTTTAAGGTATAGTATAAGATCAATATTAGAATACATAATATGAAAAATGTAAAATTGAAACTAAAAATATAATTGGAATGATTTATCTATAAATAAAAATTGCAAGAGTCTAAAATTAATTCAAAACTAAAGTTATAGCACCCCAAAATATATTTTTATACATAAAATTGAAATTAAAATATATGCAAAATATAATATAAATATATTCATTTTTTCTTTGTTAGGTAAGTCATTTTAGTTATTTTTTAGCTTTTTTTACTAATTTAGAAGCTCGTTTGACTTTTGGTAAATTAGTAGCTTATAGTGGTTTTCAAAAGACTACTTCAAGTAGTATTTTTTTTAAATGCTAGCTTCTAACTTTTGATATTTTATTCTCTTTTTAATCATTAAAATATTTGATAATTTTTTTATTATCCTTTTTAAATAAAACAAAGTTTATTATTTATTATTTTTCAATTATTTTTTTTAACTTAATTAAAAATATTTTAAGATATAGTACAATATTAATAGTAGGATACATAATATATACAAATGTAATAATTGAAACTAAAAATGTAATGAAAATAATTTATGTAAACATAAAAATTAAAAGAGTTTAAAGTTAACTAAAAAACTGAAATTGTATGACCTCAAAA
The DNA here is from genome assembly GCA_007407185.1 of Glycine tomentella. Classification (NCBI taxonomy): domain Eukaryota; kingdom Viridiplantae; phylum Streptophyta; class Magnoliopsida; order Fabales; family Fabaceae; genus Glycine; species Glycine tomentella. The sequence continues at coordinate 158,654 of PYAF01004550.1, read as the reverse complement.
TATATTTTTGTCCATAAAACAATTTAAAATTTATATGAAAATAATATATAAATATGTGTATTTATGTAATTTTATATTTTTCAGCTACTTTAACATATAGTTTTATTAAACACTTATGATTTAATAAGTTAGCTTAATAGCTTTTAGTTACTAGCTACCAGCTTTCAGCTAGTTTTTAGCTCCCTATTAGTTTTTCAATTAGTTTTGTCGAATATAATATTTTAAATTTTTCAACTACTTCAATAGATGGTTTTATCAAACACTTATGATTTCATAAGTTATCTTAACAACTTTCAACTACTAGTGACCAGCTTTTAACTAGCTTTTCAATTTTTAGCCAGTTTTTTTAGCTAGTTTGTCAAACATAGCCTAAGAGATTATGCACTTGGATGCATCATTCATTCGTCCAATGATTCATATTTGAGGAACTTCCAAACCCTAGCTAACATGTGCCTATTAACAAAAAAAAATAGACGGGAGCATTTTCATATTTGAAGACTCTGGTCAAATATAAAATGGTGGATATTTGTCAATGAGGGATAAGTTGGAAGAGGGATATTTGGTTACATAAGTATATGGCTTTCTTCTTCAAGTTGATGAGGAGGGGAATCAAAACTTCTTTAACAAAATTTGGAGAATTCTAGTACCATTTAAGTTAAAGGGTTTTTTTTTTCGGGAGGTGGCACATAATAGGTTGCAGACTATGTGGATAACTTGAGCAAAAGAAGAATTGTACCAATGGAACACATATGAATTATGTTTTCTATAATTTGGATGCAAGAAAATGCTGCACATATTTTGTTTGAATGTAATTTTGCTTTGGAGGTTGGAGAAGATGTTATGTGTAGTGTGGAGGAGAGGAAATAGTTTTACCTTCAGATTGTTATGTTCATTTTTGGCAACATGTTGGTAGGGTGAAGGGAAGGAATTCGTGTATAACATGGTGGGCAATTTGGATGGCTGTCATATGGACATTATGGTTGCATAGAAATGCAATTATTTTCAGACAAGAAACCTGCAATTTGGATCATATTATTCATCCAATCAAATTTAGGGCATGAAAGTGACGATCAACTATGGGGAAATGACTGGATATCTCAATGTACTCTTGGCGCATGTATTCGACACATTACATCAAGTTTTTGTCAAATAGGATACGGTACATTTAAGGGGGAACTAAGATAGTATTCATTCGGCTATATCACTTTAATTACAATATATTGACAAAATTGTTATATGTTATGTCCATATTGGTAAATTGGTGAATATAGGGTGTGGGTTTGGGCCCTACAAAACGATTAAGGAGTTTGGGCATTGTATGCCTTTTAATTTTTGTGTTAGTATCAAGTCAGAGGAAAGGTGGATTATATGCAGTGTTGTGAAACCCAGTCTGTTAGTATATAGATGTCCTAGAGACAATCTTTTCATTAGATTAGGACATACATGTACTTTTCATATTGTCATGAATAAATTATAAGCGCTCTTTATCTTGTTTCATATTCTGTCTCGATATCATTATTAATATATGAGTAACTGGATAAAACCCTTGGAATAGAATAGGTATCTCTTGAGTATCAGTGATGGGATCACGATCATGAGGATTCAAGGATACCAAATGTCTACTCCTAAATTTTAAGTTCCTAGTCTAGAGACACTGAGAATGGTGATCAGTTATTTTGGGTAAGACTAGCACGACTTAACTACTCGTATGCAGATACAAGGTAAAAACCTCATGAGCTACAAACATGGAGATGTCTTAGCTAAAGTCATGGGTGGACCTATAAGGGTATAGCTCGCACTGCACAGACCCACAAAGAGACTCTATGAGGAAATCTCACAGATAGTATCATTAGAGTAATCTCTTATTATTTGGGTGGGTCTTTCCTTAGACCAGAAGTTTTCACCTAGACTATGTTCTAGAAGACATGCTTTGATTGTATGCCTTGTCTGCCTGAAACATGGAGACACATAGGTATACCTTTGGACATGTCATGAAAGAACACGAGTCTAGGGTGACTAGCTGAAGGAATTCGTCAAATCTCTGTGAGAGATTAGGTTATCTGTAAACCAGAGAAATCGGGATGACATTTACGGGACTCGGGAATCTATGCATAGTAAAAGAAATCATGAGATGATTTGCCTTTAGAGTCAGTAAAATTGGAGACTCCCTATTTCATATTAAAGCTTACCCTAGACCGCAAGGGCTGATACGTTTCCTTACCCTAGGTTTTATGGGAAGGTAACCGAGACAAAAGGAAATACATACGGAAATCAAATAGATTTAATAGGATGATCTTGTCATTTACCTAACTAGTTCTGGGGCAACAAAGCATTGCTAGTGCTCTGTGTTGTCATTAAATGAGTAGTGGCCTTGTTGGGCTCAAACTCATTTATGTCAGTAGCTATGTTGGACCTAATGGGTCACACACTAACACTTTATTGTCATGACATTATAGCATTAAAGGTTTTGGGCCTAATAATGGTTGTTGGCCCAAGAAAGGGTTTGGATACTTATCTTAAAGAGAGAAGGGGCGCATGAATGGAGTTAATGGGCTTGGATAGTCCAAGACATTATTAATTAATTTAAATAGTTAAATTAATTATCTAATATTTAAATTTGATAATTTAAATTTTGAATTCAAATATTTGAATTTAAATATGAATTAACTATAGTAGTTAGTTTCATATCAAAAGGAGAAGATAAGAGCTAGATTTGAATTTGAATTCAACTAGCATCTTATCATGATCATGTCCTAGATTTTAGGAAGAAGTTTGAGGGCTGATTATGGGCTTACATACAGCTGATATATGATTATCATTTGGCAAAAATAAATCCCAAGTAATTGACTTGGTCTTAGGAGGATAAGATAGGAGGTTGTTGGCAATTTTTGAAATACAACAACTCTATCTTTTCTTCACGTGTGGGATGCTTCATGATCAGAATTTTTGGTTAAAAAATCTGACTCAAACTCTTCTATAAAGTGTGCTATTGTGATCATAGTTATCTAATAGTTTTTAGAGGAAAAACCCTATCTACTTTCCTCTATTTTCACGTGCCCCTTTGTGTGAGTTTTAGTTGAAAATTCAGCCACCAATATCATCTATGGTGAGCCTCTTAGATAAGTAAAAACACTTTAAAACCTAACCTTTTTCCTCTCCATTGGTGTGCCTAGCCTGCCTCATTTGGTGTTTGTTGGTAGCCTTCAAGAAGTGTTCTTGAGTCTTGACAAGAAGTGGTGTGGATCAACATTAGAGGGCTTGTATCTTCAAGCCTATCCTTGATCATCAAATTTCGAATATAAACAAGGTAACATCTATGTCCTAAAGAATGATTCTTGTGTGGTATGTGTGTTTCCGCTTGAAAAATTTTGTTTTTCTCAC
>PYAF01004550.1:131379-146383 GCA_007407185.1 Glycine tomentella | reverse complement strand
TTTCACTTTGTTCTCCGGGTGCATACTTGACTGTGGTGGAACTGATGTCACTGCTTTCATTTCGTGTACTTGGAGACCAAAGCGAAATGCTGCCGAAATTTCGTCAAATTTAAGATAAGACGCTCAACCTATACATATGAATATACTTTAAAAATTTGTCTTCCTGAATGGGATAGGACCACCACCTTGAATGAAAAAAATGAGGTTTGCATGCATGGAATAACATTGTCAGTATCACACAGTTGTTAATAACATGGATCGAAGTTGGATGAATGCAAATCGCATGACGGTTGAGTACGAAGAGGGCGTTGAAAATTTCTTGCAATTTGCCTTCGAAAGAAGTCGACCGGATGGGGATGGAAAATATTTTTGCCCCTGTATCAATTGTTTGAATGGTAGACGACAATCACTAGAAGACATGCGGGAGCACCTTCTGTGCGATGGGATTAAGAAGACTTATACGACATGGATATGGCATGGTGAATTGACAAACACGCAGAGGGTCTCACAGACTGAACGGGTTGATGTTGACATCGGAGATCGACTGGAGGATATGATTCGTGATCTGGGACATGAGTCTTTTCAGCAAGCCCATGCCCCTATGTATGATACGTTAGAGGATATGACATTATAGCATTAAAGGTGTTGGGCCTAATAATGGGTGTTGGCCCAAGAAAGAGTTTGGATACTTATCTTAAAGAGAGAGGGGCGCATGAATGGAGTTAATGGGCTTGGATAGTCCAAGACATTATTAATTAATTTAAATAGTTAAATTAATTATCTAATATTTAAATTTGATAATTTTAATTTTGAATTTAAATATTTGAATTTAAATATGAATTAACTATAGTAGTTAGTTTCATATCAAAAGGAGAAGATAGGAGCTAGATTTGAATTTGAATTCAACTAGCATTTTATCATGATCATGTCCTAGATTTTAGGAAGAAGTTTGAGGGCTGATTATGGGCTTACATACGGCTGATATATGATTATCATTTGGCAAAAATAAATCCCAAGTAATTGTCTTGGTCTTAGGAGGATAAGATAGGAGGTTGTTGGCAATTTTTGAAATGCAACAACTCTATCTTTTCTTCACGTGTGGGATGTTTCATGATCAAAATTTTTGATTAAAAAAATCTGACTCAAACTATTCTATAAAGTGTGCTATTGTGATCATAGTTCTCTAATAGTTTTTAGAGGAAAAACCCTATCTACTTTCCTCTATTTTCACGTGCCCCTTTGTGTGAGTTTTGGCTGAAAATTCAGCCACCAATATCATCTATTGGTAAGCCTCTTAGATAAGTAAAAACACTTTAAAACCTAACCTTTTTCCTCTCCATTGGTGTGCCTAGCCTGGCTCCTCTGGTATTTGTTGGTAGCCTTTGGTAGCCTTCAAGAAATGTTCTTAAGTCTTGACAAGAAGTGGTGTGGATCAACATTGGAGGGCTTGTATCTTCAAGCCTATCTTTGATCATCAATTTTCGAATATAAACAAGGTAACATCTATGTCCTAAAGAATTATTCTTGAGTGGTATGTGTGTTTTCGCTTCAAGGCCCTATCTTTTGCAGTCTGACCCGGCCGATCGGATCGGTCCAATCGGAACCTAGTGGCATAGTCGGGTCGATTTGGTTATTGGATCGGCCATGCATGTGGCTCAGTGTGGCCTAGCAAAAACGGCCGATTTTGAGCTTACTCAGAGACCTGACTGTTTTTTAAAACCTGAATTGGGTTTTGGTGTTAAAAAAACCAAAATGGCATCGTTTTGTTTGATTTGGTCCCTAATTTTACTTCAATCTAGTTCTCCTTCTCTCCCTCACGCCGCAGACGCAATCCAGGTCCAGTTATCCTTCTCATGATCTCCTTCACAGCGCCCTGTCCTTCGCGGCCACTAGCCCACCACGCGATCTTCTTCGCTGTCGTTGCCCCACTGCACCAGAAGGTCATTGGGCTCTTTTCTCCCTTCCATTTTAGCTGGTCCCATTCCCATTATGCCTTCTCTCCCAAAAGACCTCTCTTTCAAACTCCACCCACCTTGCATTTCAAAAATCACCGATTTGTTCTCCCAACTTCACAACTTCTTCTTCTTCTTCATTTTTTTTCTTTCTTTCGGATTTGAATTTTTAAAATAAAAAAAACTTATTTCTTTTGTTGTTGTATGGTATTTGCTATTGTTTCTTTCAAACCATAGTGGGTTGTAAATAAGAATATTTGGACCAAAATGGATTGGGGTTCTTCCCTTTCTCAAAATTACTTCATTATGTTAATTAATAGGATTGGTCTATATTTATTCCTTACACAAATCATTAAAATGTCTTGAATTGAAACTACCTACCTGTCTTCAATTTAAGTTTGGTTGCATTTTTCATTGGACTACACCTATCAGCTTCTATGTAGTCAAATATGTTGCCAATTTGACTACATAGAAGCCTCCGTATTGTAGTTGGCATGCCAAAATTCATCTAGTTGATAAATTCCTCTGTAGCTTAGCATGAAAGTGCTTATGAATATTTGAGCCTATCTAGTATTGCATTTCTATTCTGCATTTGATTTTGCTTGCTGGTTGTAATGCCCATGTGTGGATTGATAAACCGAACCTTTTACTAACAAACATAGCAGCGTTTATACTATATAGTAAAAGCAAAATTATGTATATGCATAAAATACATATGTTGTCCGATGATGGATGATAGCATCAAAATTCTTTCAATTTTTTAATACATATCGGGTAAAATTGGGTCAATTACTGATCCATCGGTTGGACCACTAACCCACTAATCTACTACCTTGAACGGGTCAATGGTCAAGCCAGATTTCATAACTTTGATTATAGGTGGGGTGCTGTCTCCATATGTTGGGAAATATGTTACTCTATCTTTTTTGTATCCTTCCATGTTTGGTAATCTGAACACAACTTGTGATAGGTTCCAATCACCATATTAATTAAAGTATTTTTTTTTTTTGTAAAGAAAAAAAAAACTAGAGGTATAATCAATGTTGTTATTCAATCAAATTTAAAATTTCACCAAATTACATCAATATAAAGGAATTCATTAAATGTTATTGCATATTATCGAGATGAAAATCTAAATTTAATTGGAGAATTACACCAATAATACCTATGATCTTATACCTAAGTTTTTTTTTGTTCATCAAATATACTTCGAACCACCAACTCTAATAGTATTTTCAAATAAGGATTACTTTGTAATTATTTTAGACTAAAATATAATTTTTATTCTCTTATTTTCTTAAATTTGTGATTTTAGTCTTTTCTTAAATGAGACATTTTGTTTTTCACTTTTTAAAAAATTGTAATTTTAATCCTTATGTTTAATTTCAAACATTGATTGTGTGCTTTTTAATGTGACTATTTTATTTATTAGTCACGAGGTGCATTTTTTTAATTATTTGATTGTTGATAAATTTAATTTTTAAAAAAGAATAAAAAATACATGACCAACATTTAAAATTGATTATATAAACTAAAATATGAAAAATAAAATTTCTCAATTAAAAGATTAGTTACTAAAATTTTGTGGATTTTGAAAAATAGTGGATACATTTTAGCCATTATTTTATCAGGGGTGTAAATTGGAAGAAAAAAAAAAAAACCTCAATGACCTGCAATTGCCGGTAACATCATGTAGAGGATTAATATCCCTCCCTTGCAACTCCAAACACGTCGCGCACCACACGCCATCGAGCATCAACGCAATTCGATGGCGGCGATGGGTTCCCTCGCAAAACCCATCATCGTTCACTGATGAAACCAAAACCTAAATCCTACTCCTTCCTCCCTCTCAACCGATTTCTTCGCGCGCTACAATCTCGTCCCCTCATGGCCCAAACCCCAACATCTCTCGATGCAGAGCACCCCGCCGACAACGACCAGCACATGGGCTTTCCGGCGCGGAGCCTGAGCGGAGAGTCTCGGGCGGAGCAGGCGTGGGCCCATTGGGCCAAGCTGGGCCGGCCCAGCTTCATAGTGGCCCCGATGGTCGACAACTCGGAGCTGCCGTTCCGGATGCTGTGCCGCAAGTACGGTGCCCAGGGCGCGTACACGCCCATGCTCCATTCCCGCATTTTCACCGAGACCGAAAAGTACAGGAACGAAGAATTCACCACGTGCAAGGTAGTGTAATAATTTTATTTTTTATTTATCGGCAAATGTTATTCAGTTAGAATGTTATCTTAGTTTTGTTAGCAGAGGGCATCGAACCTGCGGCCTTTCCCCTCTTCACTTATTCCTTGTCCATTCAATCCACCTTAACAGTAATAACCCCTTTTTCCAGTAGTTGTTGTTGTTGTTGCACTGTTGTGACTTTGGGAGTATCCGCAGGAGGATCGACCGTTGTTTGTTCAATTCTGTGCCAACGATCCGGATGTGTTGTTGGAAGCTGCACGCAAGGTGGAGCCTTTTTGCGATTATGTTGATATTAATCTTGGGTAATGTATATTTACATTGTCTTTTGTTCTGAATCTGATTCATTTCAATCAATACCTTATCTGATTGCAATTTGTGCAATAGTTTATAGGATAGGATGAAAGGGAAAGGAATGAATGAGTGGTCAATGGTCATGAATCCCTTCTAGTTTTAAAAATTATACTCTTGAGCCGTTATTGTCTCAACATTGGGACTTTTGAAGGTGAAACGAAGATTTTGGTGAAGTTTATTGTTGTTTCGAATTTAATTTCATATTTTCTGAGGTTCTAAAATCAATAATGCAGAGTTCAATGTTAGCTGCTGCTGACAGTGAAAGTTGTTGAGAAAAGAGAAAACTCCTTGGATGTTCATTCATAGGATTTCACCACTGTTTAGAAATTTGTTTACATTGTAGATTGAAGTGTTGTACATTTTATGTCTTAAGATGGGAGTTTATTTTTAAAAAAATTAAAGGAGAGGACAGCATACTTTAAACATTTTTCCAAGGGAGGAGAGAGTAACTTACTTAAGTTTATGATTGTAGTTACTATACTAGGAATTCTTGTGTTCTAGGAGTAAGGAAAAGTGATTGTTAAGTACCATTTACTGCGTATTTGATAGCAGATCCATGATTAGAAGGGTCTATACTAGGAGGAAGAGAGCTGTAGCCATGATTAACCAGGCACAAATTGCGATTGGGAATTATTTACAAATGACTGGGAGGTTGTTACACTTAGCTGTACTGATTATAGAGTTGTTAGAGGGATTCTATTTGTACCTAGTAAATCAGTGAGTGAGGGATCTTTTTAGGAGAGGCAGAAGTAAGGTTTAGCAGAGAAGCGGAACCTCTTGAATTCCTCTGACCAGTTCATACTCCTGTATTCTTCTGGTTCAGCTTGTTCTTATACTGGGCTCAGGCTGGAATCATTGTGAATAAATTGTTTTCTTCATTTCTGTTACTGCCTTACTGGTGTAACTGTATTACTCGGTTATAATATTAAGAATATTGTTTAAGTGAGCGATCGGGATCATCCACATAGCAAGGGTGGTACACTAACTCAATTTATTGTCCAAGAATATTTAATTTGTACCTTTTTGATAAAAAAAATTGTGGGTTTATTTTACGTATTTTTTAGGTGTCCTCAGCGCATTGCTAAACGGGGATACTATGGTGCCTTCTTGATGGATAACCTTCCTCTTGTGAAATCTCTGGTGGAAAAATTGGCTGTTAACCTTCAGGTTCCTGTTTCATGCAAGATTAGGCTCTTTCCAAATTTAGAGGACACTTTGAAGTATGCTAGGATGCTTGAGGAGGCTGGTTGTATGCTTTTAGCTGTTCATGGCAGGACAAGAGATGAGAAGGATGGGAAGAAATTTCGAGCAGACTGGAAAGCTATCAGGGCCGTGAAGAATGCAATCAGAATCCCTGTCCTTGCGAATGGGAACATAAGGCATATTGATGATGTTAGAGACTGCTTAGAAGAGACTGGGGTCGAAGGGGTTCTTTCCGCTGAGACCCTGCTTGAAAATCCAGCTCTCTTTGCTGGATTTCGAACTCCTGAGTGGGTGTCTGAAAGTGAAGGTACCAATGTGGACGGAAAGCTGGACCAGGCAGATCTGCTAATAGAGTATTTGAAGCTTTGTGAAAAATACCCTGTTCCATGGAGAATGATTCGTTCTCATGTTCATAAATTGTTGGGAGACTGGTTCAGCCTTCAGCCTCACATCAGGGAGGAACTTAACAAACAATCTAAATTGACTTTTGAATTTCTTTATGACATGGTGGATCGACTTAGGGGTACAGGTACAAGAATTCCACTTTACAAAGATATCCAAGTGGAACTTACAGCAGGCAGTTACCCAGATTAACAGAGCTGCACACCAACATTTGGAGTTCAAATTTAAAATCAATGAAATATCTTATGAGGCAGAGGTGGTGCGGCCAGCCAAAGCTAGCATGATTGCACATGATTTAGATACAATTTTGTAGTGATTAGAAGTGAGAATAGTTCAAATTTTTAATGCGTTGTATTTGTGTTCATTCTTATTGCAATTGCCAATTGACAGTGCTGTACCCTATTAAAACGCTAATGTTTGCTCAGAGCAGATAAATTTATGCGATTACCTTGAACGTTTCATAGGCTGGATCTAGTTTATGTTATTTTACTGCTTCAACGATCTGATAATAAAAAACCCCTGTTGCACTTGGATGGTTTTATTTGGTTTGTCTTGTATGATATGATTTATGACCACTGGTAGTATGTGGATTCCCAAGTCCAAGTCCAAGTCCTGAACTCATAAATTGAGAATGAAGACGTTGATAAAATAACAAATGTTTGATTGTACTTGAAATATTCTCAGCACTTGTAGGTCTGGACATGCAAGCGATGAGCTTGCTGGACAAGATGCCTCATTTATTTACACGCCAGAACAAGAAAAACAAGGTTACAAATCAACAAAATTTGTGAGGACCTTGCCAGTTAAATGCTCCCCATAGACTGCCCTTTTGAACTCGTGGTTGCCATTTGCCCTCGTTTTATGTGTGTCCAATGGCTCTACCGCAGTATCAAAGTTTGTCTTTTCATCCAATAGAGGCATATGGTATAAGCAATGATATGTGTCATATCTTAGTGAAATTCGGGTTATATTTAAGGCACTTATCTTGTGTTTTGACTAAGAATACCTATCAAAATTTATCCTAATCTAGTTAGTTTATATTGAGCATTTAGCATTAGTGTTTCTCGAAGATTCATCCAAACTTTCTTTTTTATTTTGCTAGCGTTCGTGAATTCCGAAGCTTCCGTAACTTTAAAGCAAGCAAAAATGACTAATAGAAGCAAATCTGGGAGGTGCAGCAAGCAATTCAGCCCAAAAGATTTTTCTGGATGATACTTTTAACTCGCCTAGGCGAGTGAAACATGCACAAATTGGTCGCCTGGGCGAGCAACACAGCAACTGGGCCACTTGCAAAGCCACTTGGACGTGCAACTTGGGCCTTAACTCGCCCAGGCGAGTAAAACATGCATAAAATGGTCGCCTGGGCGAGTGAACTCGAGTAGATCAGCATCTATAAATAGCCATGCACCCCCAAAGGCAAAACATAATTCTTCAAGCCAAATTCTCTCTTCTTCCTTGCTTAAGCTTGTTTCTAAGCTTCCTTTTTCTTTTATCATTGTTTAGTAGATAGTTTAGGTTAGTGAGAGAGAGAAAATTAGTGTGGAAACTCTGCCGAAACAAAAAGCGGTGATGAATCCTTTCACCTATTTTTCTAAGGAGGTTCTGCCCATGCTTGGCTAGCTTCTTCAAAGGATTGGATGTAATCTTCTTACCCTTATAGTATTTCTTTTGAAATTTATTTATGCATAAGTCTTTTCTATTTATTGTTGGTAAATTTATTCCGTACTTAACGCTTGAATCTACTTGATCAATAGTTTCATGAATTAAGGTTTTAAGTTTAACTGGGAAATACTCTTAAAACTTGAATTGGATAAATTTACTCTTTACGTTACGTTGCTAGGAATAGAGCATAACGTTTAGATTGCAAATAAGCATGCGAATATAATCGTAACGCTGGGATATTTATTTCATATGTGAGGGATCGATATTTGATAAATATTCTTAGGATTCTCAAATGCGAGGGATCGATTTGGGGTGATTTTATGTGCATCAATAATAAAAGAAAATAACTTATGCATGGTAATATTAATTGAATACTAAGGGTATGAACGATGAAATTCAATCCTACTTTCTTAACTTAATCAAATTCGTTTTATTAGTTTTCGTAATCTTTCGTAACTTTTCGTAATTTTCCGTAATCTTTCGTACTAAGTTTATTATTTCCGTTTCTTGTAATTTTTCATAATTTCTGTTAATCCGCAACTACATGAAACTCCGTTCACACTCATTGTACATAAACTATTAAACTGTTAAACTTTATTTGAATTAATTGAGTAAAAATCAAGTTCCTGTGAAGACGAACTTTTATAAATTTTGTAACTTACAACGACAATTGGTACGCTTGCCAAAAGTCTGACAAGCAACCAAACCAACAAGAGAAAATGATGATACACATAAAATGTAAAATGTGGCTAACCTCGTAAAAGTATATTACACTGACTATATTTTGAGTTGTTGTTTATCACCCGATGCAAAGTTGACTCGTACAAACCATTGGAGTATATCTGCAGTGTTCTTCCACACTTTAATCAGATTATGCACTGAATCTAAGATTTTATTGCTGAAATGAAGAGATTAAGTGTAAGATACCTTCAGCATGTCACCAATGTGCAGACAAAAGTCTCAGGAACTGGAGGTGCTGATATCCATTCGCCAGACAGGTTTCTCACCTTCAACAATTTCACAGCATAAACATGGTGGGTAAAAAACGGCGGAATCAAATTAGCGTGGAAATACACACCAAAAATGAGATGAAAAGAATCTAAAGAAAACTGACGACGATAAAACAGATGCATTGGACTCGGAACAAGTTTTCTATATTGTACGTAGTGCCTATGAAGAAAATTATCTCAACTAACCATAAATAGAAGAATAGAACTTCTGCTAACTAATTTGCCTGAATGCATTTAGTTGCATCTCTTTCTTTTTAAGTGGCAGTTCCAGGGCCATAAAAGATTATCAAAGGATAAAACTTAGGCCAATAGGTATGAGTAGAAAGAATCAGCCACTTCAGGAAAACCTCATTTTATTCTATACATATACACTAAGTGCAGTTGAACTCAATCCATCACTCGCATAGCTTTTACGTTTGTGCATTGAAATTAGGGAAATCTCTGTTGAAAGGTCAAGACTTATCATAATGTAAAAGGTCAAGGTATACCGTAATCAGTGTGAGCTCCACTGGGTTTATTTTGATTCAAAGAATTGGAGAAGAAAAGTAACTAAGGAAAAGACATCAGCAATGCATGGCCAAGTAATTAAAAAAACAGGTAACATTTGGCAACACCAGATCCAGGATTTCATTACCATCCAATGTCATTTTTATGAAAATTGGTTCCATTTACAGATGATACACCTGGGTAACCAATGAGTCGCATTACCCAAAATGGATCCCCAGCTCTTTGACCTTCAAATTCATTGGGCGATCCACCTAATGCTAAAGTGATTCCACGCATAATTTTCCTTGCAAGGTCTGCTCTAACCAAGGAACTACACCAGAACAAAAATTTAACTGCAGGAGCTCACATGATGGAAAGGAGAAAAAGCATGCCTGTGCAGAGACTAATATACTCCTCCATAAGAACTTTGAATGTTGGAGGATTTTGTGGCCTACATGATGACCCCCAAAATGTCAAAAGACACATCAGCACCGAAATATACAAGAATTATCTTTGTAAAGAAAGACTTAATTCTGAATGCTAATACTCCCAACTCCTTAGTGCAATAAATCAAATGCAAGAGTACCAGAGCCAGATCAGAGAGAGCACCAATCATGCAAAAGTATCCATAGACCATTAATCCAATTCAATGAATATTCTTAGTTAATCAGGAATTCAGGATTAGAAACATATATATAATTGTTCTCTTGAGCTAATATTTAGCTAAGTGTTGAAGGGTGTGTGTGGAGGAATACAGGAAATAATAAATATGAAAATTGAAAACCCAATTTCCATATACCACTGGTTGCTTCCTTCCATAACTTTACCAAGATCTCCATACATGCCTTTCGTCACTTCTCTATAGCACTGTTAAAGGAAATTAAAGATGTCATTTATTGTTTGATAGAACCACTAGAGTCAGTGTGAATTTTTGGATCTGCTATGTTAGGCTCCAATCAAAGAAGAATGAACAATGTTGTATACTTAGATTTATCAACTCAGCTACATTAGCATAGGCGGAACTGGGGGGGCGGGGGGACTTTAGGGTGGGCCACCGCCCCCCTAAAAAATTAATAAAAAAAGAAAATGAAAGGAAAAAAAAATATTAAAAAAAGCTATAAAGGCAAAGAAAAAATATAAACAAAAGTAGTAGAAAAAAGAAAAGAAAAAGAAAAAATATAAAAAAAAAGGAAAGAAAACATAAAAGAGGAAAAAAATATATAAGAAAGGAAAGAAAATGTAATAAAATAAAATGGGAAAGAAAAATAATAGAAAAATAAAAAAAAGAAAGAAAGATGATAAAACGAAAAAAATAATAATGAAAAGGAAAAGAATAAAGAGGAAGAAGGAGAAAGAACACTATAAAAGGGAGAGGTCTGAACATATAAGAGAAAAAAGAAACTCAAATTCTAAGAGAACAGAATGAGTTAAAAAAAATTGTTTCATTTGGTAAATCATTGAAAGAGAAGAGTTTCAGGTACCTCCTTATTCCTTTCTTTTTGCCTCTTTTTCTCTTTCTTCTTCATGTTGTTATTCTTCTAAAATAAAATAAACTGCTATTTGTAACTCTTGTTTTTACACATGCACCCTCTATCATGTTGGGCTGAACCCGTTTTTGTTAAATTTGAAATAAAAAAACCATAAACTATTGTTTCGGTTGTTAATGTTGTGCAAGAACTGTGATGATATTTATAAACTTGTTGATAAATTTTATTCTAGAGATTTCACATAACAGGAAAAATTGCATTTGAAGATGGAGTTACAACATTTTGAGCTTGACATTCCTAAACATCCAGATTTGATTAATTTATCAATTACATCTAAATTATGTCAAAGGCTAGTAAGAACTGGAAAGTCCATCATTTACCCTCTTATTAATAGAGTGATTAGACTTGTACTCACTCTTCCAGTTTCTACAGCAACTACTGAAAGATCTTTCTCAGCTATGAAGATAACCAAGACCAGACTTCGAAATAGAATGGAAGACCAATTTCTTAATGATTCTTTGATTACATACATTGAAAAAAAATTGTTTTGAGTTTTAGCACAGATTCAATTATAGATGATTTTAACAATATGAAAACATGTAGAGTAAGAATCAAGTAAAGTAATTTTAATTTCTGTAATAGTTTTTTTTTAATATTAGGTTTGTATTGTGTTTGGAGTATTTTTATTTATGATATAATTTTTTTTATGTTCGTCCCCTCTCAATAAAACTTCTGGTTCCACCACTGGTCACAACTTGACCACAGGGATATAAATGGAGATGAAAAATTCATGGACTAATTTTCTTTGCAAATTTACTAGTAACGTGAACTGATTCTTAAATTTTCACCCCTATGATAAACAGACTCTTAGGAAATGATAGCAATCAATTCTTGAGTTGAATTGAAGAATTCTATTCAGTCAAAAGCGTGCTGGTAGCAATAGTTTGGCTTAAGCTGTCATAAACGTAATTTGTCAAATTAACTTCGGCTATGTTTGGATTACAGTTGAAAAAATACTTTTGAGAATTTCTACTCATATTCTCGAATTCAAAGTCACAGAATGAAGAAGGAAGAATTTGTTGCTTGAGGATTAAAAGTATGTTTGAGCCTCCTTAATTACAATCCGAAAATACACTTAGTATGGTATTCATTCACTACGAGTCATTGTTTTCTCCTTCTTCCTCCATTTTATTTTGATTTTGATTTTGTCATTTCAATCTTCTAGAAATATTAGCTATGTGCCATACCCTAGCAACAGAACCAGTATTCTACATATAAATGGAATCTATGTGCAATTCGAAACATCATATATGTCAGAAGTTGTAGGGGACCCACTATAATATATGCGGTTTTGTATCATAAAGATTAACCTCTTTGTTATGTTGCCGATTCTAATCTATTTGTCTTACGGTTCTAAAAATAATAATAATCCTTTTGTTTCAATCCCTCTTTTGCATCGAAATGCTAAAGGAGCAAGAGTAAAAGGGAAAAAAAATTATCCCATTGTCTAACAACCTCAAGCACACCAGGGTCCTCTGCCATTTTTGGATCATCCGCCTTAGATAAAATGGGACTAATATCTGCATCATAATCATCATCGTTATTAATATTATTATTATTATTTGAAAGAAATAAAAGAGTTGTTAGATTCGGAGCCTAGTACATAAAAATTTCCTTCTCTTAAGTTCTAAACTGTGTAATATTTTACTCAACAATCCTCTACTATATGCATTGAATAGTTCTCAACCGTATAAACTGTCCTAACCAAATCAAATCGTAATATGTTTTGATAATTTCCAACAAACCAAGGTGTATATATATATATATATATATATGCTCTCAAAATCATGGAAAGTAAAACCATCAACGTGTATACATTTACACACGAACACGAACATAAAAACACAAACAAATGAACGTGAGACCACGGATACTTTTGGTGGAATTAAGAATTGAGGAAATTATGAAAGTAACAAGGATCAATTCATCGTTATGAAAGTGTTAAGGAGGTTTACCAATTATGTGGATGGAACTAAAGTCCGTTGCCATCAGGTGTTGTGGTTTTCTGATTGTTCATATTTACCGTCTCACAGGTATTTGACTGTAGGTGATATTTTGCAAGTTGACAACCTTAGAAAAGTAGGAATAAGGCCTCCTCATCTATTTGGGGCTTTTGCTAACATTTCTGGTGGCTTTGACAAGCATTACTACAAAATAGGAAAACGAAGACATATTTTGCAAGTTGAGAACCTTATAAAAGTAGTAATAAGGCCTCCTCATCTATTTGGGGCTTTTGCTAACATTTATGGTGGCTTTGACAAGCACTACTACAAAATAGGAAAACGAAGACATATTTTGCAAGTTGAGAACCTTAGAAAAGTAGGAATACGACCTCCTCATATATTTGGGGCTTTTGCTAACATTTTTGGTGGCTTTGACAAGCTACTACTACAAAATAGGAAAATGATGACGATTCTAAATCCCTTATGAAGACGGTTGTAGAATTGTCGTTGTTGTGCATATCATCGAAAATGATGACATTTAACAACGGTTGTAAAAACTGTCTTTGTTAACCCATTTTTTTTACATACTTTCAAAGACGATTTTTAAGCCAAAATCGTCTTTGTATCTATACATACAAAAATTATTTTGCCTTAAAATCGTCTTTATTTATCATTTTTTTTTATAAAATGCCTACATAGACGATTTTTAAGCCACAATCGTCTTTGTATGTATAGATACAAAGACGATTTTGGCTTAAAAACCGTCTTTGTTTATCATATATATTTTTTTATAAAATGCCTACAAAGACGGTTTTTAAGCCAAAACCATCTTTGTATCTATACATACAAAGACGATTTTGCCTTAAAAGTTGTCTTTGTTTATCACATATATATATTCTTTATAAAATTCCTACAAAGACTATTTTGTCTTAAAAATCGTCTTTGTTTATCATTTTTTTAGTAAAATGACTATAAAGACGATTTTTAAGCCAAAAGTATCTTTGTACCTATACATACAAAGACAATTTTTTCTTAAAACTGTCTTTATTTATCATTTCTTATTATTTATAAAATGCCTACAAAGACGATTTTTAAGCTAAAACTGTCTTTGTTTATCCTGTTTTTTTTTCCTTTCAAAATTACTTTATATATATATATATATATAATGCTACTACTAAATGAACCAATGAAGTAATATCTAACTGAATTGACACTTATAAAAAAAATAACACATTCAACAATATTTATTCTATAAATAAACTGACAAACCAATATTTATTCGACATTGCTCTTAACAACTAGCTATAAAATGCCCTTGGACACAATATATAATTTTCAAATACAAACCATTATATTATATGCAAATGAGTTAATATCACATCATTTAAACAAACATCGTAAATCATAATCCATAAATCCTAATAGAAAGTAACTCCTAACACAACAAAAGTCATATCACAACATAAATACTATAAACCATAAATCCTAACACACCATAACTCCTATCACAAACTAGGTCCTATTAACCATAAACCATTAACCCTAACAAAACCTAAACCCCAACACTAACTAATGTTACTAACTTTTGCTCACTGCTTTTATCGATTAAGGTAAGTTTCCATACTAGCTTGTTCTAATTTCTTTGTAATTAATTCTCTTAACTTGTTTAACTGGTCTTATCTTTCTTTTTACAATTATGTTTATCATTTTTTATTACATTTTTTTGTACAAAACATTCCTCTCTTTCATAAAAGATAAATCAAATCATTTTTCAAATTCGTAACTAAAACATTATATTTCTAATTTACATTGCTTAAACATATAGTCTTCTTTTTATTTTTATTCACACCTACTATATAATATAGTATTTCCAGCAATTGGCTTCTTTATTTCTTCATGTTCAAAAGAAAATTAAAACAATTTTTTTTATGCTTCTAAAATTGTTAACATACAAAACTATTCTTTTTTTTTCAATTTAAATTCTACATAAATGCAAGAGTACAAGTTACAATAACTCATTAACTGGATCGGTGTAACACCCCGTGTGCACCCGGCATATTCACATTATACAAGATCAGAGTAACGCAGCATGCATGGAAGATGAACAGCAAAGGAAGCATAAATCTATTATAATGTACATGTTTTATACATATATGGTGAATTTTTGTTCTTTACAAGGTGCAAAACATCTCAAAACTGTACAAGTTTCCCTAGATATCACAATACAACCAAAAAGGAACAACATATGAGTCAAC
>PYAF01004550.1:112113-131279 GCA_007407185.1 Glycine tomentella | reverse complement strand
TTGGTTTCCTTCCAAACTCAGCTTCCTCTCAAGAGACTCAAGATAATGGGAGTTCTCTCACCACTAAGCTGGATTTTGGCTTTGCAAGGTTCTAATCAAGTTTAAAGGTGATGAGGAGGTGTTTTGATGGCGTATAATGAAGGTTTAGAGCGTCTATGGCTCATCAATGGCTTCTGGGACAGAGGAAGGTGATGAACAGGGATTTTTCCCACTGAAAACGCGATTTTTGCCTTATATAAGTGGCCTGACCGACATGCCGCGCTCTTGGCGCCATTCTGGCGCTCTTGGCGCCAGTTTCCAGTGCATTTGGTGCCCTTGGCGCCATCCTGGCGCTCCTGACGCCAAAATTCAGCATCTGTGGCGCTCCTGGCGCCAACTTCCAGCACCTATGGCGCTCTTGGCACCACTCTGGTGCTCCTGGCGCCAGACTCCGTCGCAAAAAAAATCCGTCGCTAATTCCGTCGCAAATTCTGTCGCTAAATCCGTTACTAAGGCTTTTGCGACGGAATTTTATAAATTTTAAATTTTAATTTCTTTTATTTTCTTTTATAAAAGCCTAGGGTATTATAATCGGCAAAATGATTTATTAACTATCATTGACGGGCCCATTAATGTTGATTCCATACCTAGTCACATAAATCAGTTAGACTGGCCCAAACATCCATTCTCCTACTTCAATATTTCTCATTTGGACCTTTCACAAAATAATCATAACCAATGATACAAATATCTTTCAAAAACATACACAGATAAACATTAACCAAACAATTCAATAGTCCATCACCACAATCGATTGAGGAACATAATTGATTTTCAACTTCCGCCTTCAAACCATTGCACCGTGATAGCAACTGAAACTACCTAAGTCCTCCGCTGAAACACCTAATCAACGAATCAAACAAATACAATATACAAAAGCATTTCACAAACTCAATTCATAACAACAAAACCTTCACTCTCATACTTAATGTCACCTCTGGAAATGGCATTACCTTAACGATGGTTGTCGATTCTCAACTTCTACAAAGACTTTAATATTGTGCATGGAAGATCATCGGCGTTAGCCAACGATAAAATGAAATTAGTAACAAACACGACCGAAAACCTCAATTTCATCGAAAATCCACGCCGACTAGAACTTAATGAACATGCTTTTTTTAAAAGGAAAACGATAATGCCAACCCCTTAATCGCCAACAATAATTCCTAAAACAAATTCATTTAAAATAAACAAACTTCTTAAATAAAGGGCAAACGTGTCAACGCGGTTTTCTTTAAATTTGGAAATATTAAAAAGTGAAGGGGTAAAACAGTAACAGTACTAATAAATAGTAAAGAACATTAAACTTATGCAACAGGTTCCAAATATGAACTTTAGCCGTCCGATATTATATTCATATATCTAAAGGTCACAAAAATTTATCCACCAGACATAAAATTGTGAAATTTTTATTTACACTGTTAATGTATGTCTATTAAATTTTATAAATAATTTAAACTTTCTTATAAATTAGTATTTTAACCAATATATTATATGGGTTAAATATTTTTTTTATATCATTAGAATTGCAATAAAGATCCTTTATATGCAAAAGTAATAAAACATTAAAACTGCAATAATAAGATCCTTTATATGCAACAGAAATGTGTTTTTTTTTTTTTTTTAATGTGGCTTTTGATTATTATTTGGTGTTAAAAAAAGGTTAGTAACACCGTCTCTAACATACTCTATAGATACATATATAAAAAACTGCATAAAAAAGTATAATCTACAAAATACAATTTTTATTATTGATTGATGTTCATTGAAACCCCAAAATTTGGCAGATTTTATTTTATATTTAATGAATTTTACTCATATTTTTTATATTTTCTAACAAATTTTAACCAATGACTTGCTTAATGTGTTAGAAATAATATTAAAAAATATATTAACATATTATTAGCACTCTTCGTTGGTAATATCATCAAGAATCCTAATGAAATGTCTTTTTCTTTAGGAATTGACCTTGTTTTTTAATTTGGAAAATTTGAAGTTATTTGGTGTTAAGTGTTTATTTTCTTCTTAACACGGTCCACATCTATAATTGTAATTGCAATTATGATCGCATAAGTGGCATTTCCCTGCAACTATCCATTATTTATTGTAACATAATCGTAACGATAATTGCAACAATAAAGTTTTTCATTTCGTAACATTAATATTGTACGTCTTGTAATTTAAAATTCTAACATTAAAAGTTGTTTTTTCCTCTGTAAAAGTGGACATTAATACCAAAGAGAACTCATGTTCAAAATCATAATAATAATTGCATATTTGAATATCCACTGAGAACAGTCAGTGTGAAAGACATATATTATTTTTTTTTCTTCTTTTTATGATGCGACTTTAGATTTGGACACTAATCCGACCACACTGTTAGTGGCTCGAACTAGCTCAAGGCACGAGATCAGCCCATGGTGCTTTTTTTCATTGGAGGTTTGATTGCTGGCTTAATTCGTCTGCTTTCCATAATACCTAAATTTTGATAGGACACTTGAACGTGTAACTGTGTAAAATGTGCTGCTAAATGTGACAACTTTTTAGTTTAATACGGTGAGTTTTCTAGTTTGAACACTTGTTTTTAGTTTATATAAGAAAAAATAAAGAAAATAGCCATTCGTATACCATAGTCTATGTCTCACCATATGTAGCACCATCTAGATGACTCGCTCTTGAATTAGGATCACAAAGCAAAAGAAGAGAATAAAAAACAAATCAGTTGTTTCTGTTTTTTTTTTTTAAAACTTACTTTAAAAATAATTTTCAAAATTTAATAGATTTTGAGTGAGAAAATAATTGTTGAATAGTATACGAATGGACCGTAACTATAATTGTAATTGCAATTATGATCGCATAAGTGACATTTTCCTGCAACTATCCATTATTTATTGTAACTTAATCGTAATGATTGTAACTATAAAGTTTTTTATTTCGTAACATTAATATTGTACGTCTTGTAATTTAAAATTCTAACTTTAAAAAGTTTTTTTTCCTCTCTAAAAGTGAAAATTAATACCAGAGAGAAATCATGTTCAAAATTTATAATAAATAATTCTCAAAACAAAAAAGTGATACGTAAATCATACTTGTCCTAAATATTTAAGTCTCTTCTGTAACATCCTAGCTAATTTTCTTTTATTTATTTAATTACTTACTTATTTATTTACTTATTTTAAATTTTATTATTTTATCCTTTTGTCTTTCAATGAAAAATATAAATTTAAGTAGGAACAAGAAGACTAAAATTTTACAAGGAACATGTGCTAGTAAAATAAATTCTGTGGCATAAAATTTACAAAATATGAAAGGACTGATATATTAGTCAATGTCTCTATTACAAAAGTTTATACAAGTACAAAACTCTTTTCAAAACTTTGCATAGCTCCTTCAATATATCAACATTATTCCAGAGCTTCAAGGAATCTGACCATGGCTGCCATCTAAGAAAAACATAAAATAAATCTAGTGAGAAATTTCTCAGTAGGCAAATCTAAACCACCAAATGTGTTAATAAGTTAGTAAATAAATCAACATATTATTTAATCCATCCAACATGTTAGTAAGTTAGTAATTAAATCAACATATTATATAATCCATCAAACACGTTAATAAATAAATCATGAATACATAAAATACTTCAATGGTTGTATGAATGCATGAATGCATGAAATGAAATGGTCACAGGTGCACATGGCCTCTACATATGTACAATATGTAGGAATGCTGCGGCCGTCTTACGCTAATCATACATGAATTTCCATGTATTAGTACCTGATCTCTTGTAATATCATAGGCCCGGTTTCCAACATTTGAAACTCGGGTCAATCTCATAAAATTATAGGTCCGCTCTCAAAATTTGAAACACGAATCAATCTCATTTATTTCTCAAGATCCATATCAGGAAAATATTTCTATTCTTTCGTAACAACAAGATGGATAACACTTCATACCTTGTCCTCATAAAATTATACCAACTAAAAATAAATCTATTTAATATTTAGGAGCTGTCAATTTTAGTGGTATAATATATGTAGCAAAGACCGGATTAGTGAAATAATTCAAAATGATTTCACCATGTTATGCTTACCATAGTTAAGGATATGTTTAATATAGCTGGTTGCCATGAAATATAGTATCCGGAAGTGACCAGGATAACTATCCTTAGAATATTTGCAGCCTTAATAACTAGTGTCATACCACATAGTTAGTTAGTATGGTAAGTTACCTATGATTATACATACATAGTTTCATCCCGGTTTCATTCTTGACTATTTAATATATATATATATATATATATATATATATATATATATATATATATATATATATATATATATAGCTAATCCAAGTTGGCATGCAGGCTTGCGTCATGACTGAAAATCATACGTGGAAAACCGGCATGTTCTTAAGCAGTTAAAGATGTGAGATAAGGAGGATGTGAGTTGAGGAGTGTTACCGGGATAATTTAGTTTATACTCAGTTAAGTCGGGCTTGACAGGTGCAGTTCTTTATGGGTGAAATATCATGGGTGATGTATACACAGACCAGCCGGCATGCCGAGGTGCACGTATGATAAGTGGATAGGGGTGCCGAAATTCAAGTATAAGTCCGGTCATGCATAGGTGCCGAGGTAAGTATGTCCGGACCTGTAGAGGGTTCGAGGTAGATGGGGCTCGGCCATGCAGAAGTGCAACAGTACAGAAGTTATGACAAGATCCGGCATTTGATTAGTGACGTACGTGAATTGTATTCGGGAGGCCGAGGTAGTTTGAAACATTAGCTGGAGTTTATATCAGAAAAGCTGAGGTAGTAGAAGCACCGAGATAAGTAGTTCAGGCTGGTATGTGAATTTCAACGGGAAGCCGAGATGAATGAGTAGAGTCCGGCCATGCCGAGGTGGAAAAGGAGTGGAAGAACCGAGTATAATATGGCATAGCCGTGTTGCATGGAAGCAGGGATATATTCTCGTTTTCGTATGGTTACTGGTTTGTAGGCATGGGTCCTAAATGTAACTGAACGTCGGGTACTAGAGGTGATGCCGAGATGTGGCCGGTCTTACAAGCACTGTGTGTAGCCGAGTTTGCTTGTGCTGTGGTGCCGGGTTGGTTGCATGGCTATGAGATATGGCCAGTTGTGTAGGTTATGCAGAGCTCGTGTTGAGGGCCGAGGTAGATATATATATATATATATATATATATATATATATATATATATATATATATACATACATACATATAAGGAAGAAGCATGGTAATTCAAAGATGCCGAGGTGATTTTTAAGTCAAATATATTTACGTGGGAAGTATGGCATAGCTTGTGCCGGGATCTATATAATCCTATGTGCCGAGGTGTGTATATATATACTTTAGTATAATTCCTGCAGTTTCTAAGAACCAAGGTGCATGAATAGTGAATCTAAGCCGTTAAAGTAAATGTGCCGAGGTCTCTTACTCATTTTGTATTGGTCATCAGATTATTAGCTCACAAAATTTTCTCATCTATCTTAATAAGTTAGATTATAACTTCATGCTTGATAAGGTAGATTATTTCTTGCACCTTCTTAAAATATCATCGTATCCTTATTATAAAACTTAGATTATTAACTAAAATAAATGCTAAATAAAACCTAATAATCACATAAATTAAACTTAGTTAATTTTTAAATTAAAGATTGAAGCCTAATTTATTTTTGAAAATTTTGGTGGATTGAGTAGAGATTGTCTGGAATAGTTTAAGATAGGAAACTTTTACGGGAGAGAAAATGGTAGGAGAGGTTTATGAAGAGAGGGAGCTATTAGTGTTTTTGGGTATAAGTGTTTTTTGGGTACAGGGGTATTTATAATGGTTTATTTGGTTGGTTTTTAAAGGAATCAACTAAATTATAATTGGGTAAGATTTAGTTTAGTTATTATGTAACTAAGTTTTGAGAGATTTTTACCTATCTAATCATTACAATTATTCTTCTTATTAATGCAGGCTGGTACGTGTATTGCTGCTGGAGGCTAAGTTTTTAATTGTGTATTCTCCTGATGCCACATGGATAATTTTGGACTCAGCTGAGATCTCCCACGTGCTGAAGACTAAATGCCAAAATTTGTCCTCATCTTAAAAAATTATATTTTATTATTATAATTTAGATCATAAATATATATATTTAATTATTTGGGGATTTTACATCTTCTACTGAAATTTACCAAGCATTTAGGCCAAAACAATAAATTAAAAGCAACCAATTAATTGCCATATCTTTGTATCTACTAGTACTAGTACTCCCACCAAAGCTATAGGCAACTGACCATAGCCCAAGAGGCCCAATCCAAATATGAAGTTGACTTCTAAGCAAACCAAGAGCTTGCAATGGTCCGAGTTCTTTTATCTAAGAGGGCAAGTTCACTTGAAAAACAAAGCCCTGTAGTTGTTGAAGCAACTTCCATCCAACTACAAGCGACCTTAAACTTGAGAGGTAGGTGTATTATCGTTGCTATCACACAACTAATTAATGTACCTAACGTTATTTTCAAAGAGTTGAGAATTAGCCAACTTTCTACTTAATTAGGCCCAACTAATTAATTGTAATATCTTATTGTCTTTATGAAAAGCATTGCAAACCCAAACTAGCCTGTGCTTCTTTGCATCAGAGTAGCTTTGATAAGACAAATTTTTACATATTCTAATCAGAGTATTGTACCAAGCCAATGAAACCATGACGACATGTATGAAAATTGAATCTGTATCGTCAGATGCAACTAAAACCATTTTCAATTTGGACTAGTCGACTGGACATATTTTTTGGTCTTATTCTTTACCTAAAAGTATATAAAGAAAATGTTGGTACTGATTATTAAGATATAATTCAAATTTTGATTAGAAAACAATTCCAATATCAATAAAATTAAGTAATTGATGGATGTAAATTTTGTTTCTTGTTATCTTTATTAGTGACACATACAGTCTTTCTAACTCATTTAAGGTTGGTTTATTCGTGGAGTTCGGATAAAATGTATGAAGTTTTAGATTTTACATGGTAAAAACAAAATTATTTCTCTCTCTTTGATTGATTGATTGACATTGATTTGCCAATGTATATCCTCAATTGAAATTTGGAAATCCGAATGCACAGAAGAAATTACAATTTTCAGAGCAATAAAATGGAAAGGCTCAAAAACGTATTATTTTTTACAGGCTCCAGCCAGAAGCAAATAAAATGTAGGAATGGAAAAAAAAGGATGATAAATACCCAGAGGGAAGACGAAACAATTGCGACTAACACGATTCTGAGAAGCTTATAGTAATCTGAATGAAGAGAGGAGCAATAACTAATTATGTTGATGAAGCAGCACCTGACCCAGACGAGTGATTCTTACAATACTGCACACTATTCTCATCCATCCTTTCCAACACATAGTGCCCCAAATTCCCATTTGCCTCCAACAAATTCTCATTGCAGAGAAACTCACTCCCACAAACCTTCTCCACTTCCCCAGAGAAGTCATGCAAGAAGACATGAGTCTTAGGGTTTCCACCCTTTTTGCTCCTGGCGAGAATCCCGGTGGTGAATATCGCCGACATTCTACCAGGAGCATCAGGCCAGTCCCCGCGTGGCCCATCGACCAATATGACGTCCCAGTCAACCTCGTACACGTGGTTGGGGAGGTCGTTGAGGCCCAGCTTGCACTCGGAGAAGAGAAGATTCTGCACCGGCTTGCACTCGTTGGCTACTTGTTCTTTCGTCGAGGCTATGAGCTCCTTCATCTCGCTCCTTTTGGTGGTGTATTGAACATCATAGGCATCGATTTCTGGGTGCAGTTCTTCGTAATACGCGGCGTAGTAGCGGTTTTCGTCGATAAAAACCGTTCTTCCGTTGTGGTTGAGGGCTTTCCAGAGAAGGGTTTCGGGTGTGAGGCCAAAGATGAGAAAGTTGCATGGGGAGGAGCATTTTCGAAGCACGTCGGAGATGGGTTTGAGGTCTGAGTGTGGCATGTGGAAGGTGTCATTGGATTTTGATGCATAGTGGAGGAGAGTGTTGATCACTGTGGCTGGCAAAGGAGCACTTCCAAAACCAGAAACTGGAGCATTATTTGAAGAGGGAATCACAGAAGAAGTTGCAGTGGTGATGAAGGTGGATTCTCTTGTGTAAATGAGGGTAACAAGAAAAGCGAGGGTGAGGATTGATACGAATGCTAGAAGCCACAAGCGATTGGAGCTTCCTTGTTTTTGGATATAAGGATGGAGGAGGATGAGTTTCGTGTTGGTGTTTGTGTTCTTCATATTGATTTAGATTTTAGAAATTAGAATCTCTCTCCTTTTTTGCTTTGGAAGAGAAAGAGATTCTGTGTTCTGAGAGAGAATTGGGAGAGAAGGTTTGGTTTTAAAGAAGTGTTGGAATAGCATAAGAGAGAGTTAAAGCAATGTGTGGGTAGGGAAAAGAATGTTGAGGGTGACCTTATTACCTTACATTATACATTGACACTCCTACTAGGCTCTAAGACTAGAACTGAAACTAACGTTAATAATGAGAGCAATTTAGTATTTTTTTTTTTTTTTAGTTAGGTTAGAAAGCATGGGTGTTCTCAAACCCATTACATTAGAGATTAATCTTGCTGGCAATACATAATTATTGTTGATCCAAAAGAATTTAGTACATAGTGGGAGTCAAACACGACAGTGAAAATTTTCCGTTAAATAGATCGTTCTTCTAAGTATGAATACAATATCATTCCGCCAACCTTTGACTTTGAGAGCCATTTAGTTTAATTTGTTATATTTGGTCTTGCACTCTTGCTTGGTGTGGTTGGTATTTCTTGCATTAATTGATTAAATTCCTAATAGAGATTTGTTTTGTTTATGAAGGAGGGTTTTCATGTTGAACCAAAACGGGGTTATTGAGAAGGGTATACTGCGTTGGAGTGGTTGGAGCTGAGAGATGAGAGAAGGTAGAGACAATAGCCTTAGCGACCCATTAACTAATTACAAGCCAGAGGTCGCTTTTCCTTGTTGATTTAAGATTTTGTTCCTACGTAACCACCCTTCAGAATATTGGTAATTTCTTAGAAAAATAGCTACCCTTGAATGAGACAATGTACCTGCAACGATTCGCGCGCGTGAAAAACATTTGATTATCGAGTTTGTTGTTAGTAGTAGCGAATATAATATACTAACACGTTGAGATTATCTCAATTTTCAAAGTATAAGGCATCAGGGTTTCTTTCTATGCAGAATCAATGAAGCATTTTCTTTTTCAGCCTAGTTACCTCATGAGTCAAAATATAAGTGTCAATACCATAGTGAACGCGTTGACGTGTACTATCACTCGGGAATTATTTAGTTAAGTGGTTATTCCCGATTTCATATAACTAATTATTTTATAGGCTTATAGCTATGAATGCGAGATTTTTTGTTATATTTATGTATAGATAGATATTATTATAGCTATTCGATAAGTCCTTTCAACTATTATCTTTTTGTAGAATTTTAATAGCCTTTAAAAGAATCAAATCAAATCGTTTACTATTGTAACGAACCTTTGTTGGTGATTTGAGAATGAATGACAACAAATAAAAACATATAATTAGTATAATATAGAGTTTTTGAATAATATCTAACGTTGTGTCACAACATGAAATAACTCTTGATAAGTGTACAAATAAATTTAATAGTGCAGCAACGCGCCAGTATTAGTTGGGCCCAAACATTAAATGGAAAACCAAGGCCCGAGATTGACAAGGGCTTAATTTTTAGGGTGCAAAAGATCCAACTGAATGAGCTCTATTTGACTCATTCTCTACCCCTCAAACGAAAAAGAAAAAACTAGAGTGCCCTTGTTATATATTACCTCTATTCCTATATATAATAAGACCATTCTTACTTCATTGATTGTCTTTTTTTTATAGTGCATTGGTTATTTTATAGTGCATTAGTTATTGTTATCCTATAATACTTGTACTACTTGAACTTTCTAAGCTCTCATACTCAATGGTTAGTCGAGTAGTCTACTTGATACTCAGAGAACTTGGCAAATATAATTGAGGTAAGAAGAAAATTATATCTTCTACCAAAAAGATAAAGATATCCCCTAAAATTGGAAGTTATCTACTATTAGAGGAAAGATAAGATAAGATCATATATTTTCCTAATTATGCTATCAAACAAGGGAGACTGAGATCAATGATCCAATTCTCACCTCTATAAAAGGGGTTATCACACTCCAAGTAAACTAACTTTAATCCAACCTATATTCTGATACCTTCTCTTACCACTATGTCGCTAACTTGAGAGTCAGAGTGTCTTTGTAGGTATATCCCAACACCGGAGCTCACGGAGAAATCATCACCGTGAGGAAGTTCTTCCAAATTTGGTAAGAACAATACCTGTAATTAATTACAGTAGTATCTCTCCAAACATTAATTACTCCTTGGTGAGAAGCACAAATCTTGTCGAGTTTTCCCAACAACATTGAAAGGATCAGTGCTTCACTAATACACTCATATATCAAAAAATTCTATTGAATCCTTTGCAACTCCAATTGTGTGTTTTAGAGAACAAGAACAACGAGTAGACCACATAACTTGGCAGCAATGACACTTGCTGACATTCGGCAAGACGAAGATGAATCTCTAAGGGACTTTATGGAAAGATTCTCATCAATATCAGTCTGAATCAGAGACCTAAACCCCCAGGTAGCTCTCACATCGACGATCATGGCCCTGAAGTCTAGTCTCTTCTTGGACAACCTGTGCAAAAAACCGTTGGCAACCAGGGACAAGTTAAGAACAAGGGCTACCAGATTCATTCAAATGGAGGAGATGACAAGATTTAGAGAGCAAGTGCATAGAGAAACATCAAGGAAACCAATTGAACAAGAGCCTAAGACAGAGAGCAGTCGCAATAAAGGAAAATCAAGAGTTAATAGACTGCCTTAGTCCAAATTCAATTATTACACTCAGTTGATTGAGAGTCGGAGTCAAGTACTTGAAGAAGCTTACAGTGCAGAGTTAATACAGTTGTCAGCTCGGAATTGACCTCTACCAGGAGCAGACAAGTCCATATACTACCATTATCACCGAGTCCAAGTAGTAAACCAATAAATCAAAAATTAACAAGTTATCCGGCTAAGGAGTAATAGACCAATAGAATTGGTTAAATACATTTAGATTGAGTAATTCCTAATCAAAAAGTTAAAGAATGAAAGCAATAAACCAAGTTCAACACTAGGACTAAAAAGGTATTAATTCATTGATAAAAATGGTACCCTAGTGTTCAAGCCTTTACAAAACAAATGAAAAAAAAATTAAACTTGAGTTGACTCGGTTGACACCTCCTCAATAGGTATTTAAGCTTCGTTAACCAATTTCCCTTGACGATAAACATCTTTGTCAACATCAAAGAAGAAAATATCAACGTCTTTCAAAAAGAACTTAACTTGATGAAGAGCATTCTTAAGTCCTAAGGATCTCAGCATTCGCTTCATCAAGATCAGTCTTCAACTGTTAACCTTGAAAAGTGCAAACTCTTCATTAAAACGTTCAACCTCATCTTAAAGAGTCTGAGTCGAGCTTGTCACCTTCTTTAGGTCATCTTTTAAAGCGTCCTCTTAGGTTTCAACATCTTGTAACTTGGTCTTTGTATCTTCAAGAGACTTCCGAGATTCTTCGATTGACTGCAGAAAGATCATGTTTACTTTGGTAGCTTCAACCAAATCTTTCTCAGCCTTGGCGAGGTTTTCTCAAGCCTTCCTAGACTTGGTGTAGGAAAACTCGACAACCCAGAACACGGAAATTCCCAAGTTCTTGCTTTGAAGCGAGCAGTGGTAACATCCATTGAGGCCCTAGGACCAACCTCCCTTAGCGGTCCACGTGGCTAAGAACGAAGCATTGATGAGAGCACGAGGATTAAAATCCTTCCCCCAATGAGAAAACTCACCCTCCTTCATAGAAAGGAATGTCGGGTGGCTCTCAATGGGAGAGGGAGTGACAATTGACGATGGAGTAGCCACTCTTTGCTTCATCCCTGCAACATCTTGAAAAGAATAACTGAGATCTTTCCTCTTGTCAGACTCGAGGTTGATGTGAGGAGGAGGAGGCGTCCAATCATCCGCCACTTCAACATTGACAACTTCTTTTAATTTTGATGGATTGGTAATCATACTTAGCCATAATACCTGGAAAAGGAAAGAAAAGAAGAGTGAGGAAGGCATGTCTACAAGGGTCTTAGAAGGAAGAGCCCCAGGAAACTTGTAAAGTACAATCATATCCTCCTGATCAAAAGAAGACCTGTACATTATAGGCTTAGAGATATTTTTATTGAGGGAAGAAGTCCAATAAAAAGGAAAACAAGTATCCCCTTGCCGAGTGAAGTATATCGGCATCGACTCTTTTCAGGGATGTACTCAGAAGAAATGACCCTAAAAATCCTTATAAGAGGAAGTATAAGGGGCCAATAGCGACTTTCCCAAAAATATCGGTAAGAGAAACCCAACCACCCTTGTTATTTTCTTTAACATTTTAGTGGTGGAGGAATTTATGAGCAACCGGAGTTATGAAATACTCGCCACAAGGAACCATAAAGGCACACATGCCCACCCAGGCATTCAAATGCAACTAGGTGGGGGTGTCATTCAGCTCTCGAATAACGTCCACCCCAAACTTTTCAAAAGGGACAATAAGGTGAAGAGTAGAGAAGAGGGTGGAGTACATATACATGAAATGAGTCTCGGCCAAGTAAGCACACATAAAGACGCGCAAATTGGTGAGACAAGACTCGATGATCATCACATTTGGATCATCAACATGGTAGAATTTGACACCTTCAAGGAAGTTGGTGTCGATTCATAAGTACGTAAACTACTTACATAGGACCTAACTTCATTATAGACCTAGGAGTAACCCGAAAGGGATATAGAAATGTACACTTTTTTGGGGGGGGGGGAGAAAGAGAAAAAGGATGAATGATTGGACAAGGGGCCAAAATCTGTATAACAATGGCCTCCGAGTCCAAGTCAATTCTATTCTAAGGAGGAATAGGTAGAGGCGATTTGACCTCATCCCCCCAAAATCAAGGCATACCACTCCACCGGTAGTGGCGCCACTGTTAGGGACACTAAACTAGTTGTCATTGGAAGCATTAGAGTCAATGTGACAATGGGAGGGTTCATCATTAGAACTCTCCCCAATAGGGCGTACCTTTGATGAAAGAATCCTACCTCCGTCGGAGCACCTAGAATCCTAACAAAAAAAAAAGACACAAAGGAAAATGGAAGGGGACAAAGGGCATACCTGAAAAGGGTGACTGGAAAAAAGAAAAATAAAAGACAACCGAAAAAAGGAAGAAGAACGGAGACTAAAAGGTTGACCAAAGAAGAAAAACTTGAAAGAGAAAGTGAAAGATGAGGAAAAAATCCTCCCCATTTTTATAGGTTTTTGGAAATCTTTCAGAAGCAAATTAAGAGAAACACCCTTCTAGACCGTTAGATCATTTCTAATTGATTGTTGGGAGAGAAACGACCTTTGAGTAACTCGAGAGCATTTCAAATTTTAAAAGTCATAATTATTATGCTTATCTCAAAAACATGAGACAATATTCAATGTGTTTGAGCGAGGGACTATTGATAAGATGTCCCCTCGAATGACCAACCACTCGGATTCAGCATAAGACAACTACCTAAACATTTCCAATTAGACAAAGTGATACATTCGGCTAAATAGGAAAATAAGTTCCACATGTTCAAACTACTACCAGACCTATGAGTATTACTGGTACTTGACCAGTAAATAGCAAATGTTTGAGTAAGCAACTAAAACATCTATAAAACTACTACAACGATTCAGAGCTTGGGGGTATGTGTACTCTTGGACTTGATAAGTCTTTGTACTCAATGGTCAGTCAAGTAGTCTACTCGGTATTCAGAGAACCTAGCAATATAATTAAAGTAAGAGGAAATTTTATCTTCTACTAGAAAGATAAAGATATTCCCTAAAGCCAGAAGTTATCTAACATTAGAGGAAAGATAAGATATGATTATATCTACCCCTAATTATGCTACCAAATGAGGGAGGTTGAGATCAAGGATCCAATTCTCACCTCTATAAAAGGGGTTATCGGGTCCAAGTAAACTAACTTTAATTCAACCTATATATTTGATACTTGTTCTTACTTTTACGTCGCTAACTTGAATGTTGAAGTGTCTTTGCAGGTATATCCCACCACCGTTCTTGGAAAGCTCATGAAGGAAGCATCACCGTGAGGAGATTCTGCCAAATTTGGTAAGAGCAATACCCTTAATTAATTATAGTATTATCTCTCCAAACATTAATTACTCCTTGAAGAGAAGTAATTAAGTGGAAAAAGAAATAAATGATAAGTTTAGAAAAATAATATAAATAATTAACAAATTTAATGTGATTAACAAAATAAATTCCTTTTTTTTTAAATAATGTGAATTAATTGAAAGAATCTTATATATAAAAATAGATATAGTATATAACAAAATATGACATGGAGTAAAAGATGCAATTGTGTTATCAAAAACTTGAAAGAAATAGTTGTCCCTTTTTGTCAAAAGAGTGATAGAATGCTCAGTTCATAAAAAAGAAAGTAATCACCAAACGCTTACTAATAATGGATCACCCGTGTGCCGCCTTTAATCAAAGTGCTTAATTTTTTATATTAAAAAAAAGACTTTTCTTTGTATGTTCATGGGGCGGATTCTAATATGAAGTTGTAAATTACTTCCTTACCGTGAGGCACAACATATCATTGTAGGATATATTATTAAAAAATTCAACGAATGAGATGTATTACTTGCTACTGGAAAAAATTGTAATCCGTTTTTTGTTATAACTTCCTTTTATATATTTTAATTAATTTTAATTAAATAAATCCATCCATGTGTCAATGGCTTGTTTGATGAATTCGAGGTGTTTCTGCAATTCGCCATTCCTGTTCTTGAAGGCTTGTATCGCAACAACGAGGTTGTTGAGCTCGTTCACCGATTTCGCCAATTTGGCGCCACTGTCGTTTTCATTTTCCAGTGAAATCCACGACGAATAGTATGCGGCCAGGCGACAGTGGATGGAGCGGATCTATAAAAAAATGAAAGTGATATTTTTATTTGGGTGACTATTTGACAAATCAAAATTAGAACATTTGGGTGACTTTTGTTTTGTTAAATAATTATTCTCCTTTACTTTTCTTTCTTCTGTAATTAGATGCATGTTGAATGAATGAGATTTGATTTGATTTCTGGTTACCCATTTAAGCATTTCTTTGCACCTTCGATGGGTTCAGGCTAGAATTTCAAAGGTGAGTGTGAGTGGAAGAAGAAGTGAAATGTTGCAAAGAGGCATTGTTGTGGCGGCAATCGTGGCGAGCGAGGAAGTCGAGTCCTTTGCTGAAGACGGGGATGAGTTTCGAGTCAAATCCTTGGAGTGCGGAGAGGAGCTCAAGGGAGGAGCAAGGGGCGGCAATGGCAGAGTCGTGGGTGGTGACGAGACGGCGAAGTTGAGTCCCTTGTTTTTTTCTTCTGATAGTTTTTTTCTTTTTCTATTTCTCATTTCTTCAACTCCTCCCTACCTACCATCATGGTTCTCAAGCTCCGAATTTCCGCATACCCATATCTTAATTTCATATTTTATCAATTTCATCCCAAATGATAAATCTTAAATTACTCCAAATTTCAATCCAAGTGGTAGTCCTAAATCAAATCAAATCAGATCAGTTCTTAACTTTGTCTGGTACATGCATTTCATGGATAGTAAATAAAGAGTTGAAAGTTCTACAATCCAGTTCAAAGTCATTTTTTCAGTCAAATCTTGAACAATGAATAAACTATTACAAACAAAAAATGCAAAAAAAAAATTGAAAACTCTCTCACAACCACTTTCATCCTCTTTTATGAGATTAAGAGAGATTAGGAAAAATCACTTGATAAGGAAGAAAAAAAAATACAAGAAAAATGATAGAGACTAAAATAAATGCTCTCTTTTGTGATAAATTTATATTTATTAAAAGTTAAAAATTAAAAATTATTATTTTAATATAATACAAATAGTTTTTTTTCCCTTTTTTAATTATTTTTGTTCCGATTATCATTTTTCTCCTTCATCCATGAACATATTATTTTTGGACTTCATATTATTTTTGGACTTCATATTAGAATCCGGCTATTCATGGCATTTGTCAAAATGCCTTTGGCCTCACTGATCATTATGACATATCCTTCGGTGCATGGAATTAACAGTGACGTGATGTTGGTGGGGTGTGTTCCCCGTTTTGGGTCAAGTAGTTATCTAGGTGAGGCCATTCAAATTGTTGGATAGAACAAAAGAAGAGAAAAAGAGACCAACAAGCAGGGACCTCCACGTGATGTAAAGGTTGGCACATATTTTAAGCATGTCCAATGATGGATTGCAGTAACTAATTGGCATTCTGAAAAAACATGAAAAGAAGATTCTTTCTGGAATCGACAATTGCATACATCTCTGAGGCCATCACTCTATTCAATCATCGCTAATTGAAGCAATTTGGCCATTTTTTAGAGTCACACATTCCTGAAAAGCATATCGATTTCCCAAGTTGTGACTTGAGAGTTGAGACTAAAATTTAAGATTTGGATTTTTTTTTAATGTTATGCATGAAGTAGTATATTATTGAGTGAGTTTGTTTTAATTTATTTTGAAAAAAAAAATTATTTAAAAAAACACTTATTACAATATTTAACACGTTTGGATAAACTTAAAAAAAAAAAAAAACACAGAAGTTAAAAATAAGCTGAAAACTGCTTATTTGTATAAGCATAAGTTACTTAGCTTATCCAAATAAGCAGAAATTGAAAAAACACGGAGGTAGCTTCAATGAAACTTGAAACTTTTGGAAGGAATTACCCCTGAAAAAAATGAGGGGTCTACACACAACAGACCTAGTTCCAGAAACGCTCCCTCGTCGTGACCTAGCTCCAGAGAATCGCCTCTCTCATCGTGAACTGGGCTTCCATTAAAGGTGAGATTGGAGGTGCCTCCATAGGTGCTTTTTGAAGAGGCAGAGCAAATCGTAGGTGAACTTGGGGGGCATGTCGTACATGTAAGGGGAAGGGACACAGGGTAGTATGGATCCGAGTGCAGCCTAACCGTCTCGGAGTGAAAAACGGCATCGTCGAGCTTCGCAATGTCGTTTTGTTCGTCGCGCGCTGTATCGTCTTTGAGGGACGTGCGAGCGTGGGCGAGGAAGTGGTCGAGGGAGGCCGCGAAGGAGGTTTGGCCATTGGGAACATGGAAATGCGTCGGGAAAGGAGAAGGGGTGCAGAGGGGAGAGAGAGAGAGAGAGAGAGAGAGAGAGAGAGAAGGGGAACAAGAGGATCTGAATCAACTTCCACTGCCCGGAATAACTACATATATGAGTCACATGACCATACGAACAGATACTCTTTTTCAATGCCCTTGTCTTACAGTGATCGTAAATGGGGTGGCTTCAAATTGATCACCAGCATAACAAATTTTACAAATTTATCATATTTGCTTTCTGTTTGGTTCTGGTGTATTGTTTGATTCTGTTTCGGTGGGAATTGGTTAATAGTAGAATTTTTTGAGGTTGATTGGCGTATGTTATCAAAGAATCAACTACTGTGCTTCTTTTCTGATGGTTTTTGTTCGGTAAATGGGTGTTTCAATTAAGATTCCTACATTACTCATTCATATCCATGTGGGCTCTGTTCAATCATTGATGCACTTGTTACATTCTACTTCTATGTACATAGAACAGAATATATTGTTATTCATTTGTAACAGCATAGGGTGTTGGAAGTGTGCAATCAATTTAAAGATAGAATAAGGAAATGCTGATTTTATTTCACTTGAAGTAGGGGTTCAGAGTTAAACATACAAGTCGTTTTGTGTCATGTGTTTGAAACTTTAGATTCTGGTCTTTCATGTGCTTTGTGAATAAATATTGTACGGTGGAGGAGTGTTATTTTTCATGCATCAGTAGTTCTTTTAACAACTTTATTGTATCATGTTAGGTTTTGCATGATTTTCTGTAATTTTGTTTTTTACAGGTTGATCACACCTTGTGGTTAAACCTTGTCACGTATTAATAATACTCATTTTTGCAGTTAAAAATACATGGTTGACAGCCGTTATAATTTTTTATTTATTAATTATTTATCCTACTCATTAACTAAAGCCTTAAAAATATTAAATTTTCTAACCTTAGTTTCAACGGGTCTACCTCAAAGGGAACAAAACCCAGCCAGGTAGACTAAGAAAAGCACATATGAAAGGTCAAACTTTTCTCATTACTTTTACACATGTCGTGATCCTATTGGTTAGGAAACAAAATTAAGAAAATATCGACAATGTTGAAAACCCCCTCCGTTGAGCAGATAGACATTGAGACAGATGCAAAGTATACTAATTTTGTATTAGTATAGAAAATACTCCATGTAAAGTCCATTAAACGTGTGAAGAATTAATGCTTAAGTGCAACTTGATAATGTAAGACTTTATAGTTTATACCCCAGTTATTAATCATTGTTTATTTAAAGTTGAGTTTTTACTTTTGCGTTATTTATATAATCAGTACATGTTGTCAAATGCGTGTGCGTACGAGTTACTAATCATTATTTTTTTAAAGTTGATTTTTTTTTTTAATTTTGGCGTTATTTATATAATCAGTTCATGTTGTCAAATATAATTAGAAGCCAATTTATTGTTAATGTATTTTTTGCTAGCGTGTGTTATAAGAAAAAATTTAAGTAATAATCTGACCCAAAGATTAATTTATAATCTTGATCATCAATGTAAGATTATAAGGTCTATAT
The DNA here is from genome assembly GCA_007407185.1 of Glycine tomentella. NCBI lineage: Eukaryota > Viridiplantae > Streptophyta > Magnoliopsida > Fabales > Fabaceae > Glycine > Glycine tomentella. Next base: position 112,429 of record PYAF01004550.1, on the reverse strand, counting down.
ATACTGTCCTCATTTCTAATAATAACCAAATGTTCTAATAATAGGAGTCGCCTCATATATACATACTTTTAAAAATTGAAAATTATGTAGGAAAAAATGCTAATGTGAATTCTCACAGTCAAATTAATTTTAATTAAGGCATATGTTAATCATTGTGCTAAAGACATTAATAAATAAATAAATAAAACTGTGCTAAAGTCATTAGTAAATAAATTAAAAATGGAAATTTTATTTAAAACAAGTTATTAATACATTTATCGTGATTTCTAACATAATTTTTTTAAAAAAAATATATTATTAGAAATGAGGACAGTAT
>PYAF01004550.1:83525-96217 GCA_007407185.1 Glycine tomentella | reverse complement strand
CATAGCATGTTTGGATACCATTAAAATCATAGTGACTACCTCAAAATCAGTGTCATCTGATAAAGAAGAATCATTGTCACCATAATTTTTCCCAAACAACAATGTATTACTTCACATCTACCATGAAATCAAAATTAATTTTGACTCACCTCACTGCCACCTCAAACGTGCTATCAGTTATTTGCCCAATTGATGTTTGATGATGATTATTATGTGCAGGTTCAAGATCAGCGAGGGCAAAACCATTGCATTGGACATCATGTTTGAAAATAGCAGAAGATATAGCACAAGGACTTGCTTACATCCATCAAGTTTCATCCTTAATCCATGGCAACCTAAAATCCTCTAATGTCCTTCTTGGGGTGGACTTTGAAGCTTGTATCACGGACTATTGCTTGGCCTTGTTTGCAGATTCTTTGTTATCCGAAGACCCTGATTCAGCGGCCTACAAAGCACCGGAGGCTCGCAACTCTAGCCGCAAGGCCACTGCTAAGTCTGATGTGTATGCTTTCGGGGTTCTTCTGATAGAGCTTTTGACGGGCAAACACCCTTCCCAACACCCTTTTCTGGTGCCAGCGGATTTGCAAGATTGGGTTAGAGCGATGAGGGACGATGACGGCAGCGAAGACAACCGGCTGGAGATGCTCACGGAGGTTGCCAGTATTTGCAGGGCAGCCTCGCCGGAGCAGAGGCCAGTGATGTGGCAGGTGCTTAAGATGATACAAGGAATTAAGGACAGTGTTACAATGGAGGATACTGCACTTACTTGATTCACATATTTGTGAACTATGTATGCTGAGAAATAATCACAGCAAGTACTTTTAAGTGCTCAATCCTCTTGTTGAAAAGGTGAGAAAATTGCTTGAGCTGGAACTTGGAGGGTGAATACTGAATAGGTTAAGCAATCATTTTTGCGGTAATATCACGAATATTATACAGTAGAACATTATTAACTGCTGTGGCTGGTTAGTGCGGTTTATTATTAGTTCAATAGACAGTGTAAAAATACAATATATGTGAATATATTTGAGCTTATTCAATTTTTCTCTATTTCTCTGACAAGCAAGGGATGTGTCTGCGGTAAAAAGTAAAAAAGGGTGAATGGGGTGAAAACTTTGGCAGGTATAGATGTACACCAGCACAAGGCAATGAAGTGCATGTTTGAATTTCCGAAAAAACTTAAAATTACTTTATACTCTAAAATAACAGTATCTTTCTTCATTTTTGTATTAAAAATTGATAAGATACATTGAAATTAGGCCTTAAAGTCAAGCATAGTAGTTAGTACCTTCTTAGGGAAAAGTTTTATACATCCAACAAAAGACTAATACATCATTCTAATTTTTTAAATGACTAAAGTACCCTTGCGTTATTACAAGCATGGATTTGATACATACAAGTCTCGAACCTGTAATCTTGACATTACTAACATGACACTCCAACCAACTAAGCTAATAGGTTAATTATGCTAAAAAATAATTAATGTTGATACATATAATACTAAATTTTTTAATGTATATTTAATACACATATAAGTTTATATAATAAATTTTGTAACAATTCATTATGATCTAATAATTAAAGTATTTTTTACATATAAAAATCATAATCTTAAATAAAAATCATAAGTTTAATAAAAATTTGCAGGTTTAATAAAGTGTAAATACAGTATAATTTTTAATTTAACATGTAAATACAAATATACTTTTTATTAGACCTGCAAATTTTTATTAAAATTATGATTTTTATTTAAAACTATGATTTTTATATGTAAAAAAATACTTTAATTATTAGATCAAAATTAATTGTTATAAAATTTATTATGTAAACTTATTATATGTGTATTAAATATACATTAAAAAATTTAGTGTTATATGTATCAACATTAATTGTTTTTTTTAGCATAATTGACCTATTAGCTCAGTTGGTTGGAGCGTCATGTTAATAATGCGAAGGTTGCAGGTTCGAGACCTGTATGTGTATTTTAAATTATTTGGAAAATATATTTTAACTTTTACAAAAAAAACTTGTATAACTTAAAAAAAAAACTTACGGATTGGCGAATCCGTAAGGTTCATACGGATTACGAATCCGTAAGAATCGAATCCGTAAGTATGAAGCCTGTAATAAAGCGAGAGTATTTTTGGAAATGCACTGTATTGGAATGGTGTATTAGTCTTTTGCTGGGTGTATAAAGCTTTTCCCTCCTTTTTGGTCAATCTCAGTTCTAGAAAACTAGGTTTTCAAGTAGAGCTGTTGCTTATAGCCATAGGAGTTAGCCCATTGAACAAAGCCTAGTCATCTAAACCAGCAAGTTAAAGCCTGGCTGTTAACTTGTCCTTCTTTTCCAACTTATCGATTTTAAATAAAGAAACTCAAATCTGATTCAGTACTATGTGGAACAACTTTCTTCTGTCAAGGGAGTTGCTATTGACTTCATTGAAATTGCTTTTGGTCCTTAATAAGGGGTGGAAAACTTTTTTTATTTTAAGAATGTCATTTCCATGGAATCACAATTCTCTTGAATAAAATACACAATATAATCATATTTTCGTTGAATGCCTAAATTCTCGTCTCTCTTATCATAATAGAATCGTGATTTCGTTGTATTTTTTTAAATTGTCCCATACATAACAATGGAATTACGATTCCATTGTTATTTTTTTTTGCACCTTTCTTAGCACAACGGAATCTCAATTTAGTTGTTTAAGTTTTTTTTTAATCACAATGGAATTCCGTTGTTATTTTTTTGGCAATCCTTATCACAATGAAATTATGATTGTGCTATGATAAAAACTTAAATTAAAAAATTGAATAAAAAAGAAAAAAATACATTTTGTGTTTTTTATTGATTGAACAGTACTTTTCTTGAGATGTATTGACTAAAAATTGTTTTTGTTGAGGCGTATTGACTGCACAATTTTTTTCTGAGACGTATTAGTTGAACACTATTTTTTTTATAAATCATATTAAATTTAGATGCAATCTAAACCGTCTATATTGTTAGACCAAAGCCATCATGTTCTCCTCTACCTCGAAAACCTCTACCTCTAAAGCCAACTCTACCCTGGTAACCACCTCTCTAGTTTCCACCACCGACTCTATCGAAATTTTCATTTAAACCTTCATTTACACCATCATAACTTGAGGCATTTGCTATGTTCCAACTGCTATTGCTTCTCCAAGTGGTGTTTTGATTAACATCACCAAGTCCAAAATTCCAATTGTTTTTCTTGCCCTAGTTAAAACCTTTATTTCCAAGAGTTAGAATTCTTGTTTTTATTCCTAGCACTCTAAGAGGATTTGTTAGAGTTCCAATTGCTATTGCTTGGATCAGAAGCCTGGTTACCACTCTTCTCAAAGTTCCAATTGCTTTTCTTTCCCTAATATTCACCATATAACTGAAAACATGGCGAGTGTACCTACTGTTGTGTATTGCGATGATGACATGATTTCATCATTTGAAGGAGTAGTGTTTGAATGTCCTAGTGGTTCTGATGTATGATTGAACCCATCAATCATGAGTTTTCCCAAATCTTCCTTGCATTGAAACTCAAACTTCAAGTTTTCTTCAAGGACACAAGGTTGTCTAGAATTCAGAAATGGAAAGTGGGGGAAAAGGTAAGGGATGAAGGTGAATGACACCATGGAAAAGCTTTCCAATAAGCCTAGGAAGAATCGCCACAATAGCTTGAAGCTATTGATAAGAAACATGAGGTTCTTAATAAGAACAAGAGAGAAATCTCTTTTACATGAACTCTGCTTTTATTCACTTAGAAAAATGGAGTTGTCTTTAACATTCAGTTTGACAGCTTTATATACAAAACGAAACTAACTAACTGTAATCGATTATTTCGTCCAAATAATCAATTATTTTTAATACAATAATCGATTATTTCGACCAAGTAATCGATTATTTTGTTCATTAGAAATCTGGAAATCTGTTACGAACAGAATAATCGATTAAATCACCTTGTAATCGATTAAGCCAGACAAACTAAGTTTTACAATGCGCACATGTAATCGATTAAGTACTCATTTAATCGATTATGAGCCAGTAGTAATCGATTAAAACAGTCCAGATTGGTTTCTGTGTGTCACTAAACTCCTTGTAATCTATTATAGGCTTATGGTAATCGATTAAAACATCAAGTATGTGTTTTTAAATTTTTACAAAATTGCTTCTAACAAGTGTTGGAATTTATTGAATTAAATTGAACTTGAGACATCAAAATCCAGCCCTTGTGATCCTTGAGTTGATGTGCCTCTTCATACTTGTCCAAGTTAGCTTGGATGTGATCTTGAAGTGCTTGAATCCTAGCTCTTGTCATTGGTCCTTTAAAGCTCACCAAAGGAAGTGCTTCAAGCTCTCCTCTAGACCTTTGGCTTGGGATAGACCTCCATCATACCCTCCTTCTTGAAAAGAACTTGTCCTCAAGTTTGCTTCCTCACTTGTACCTACATCATACAAAGAAAGATCACAAATATTGAAAGTAGTATTCACACCATACTCACTTTACAACTCAAGATTCTCTAGAGGGAATTTATCCTTCCACTTATGCTTAATGGCTTGTTTAGCATTTTGTTCCATTTTCCTCTCCACATGGCCTTTTACTTGTTCATGCAATTTCCTAACATAAGAAGCTTTAGACAAAGCATTATGATTAATCATAGAAGAAATGTTAGGTAAAGGTAATAAATCAAGAAGAGTTAAAGGATTAAAGCCATAAACAATTTCTAAAGGAGATAAGGAAGTAGTCTTGTGAACTACTCTATTATAAACAAACTCAATGTGAGGTAGACTCTCCTCCCAAGTCCTCAAATTGCCCTTGATGAACCATCTAGCATGTCTCTTGTTGAGTTTTCCTTGACTTTTCAAATATTTAAGAAACTTATGATCCCTATGTATCACAAATTCCTTAGGTAAAAGATAGTGTTGCCAATTTTGCAAGACTCTAACAAGTGCATACAACTTTTTATCATAAGTGGAATAGTTCAAACATGCACCCTTTAATTTCTCACTAAAATAAGCAATAGGATGTTTATCTTGAATCAAAATCCTCCTAATGCCTACATTAGATGCATCCCATTCCAATTCAAAAGAAGCATTCAAATTAGGCAATGCAAAAAGAAGTGCATGATACAACTTATCCTTTCATGGTTTGAAAGCAACTTCATCTAAAAGAGGTTGTATAGCGTTGGGCCATTTTTCTCCTTCCTTTTCAACATGTAAACAAAGAGAGTTAGGAATCATATAATAAAGAGGTTGTTTAGCCAATAACACTCTCTTAATTTGCTTTTCACTGAAGAACAAGCTCTCTTTAGTCTCATGAAATGTTTTTTTTTCTCATTTTCTTTCTCTTTTCTTTTTCTTTTCACTAATTTTTCTCTTTACTAGCTCACTTTTCTTCTCTTTTTTAGGTGCAGTATTTCTTTTTCAACTCCTCAATTCTCTTTTCTTTCATCTTTATTTGATCCTCACACACTTGTCTAGGAGTTAAAGGCCTCAAAATAATTTTCTTGCCTAAGTGCTCAAATTCAAAAGTGTTCTCCATGCCATTGTGTATCACTTTCCTATCATATTGCCATGGTCTACCAAGAAGGATATGACCAGCATCCATAGGTAGAATATCACAAAGAACATTATCATTATAAGCATTAATAAAAAATGGAATGAGTACTTGAGAATTTACCACCACTTCCCCACTTTCACTAAGCCATTGTAGTTTGTATGACCTTGGATGCTTTGTAGTTGGCAAGTGTAATTTCTCCACAAGTCTTGTGCTAGCCAAATTGGTGCAACTCCCTCCATCAATGATAAGTGAGCACACTTTCTTTTCAACTAAACACCTTGTGTGAAAAATATTTTCTCTTTGACTTTCCTCTTTTTCTAGGCAAAAATTGCTCAACATTCTCCTTACCATCAAGAGATCACCTTCCTCGGCCTCCACTAGTGTGAGTTCTTCTTCTTCTTCACTTGAAGAACTATTTGAGTCCCTTTAAGACTCACTCTTTATGCCTCCATCTTCAAGAAAAATCATAGTTCTCTTGTTGGGACATTGGGAAGCAATGTGACCCTTACCAAGGCACTTAAAACACGTGATATTGCTTGATCTTGTTGGAGTTGGTTCCACTATTTTTCTTCTTGAGCTCTCCACCTTCTCTTCTTTATTTTTCACATGAGAAACCTCCCTTTTAGGCTTGTCCTTCCAACTAGAAGTTGCAGCCCCATTGGTCTTGGAAAAGAAAGTTTTTCTTCTTTTTATTTGTTGCTCCACCCTTTGAGCTTTGTGGACTAGCTCCTCAATAGTTGCATATGAGTGTAGCTCCATCACATCTTGAATTTCTCTATTCAAGCCATGAAGGAATCTAGCCATTGTTGCTTCTTGGCTCTCCACAATTTCAGGCCTTATCATCATCAATTCCATTTCCTTGTAGTAGTCATCAACACTTTTATAGCCTTGGAAATGTCTTTGAAGCTTGTTGTGGACTTCCCTTGCATAATAAGTGGGGACAAATCTTTCTCTCAAGCATGCCTTCAAATCATCCAAAGAATTTACTCTTTGCCTCCTCCCTCTCCCTATATCCATTTGAATTTGGTTTCACCATGTCAAAGCATAACCACCAAACTCTAGAGTTGCTAGAGTAACTTTCTTTTCTTCCTCAAATTGTTGGCATGAGAAAATTTGTTCTACTTTCATCTCTCACTCAAAATATTCTTCGGGATCATTATTGCCAAGGAATTTTGTAACTTTTATTTTCACTCCACCTAATCCTCCATTCCTTTCTTCTCTTTCTTCTCTCCTCACCCTCCAATCTTCCTCATTTCTATTTTCCCTCTCAGGATTGTATCTCCTATGTTCTCTTCTATTCTCCCTTTCACTCTTTTCATCATAATAATTTCCTCCATGAGAGGAAGCATACTCACTCAACCTCCTACTACCATAAGCCTCTCCATCTACACTACCATTTGGAGTACTCCTTTTTTGGTTCTTCTTTTGGAACTCCTCAAATTTTGCATTCATTTTGACTTGTAAGTCTTCAATTTGTTTTGTCATTGCTTCCATCAACCTAGAGGTCCTAGGTGACAAAGCATTATCTCTTATTAAGCTCATCTTTCAAAAGAAATGGTTAGCAAAAACACAAGTATGTAAGAAAATTCTCACCCTTGCTAAGTGTTTATCACTCTCACTCGTGTTTGCACATTTTCTAGGCTCTTTCTATAATGTTCTCTCTTGCCTTTTTCCACTCTTATTCCTTTCTATAGTTCTTAAGCAAAAACTTCAAATCAAATCAAGCTTCGTTACTATAGTGAAATAGGAAACAATTCTAGGCTAGGCTCAAGAGTCCAAGAACAAGAAAACTCTAAGACAAAACTTTGGAATCTTAAGAGACAAGCAATAAAAGAATTTTTTTTTGGAAAAGCACCACTCAACTGGAATTTAATGAGACAACTCAAGGAACTATGGAATGTACCAAACTGCACAAAGGAATATGCCAAGTAAATTCAATTGCTAGAAGCTAAATTTCATCTACTTTGCATGTCATACAAGTTCACTTGATTTTGCGGTTCAATGGAAATTTGAACTTATAGCCTTTGTAATTTTGATTTGCTTCTAAATTCTATTTTTCTTTCACTTTTTCCAGTCACCAATGAATAATTTCTTTGGCTGAAAACCAAAATGTTTCTCTTGATGTATTTTTCTTTTGCTTTTGATTGTTTTTTTAACAAGTAATTTTGAAAGCTTTTGTTTTTCTTTTTCACAAGTTCAAGGATCTTTAAAGAAAAGATGAATCACGAAAATATGTTGTATAGCAATTGTAAATTTGCTTCTAACAATTCAATTCAATTTAGGCATGAGAGTAGAATCAAAACAAGTGGTCATACAACACAACACTACAAACAAACAAAAATTTAACAAGAAATCAAGAACTCATGAAGAACATGAAATCACATGGAACTTGAAGAAAGACACTAGGGTTATGTGGTAGATCAATAAACAAGACTAACCTACTAAAGATTTTCACAAAAAACACAAGAACATAAGGAAAAAGAAAGGATTTCAGATTTTTGAATTTTGCAGAAAATTACCTTTGAAGACTTTTAAAGCTGAATCTTGAAGAATAATTCCACAAGGATTAAGCTCTAGATACCATTTGATGTATGATTGAACATATCAATCATGAGTTTTCCTTCCTTGCATTGAAACTCAAACTTTAAGTTTTCTTCAAGGACACAAGGTTGTCTAGAATTCAGAAATGGAAAGTAGGGAAAAGGTAAGGGATGAAGGTGAATGGCACCATGGAAAAGCTTTCCAATAAGCCTAGGAATAATCACCACAATAGCTTGAAGCTATTGATAAGAAACATGGGGTTCTTACACAAGAACAAGAGAGAAATCTCTTTTACACGAACTCTGCTTTTATTCACTTAGAAAATTGGAGTTGTCTTTAACATTCAGTTTGACAACTTTATATATAGAACAAAATTAACTAATTGTAGTCGATTATTTCGTCCAAATAATCGATTATTTTTAATACAATAATCGATTATTTCGACCAAGTAATCGATTATTTTGTTCATCAGAAATCTGGAAATTTGTTACGAACAGAATAATCGATTAAATCACCTTGTAATCGATTAAGCTAGACAAACTAAGTTTTACAATGCACACATGTAATCAATTAAGTACTCATTTAATCGATTAACACAAAAAGTTCCTAATTTTGTGTAAAGCTTATTTAATTGATTACGAGTTAGTAGTAATCGATTAAAACATACTAGATTGGTTTCTGTGTGTCACTGAACTCCTTGTAATCGATTAGAGGCTTATGGTAATCGATTAAAACAACAAGTATGTGTTTTTAAATTTTTACAGAATTGCTTCTAACATATGCTGGAATTTATTGAATTAAATTGAACTTGAGACATCAAAATCCAGCCCTTGTTATCCTTGAGTTGATGTGTCTCTTCATACTTGTCCAAGTTAGCTGGGATGTGATCTTGAAGTCTTGAATCCTAGCTCTTGTCATTGGTCCTTTAAAGTTCACCAAAGGAAGTGTTTCAAGCTCTCCTTCTAGACCTTTGGCTTGGGATGGACCTCCATCAGGTTCTAAAGTTGTCAGAATAAGTGAGGATATGTCGTTAGATGCTTTAAGGAAATCAAGTACGAACGTCGTGGAAGGTAGCATAATTTTACTTGACCTTTTTTACTGCCAACCTATTTATGTAGGTGATGAATGTGTTGAATACGAGTGTATGGAGCTTAAACGCAACGATGATTTGGGAAAAATGTTTTTCATCTTTTTGAAATTTAGTAGCAAAGGTTAGATTGAGTTGAATGCAACTTTTGGTCGATCTCCAGATGAAGTCCATGCCTTGTTGCGCAACAAGGAAACACATATCTACTGATGAGATCTCTGATGCATGATAAATCTGTGTAGTCATGTTTTTACTTTATAAAAATTGTACGTTGGTGGGTTTTTTTTAAAGAAAAGTCAGTATTATCAACGCTTCTGTAGTAGTTGATGTTGATGTTTGTTTTATAAATCAATTAAAGAAACGGTTGTTGTTATTAGGCACATGTTATTTAAACAGTTGTTGAATGCAAAAAAAAAAAAACTAATTCAAGCACAACTAAAAAAAATATCAAAACAACAAAAATTGTGCATAATACATCAAAATATACTTATGATAATGATAATACAACAAGTCAGCCGCCTCTGCCACCATTCTTACTAGTCCTTTTCATTGGTCTCTGTGTGTCTAAGCTGAACCCAACTATTAAGCCCTCCTACAACAATTCCAAAGCTTGTTGTATGAGCTGATGATGACTCGTGCCCTCTGGCACAACTCTAAGCAATAAGCTCTGCATAGCTTCTGATGCTATTAGGGATAGATCTTGCAATAAAAATTACATTATAATTAGGAACTATTTTTTAGTGACAATGTAGAAAAAAAAAATAAAATCCAATTTGCATTACCTGGCAAGAGTAGTCTCTACTTGGTACAGAGTCTGCCAGTGGTTGCCTATGTTGTACTATGACAGACGGTAAACGTACAGGACCATGTGGTAGTTGTCCTTCCTCTAGCAAAATGACATAAGTTAGGAAACCTTGTAAAACTTATGCAGATAGTCATAGGTGCAAGCCTAAGGATCCCCCAGGTGGCACAACATCACCAAGAGAAATGATATGTTGTTGCCACTTTGCCCATGTCCAATCAAAAAGATGATATGTAGGATGCGGAGGTGGCTGGTGTGGAATCATCTGGACATGGCCAAACTACCTCAATACCCTCTCTAGATGATAAGGCCTCATATTGGGCCCGCATCTAATGAAGCCAGAGAAAAGGGTTTGCTATGCGAAAGGCTTCACTGCCCTGTGTTCCTCATATGGACACCACATGACAACATTCGTCTGTAGGTTGTCTAGTCTCTCCAAGATTGAACGAACATGCCCGATACCTCTCAACGGCTTCCATCTGGTAGCTACCAGGTCCCTCACCATATAATCCTCTAGCTCCGAGTAGCCAACAATGAACAGATGCGCAAATATCCATAACTGTAAAAAATATTGATTATAGTAATTAAAAATAATTAAAATACTAAAATAATTTACTTACCATGAGTATTGTCATATAACCTCCACACTGCTTGCTTCTATACTAGCTTGCATAGGAGAGATAGTCATACATGTACGCTAGTGTAAGTACTCCCTATGCATACTCATGGCAAGCATCCAGGTTGCCAAGGTACCAGAGGTAGGCGATATGAATGTGAGTTGAGAACTTGTCGGCAAATATCGTATTATCAATCAAGTGCAAGAGATAAGTCAGCGCAACCCAAACATAAAAGCATGACTCAACATAGAGGTGGTAAAGGTCTTCCAGCCATGTCAACCTCACCTGACACCTACGTTTGTCGTCACATAAGCCTTTATCTAAGTCACAATTCCTAGATGAGTCATCAATAGGATCTTCACACTTCTCTATCAAAGAGTGACGAGACATGATCAATGGGCCTACCTATCACAGGCAAGTGCAGTAAACAAGACACATGATCAGAGTGATGTTCATCTCTCCGACGGGCAGGTGGAAGAAAGATGTCTCCTTGTGTCACCTCTCCAAAAGTGCATTCACCAAGCCCTTGTTCGCAGCATGATACCTTGTTGTAGCAAGGGCTACTCACCCCAACTGGTCGACATAAGCCTGTACTTACAGAAGACTAGGGATGGTAGCACCTGGGTGCCGTGGCTTAGAGGCTTCACCTCTGATAGCTCCTGATGGATCCAGACGTGCCTCTTGTAACGCCTCCTTTCACTCTCTCGTGTTTGATTGATTTTAGATGAAATCTCGTGTCCACTTTCTATTAGAATTATCTTAGTTTATAAATTTCATGAAAATTTCTTTTCGCTTTGCTTGCAAATTCTATTAGTCGTTTATATCATGAACGAATTCTCCCTTCATGGTTATAATAAATTCCATCAATAATTTAGAGTATAATATAGTTCATATTACAGGTTCATTAATAAACAGTCCACATACATCTCATAAGCAAAATAAAAATTACATCTTTGTCACATCTTTAACTCAACATCCATGCATATCCTCAGTTCATCATCCATGCTCGGCTACTACTGTTCATCTGCTCGCCCAAATAAATTGGGGTCATCACAGGTGTCAACCACAGACACAAAATAGGGTAAGTTTATGACAAACATAATTTGAATAAAAGCATATATAAAAGAACATATATCTAGATAGTTATAATAGTATTTATAAAATAATATGCACGCATGATTCTCCCACAGATTAAATCACACCATCTACGCAGCACATAGTTCAAATCATAACATGTTCATCAAGTAATGCATGCTTATCTTCTTTATATGATGCATGACTGAGATCTCAGATTCTCATTAAATGGTACCATAGTCAAGATAGCCCCACTTTCTCTCTGTGGCACAGAACTTATCCAACCAGTCGGGGTAGCCCAGTGGCGCATTGGATAGTCACCTCCACCCATGTGATCATCATGGTGGTGTGGTCCTCACTGTCTCAACTACCCCCTAGTTCATAACTCCTTTGAACGCGTGGACTCAGTTAAGCTATCTGACAAACAACTCCACATACTAGCCCTCGCCAGGCATATGCATATGGAAATGCATGAATGATTTATTTTTATTATTTAATTATTCTTTTTCTCATACATCTCAAAGCCCAACATCTTTCACAACTCATGGCATATGCTTTTTAAATAACACGTAAAGCTTCTTTCAAACATCACAAAAAGCTTTACTCCACAGTCTAAGCATACAGCCATAGCTCAACAAAACTCTTGGAATCCATAAATAATCACAACATATTTAACAACACAAGGATTCCAATACTTCATCCCTCTTTGTTTCTTTAGAACATTTCATCAAACACATGATGTGCAAGCTTGAATTCTTAGAATTCTTTAAAGAAAAAACTTTACTTAATCTTAATCTTTATATTGTCCAACACAACATAATTTCAACATAACTCTAATATCATAACAAACATGCTCAAGGTATTTATTTCAACAAGCTATCTCACTTTACTACTCAAAATAAAACATCTAAACTTTAGAAACTGTTTACGTACTACCATTGCAAGCAAATACATATAAATTCCAGTCAACATAAGTTTAGTATCAATATATAAACTCA
>PYAF01004550.1:53287-71326 GCA_007407185.1 Glycine tomentella | reverse complement strand
GTGGCTCTCCAGAACTTGCTTCTTCTATTATTTGCTTTGAATTCCCTCTTTTTGGCCTGCAAATGCTCAATTAGTATTAAAATGCCTTATGTAACACAAAATACTAAATATGCCTAATTTCTAGAGCTATTTTCTAACTATTTAATACGAATATGGCCTAAAACTAAGCTATTATTAAGATGTGTTTACAACACATCAACATACCAACACAATAACTACTTATCACTAATCACAGAACACTATCATAGTGTTCGTCTTAACCCCAACTCGTGGGTCAATAGTCACTATGTACCATAACCACCATCCCTTTGGATATAGTGGTATATAACTAAGGGAAATACTTCCCAAAATATCCACATAGCACTGCTCTTAGTGCTTAACATTTTCTCAACCACTGAACACCATCATAGTGTTCATTTCATCACAAGGTACATAGATTAATAAAACAGTGTCATCCAAGCAAGGAATCACCTCGAAGAACGATGAGCTTACCTGGTCAGATCGTGCTTTATCATTAATCCTCAGATTAGTGATCTATGCCGCTAACACCTTGGTGTCTCGCCCTATTCAAAGCATACAGCACAGTCGACATCAGTATAACCATACCAGGTACCTGACAACGGTTCTCAACCGTTGAGATGAAAGGGAACATAATTCCTTTCCATAAACCTCTCAGTCCTCTAGCTTAGGGTTATCAGACTAACCACTTCATAGGCCACTCACAAATCCTTAGCAGGATCATTCTCAGCCTGGCCAAGGCCTTAGAGTTTTTCTAAGACTCTGTATTAGTCAATCCAATGTTCTATTAGTTCATAAATCAACAACTATCCAATATGGCCAAAACAGATATACCAATACGTTTTCACCGTTTATTTGGCCTTATGAACAATTCTTGTAAAGGCACTTAGGTTCATACCTATCTCAGTACCTTCCATTTACTCAACCTTCTTCCTACTCATACTAAACTCAGGGTTAAAGCCAAACTTCATCAAAAATCAAGTTTCAAAGTTCCATATTCCTCAGAACATCCTCCTGATCATGCTTTTCTAAAGAACCTAAGCCTAATTCTAGCCCTAACACCAATGGGTTACTATTCACCCCATTACCCAAATCATAAATAAACGGTGAAAGCTTGAGTTTCTTACCTCAAATCTGTCGAGGAAGGCCGGAGAATCCCTTCTCCTAGCTCTGATATCCAAAAATCGCCTTCTTCTTCTCTCAGAACTCAGCTTTCTCAAGGTTCTCAGGAAATGGGGTTTCTCTCAGAATCTTGGCTAGAATTTAGCTCATATAAGGTTCTAATCATGTTTTATGGTAATTAGGAGGTGTTTGAATGAAGCTTGGAGAAGTTATGAAGCTTTCCCCAGGCTCCAATGGCAGAATTGCAGAGGAAGAAGAGACAAATGGGGTTTTTCCCCCAAAATCGCGTGAAGTGACCTTTTATACTGGTCCTGACCGACATGCTGCGCCAATCGCGCCACTCTGGCGCCAAAATCCAGTGCATATGGCGCCACTCTGGCGCTCCTGGCGCCAATTTCCAGCATCTGTGGCGCTCCTGGCGCCAGACTCCGTCCGTCGCTAAATCCGTCACTAATTCTGTCGCTAATTCCGTCACTAAGGCTTTTGTGACAGAATTTTATAAATTTAAATTTTTCTTTCTTTCTTTATTTTATCTATCAAGCCTAGGTTATTATAACGTCTAATATGCTTTGAGCATTACGTGCCGATACTAGTCTGATCCTGGAGAGGTTCACTGCACGGCCGTAAAGACGATCCTAAAGTACGTGAAAAGGACTAAGGATCTGTTTCTGGTCTATGGTGGCAATAATGAGCTGAAAGTGAAGGGATTCACTGATGCTAGCTTCCAGAGTGACAGAGATGACTGTAAATCTCAGTCAGGCTTTGTCTACACCTTAAATGGTGGAGCAATTTGTTGGAAGAGTTCCAAGCAAGAGACCATGTCAGACTCAACTACCGAGGCATAATACATAGCAGCTTTAAAAGCGGCTAAGGAGGCAGTCTGGATCAAGAAGTTCATTTTTGAACTTGGAGTGGTTCCATCTAATGTTGATCCAATACCTATGTATTGTGACAACACTGGAGCTATAGCCCTGGGCAAGGAACCCAGGTCTCATCAGAGGTCCAAGCATGTGCTCTGCAAGTATCACCTCATCTAAGAAATAATAGAAAGGCTGGAGATAAAGATGGACTACATTCCCACTGATGATAATTTGGCCGATTCTTTGATGAAGGGTCTCTCTCAGAGAAAACATGATAGTCATTATGAGTCTTTATGTTTGACACGTCGACTTGATTAACTCTAGGCCAAGTGGGAGATTGTTAGTATATAGGTATCCTAGAGACAATCTGATTTATCAGTTGAACACCTTGTATTATTTCATGATTAATAAGAGTAATCTTTATCTTTATCATATTTATGTCTCACCTATATTTATAGTAATATGCATTTAAAGATAAAGGTGATTGAGCATTTTTAGTTTAATATTTTTCTATTCTTCTTAACTTATTTGACTTCTGTTGGACTTTTATTTTCTCATTCTAATTTAGTTTTTGTCTTAGGCAAACAAGTGGTCTTAATTGCTAATTGTTGCTTATTTTTGAATTTTATGCTCACTTGACCTATCTTCCTTGTGTAGGACCTAGAGAGCTCTACAGAACTTTAAATGACACATATGAGTAGTTTCAGGAAAGATAAGGAAAAGATCTACAATTTTGTCAGAGATAAGCCAAGGCCAATTCTGTTATTTTGAGGGTCATTTTAGGTTTGGAAGTCAGAACCTCTGCACTTGAATTTTGGGCTACGAGTTGCATTTTTAGTAGTGTAATTAGCATAATTAATTAGATTAGATGGGTCTACTCATGGCCCATCCTTTCCTACTGACTTAGTCACTATATCCTAGTGCAATTAGGGAGTGAATTATTATGCTACATTTGAGCAAAAATAGATTTTGTATTTTCTTTTTAAGTTTTCAGAATTAAAACCTTTTCTCTCATTGTTCTTCATTTTCTTCTTCATTTTCATTTTTGTTCTTGCATTTTCGTGCACTAATTTCGTGGGTTTTCCATTGATGATGATCATGGAAGGCTAAATAATCAATCAAATCAAGGATCTAGTCCAAGCAAGGAGAATTTGAGTTCTCGTTTGGTATTTAAATTTCTGTGTGAATGCTCACTTTCTTCTTCAATCCTTTATTCAGTTTTCATGATTATAAATGTGTTTAGGATTGAAAATGGATTAGGTTATGGATTCATTTCCTAATTTCGAATTTTAATCACATATTATTTGGATGATATTTCAATTAGGTTTGTGGTTTCAATTAATTTGGGGGTTAATTTGATTGAACTGCTTCTAATGAAATTGAATGAACTTTCATAACATAATCATTATCTAAGAACTATGTTAATTCGCATAGCTTGGTTTGGTGAATTGGATTGATTCTTTAAATTTTTTTACAATACCTCTTATCAGTTCTATTAGTTTCTGCATTTTTCTTCAATTGTAGTTTGTGTTTTCGTAATTTTTGTTGGATATAGGGGGAGCAACAAGAAGAATGAAGCTTTTGACTTAGAAGTGTTTTGAGCTTTTCACATGCCTTGAAGATTGAAATCCAAATCCAAGTGTATGAGAAACAAATCTATTGATCCTTGCATTAGCATACATATAGTCATTTATATGCTTAAGAGTTTTTAACAAAGAATCAAAGCTATTTCAAAAACGATCTTAATGGGTAAAGTTTGTGGAAAAATATAAATTCACTGTTTTAATCGATTACCCATAATAGTAATCAATTATATTGTTCATGTTTGAAACTGTAAAAGCTTTGATAAACATTTTAATCGATTACATCATAGATTAATCGATTATATGGCTTATGTTTACAACTAGAAAAGCTTTAATGTATATATTAATCGATTACGCATTTCTTGTAATCGATTACATAGTATAATTCAAGTATAATACATTTCTACTTTAATCGATTATCGTTCATTGCAATCGATTACACAAACTATCTTGCGTTTTCACTAACTTAATCTATTACCATCATTTGTAATCTATTACATAGGCTATTTTGAGAAAACCTGCTTTGTTGCCGTAATTGATTACCATTATTCGTAATCGATTACACAGGCTATTTCTGAAATAAGACTTTTCTGACATAATCGATTACAGCTCGGTTTAATCGATTATATTGTTCGTTGTGAAACCTAGAAAGCTGTCTTAAACACTTTAATTGATTAAAAGGTAATTTAATCGATTACATAGTTCGTTTTAATTGATTATTGGGCACGTTTAATTGATTACAAGTTGTTACAAATCTTTATTATAAATAGAAAGAAAGCTTGGCTTGCAACAAAACTTGAACACTTTGTATTTTCTGAGCATACACAAGCCTTCTAAGAGTTTGAAAGTGAATTTCTGGGTTTACTAACTTCTCGTCCCACTGTTTAATCATCATGGGCTATTGAATGTTTTTTGGGCAAGAAACTTCAAGAGTTTAAAGGAGAGCATGTTCTGAAAGTTTGTTTCTGTATTCAACCTTGGTTGGTAATTCATTTGCATTCATCTTCAATGGATCATCAGGTTGCTTCTCTCCTTAATCTCTGAGTGTAATTTCGATTTTACAATTTCTGTTATTTGATACTATTGTAAGTGGATTCTTGAAGCTTTGGCTAGAGTAGTGTTCTCTAGGAAAGAACAAAGTAGTGTTCTCTGGTTCTTGTTCTTTAGGAGTCTAATAAGGTTTTAGATTTCTATTCTTTATCTAGTGTTGATAAAGAGAGGTTGTTGTAAAGCTTGTAAGAACAAAAATTTATAATAGTGGAACTCTAATCTAGTGTTGATTAGAAGAAACTGGATGTAGCTTCTGTTGTGAAGTGAACCAGTATAAATTGCTTGTGTTGTTTTTCTTTATCTTTATCTTTACAAGTCATCTTGTTCATTTGATATTGTTTTCATAATCATTACCTAACAAGTTCTGTTTTGAGCTATTAGTTTCTTGAACTGAGTTAGTTGATTGAATAAGAGCATTCTTGGTTTTAAAAGTGATAAAGATCCTTAACTCTGATTTGATAAATAATTTTAAAAGATCAAGTTTAAACCAATTCACCCCCCTTGGTTATTGTGGGTATTCCTATTGTTTTCAATTTTTACTCATTGCATGCAAACTGTTCAACAAAAATCCCCTACTGTTTATTAGTGAATTGAAGTTGGAACCAAATTGATCGTGTCTCTGAGTAGACCTAGGTTAATCCTGTGCTATAGAATTAACTTAGTTTAATTGTTTTGAAGCTATACGACATCGGTGATCAAAAGGCACTAGGAATAGAACAAGTGTACACTCAAGAATCTATGATAGGGATCATGATCATGAGGATTCGAGGACACTACACGTTTATTGCCTAAAGCTAGTTCCTAGTTTTGAATAATCGAGAAAGGGCATTGATGATCTCAATAAGACTAGTACGACATCTTCTACTTGTATAGAGATACAAGGTATGGACCTTATGGAATGCAGACATGGTGATGCCTTAGCTAATGTCGTGGGTGGATCTGTTAGGGAACCAATGGCATTGAACTGACCCGCCAAGAGACTCCACAAGGATTCTTTAAAATATCATTGGATTTGTAAAGTCTCTCATCGTTTGGTAGTGTGGGTCGTCCAAGACTTGAGGATGTCATCGAATACTGTGTTCTATGGTTATACTTTGACTGTACAACTCTATCCACCTGAAAATGGGGAGAATAGTGTACTCTTGGCTATAACCTGAATACATGAGTATAAATGGACATGCCAAAAGTGTTGGACACATGGGGAGCTAAAAAAAGGTCAAAGCAAGGCTAGAGTAATTGTCTTAAAGTTTTAGCTTCTTACATGCCCAATCAATTTGAAGGCATTTGTAATTTGTCTAAGTAGTTCAAGTAGATTGCCTTGTGATCCTTGCATTACATTAGCATACTCATATGTATGCATTCATATCTTGAAGATAGCATATAGGATTATATGTTTGCATTTGAAAAGAAAATTCCATGGCTTATATCTTGGAAAAATCAGATTGTGCACTACCTTAATCGATTACAGGCAATATGTAATCGATTAGAAGCTTGTGTTACATCTGAAAAAGCCATGAAGAACACTTTAATCGATTACAAGAAAAGTTGATGTATGTCTAAACCCATTAGACATGAATTTTCCAAATCTAGCAATGAAACCCAATCTTCAAGCAACTTTCAAGAACACACAAGCTGTCCAAGCTTTCATGAAAATGTATGGCTGGAAACTTTCTTTAATGGCAGCAATGGAAGATGGAAGAGAGGTTAGGGATGAAGATGGAAGACACCATGGAGAAGCTCTCTTATAAGTCTAGGAAGAATCACCACAATAGCTTGAAGCCATTGATAAGAAACCAGAGGTTCTTGTACAAGAACTTGAGAGAAACTCTCACAACAATTTTTAGAATTGTATAAATGAACCAAAGTTAGTTACATTCAGTTTGTGGACAACTTATATAGGCCACGAAATTACACATCAAATGCACATGAAATGACAATTCAAATGAAGCTTGAAGTGCAACAAAAGGAGCCTAAATGTAAGCTTCCTTAAGTGACCCTTGGCTGTCCCAAATTAAAAATTGATTAAGACATCAAAATCTAGCCCTTGTTCTCCTTGGATTGGTGTGCTTCCTCATGCTTGTCCAAGTTAGCCTTGATGTGGTCTTGAAGGGCATAAGTTCTAGCTCTTGTCATGGGTCCTTTAAAGCTCATCAAAGAAAGTGCTTCAAGCTCTCCTTTTGGCTTGGAATGGACCTCCATCAAAAGTGTAATTGATTACAAAGAGAACTTTACGAAATATAAATGTTTGCCTTAATCGATTACCACTTACTATAATCAATTACCTAGGCTTATTCCATAACTGAGCATGTCTGGCTTAATCGATTACCATTCTTCTGTAATCGATTACCAAAGCTTATTTCATAACTTCGATTGATTGCTTTAATGGATTACATCACGTATTAATTGATTACTTTGTTCGTGAAAGTTTTCCAGAATGCTCAAGAACATTTTAATCGATTATCTGGCGTATTAATCGATTACATATGTTAAAGTAATTGATTACAGTTACGTATTAATTGATTACATTATGTTAAATCAGTTTTCTATTTAAAGCTTGTTGGGTCTGTGCTTTCATTAACGAATTACTCTTTGAGTTTACGATTTACCCAAAGATTTCTAAGCTTTCAAAAGTCCAAGAAACTGATTTTCTGAGTGAAACACATCTTGTGTGAGATTAAAAGATTATTGATTCATTAGAGATGATGTGTTAAGATAAAAGAGAATTTCAAGAGAGTTGATTATGTGCATTAGCATTCATACAACCTAGAATTGAGTGGTAACTTCGTTCATTCATTCATTAAGGATCACAGGTTGTGTCTCTCTTGAATCTTACTTTTAGATTTTGTGTGTTTCATATTTCAGTTTTAAAGATCAAATAGTTTCTTTCAAGCTTTCTAGAGTAGTGTTCTCTAGGGGTAAAGATCTAAGTAGGGTTCTCAGGTTCTTTGAGATTTGATTTCTATTAGGATTTTAGAATTATGATTCTTTATCTAGGGTTGATAAAGATAATCACTTGTAATTGCTTGTAAAAGAACATATTTGATTTAGTGAAAACTCTAACCTAGTGTTGGTTGGAAGACACTGGATGTAGCCTCTATGTTTGTGAGGTGAACCAGTATAAATTGTTGTGTCTTGTTTTCTAATCTGGTTATCTTTCATTACTTGTTCTTGGGTGATCAAATTATAATCAAACTGAAAGTAATTTTGTCATTATATCTTGATTGAAAGAAAGTTTCTGATTTTGATAAAAGGGTGATTGAGCGATACAATCCATTTTAATTCCATAAATTATTTCAAAGAAAATTTTAAATAATTGTTTTAACCAATTCACCCCCCTCTTGGTTATTTGAGTGTGTTCATTGTTGTTTTAAATTGGTATCAAGAGCTGTTTCTTGAGTGTTATTCAAGATCACTATATTTTTTTAAAGAAAATGAATACCACACAAATTACCTTCAAAGAGGGTGTCTCCCTAAATCGTCCTTCGATGTTTTAAGGAGATCATTTTAACTTTAGGAAAAACAGAATGCAGATCTTCATTCAATCAAATGATTCTGATGCATGGAATGCTATAGAAAAAGATCCTTTGGTCCCTATGAAAACAATTGATAATAAATTGATTCCCAAAGAATGGGATGAGATGACAGATGCAGAAAAAAGAGTTGTGCAATATGATTTTAAAGCTAAGAAAATGATCACTTCTGCACTCTCGTCTAATGAATTTTTCAGGACTGTTAGGTGTAAAAGTGCTAAGGAGATGTGGGAGATGTTAGAAGTTACTCATGAAGGCACTAACGAAGTTAGAAGACCAAGAAAGCATGCTTTAATTCATGAGTATGAGATTTTCATGATGAACTCCACAGAATCCATATCTCAACTGCAAACAAGGTTCACTCACATTGTGAATGTTCTTGGTCTTGGGAAGACTTTTGATACTGAAGAGTTAAAGATCAAAATCCTGAAATGTCTTACAAGATTATAGCAACCAAAGGTTACAACTATCAAAGAATCAAAAGACCTCTCCAAGATGTCCATGGCTGCACTTTTCGATAAGCTTCTTGAGTATGAATTAGAAATGTCACAATTAATACATTCTGAAAATGCAGATAAAAGGAAAAAGAGTATAGCCCTGAAAACTGCATCATCAAATGTGGAAAAATAAGAAGACTCAAGTGATGAACATATGAACCTAATAGTGAATAAATTCAGCAAGTTTATGAGAAGAAACAAGAACAAAAAGCTGTCAAAGTTTAACAGGAAAAATGACAACAACAACAACTCCACCAACTTCACTTGCTTCTAATGTGGTAAGCCTGGCCACATTAAAGATGATTGTCCAGTTTTTTTGAAGAAGCAACAAGGTGAAAGGAAGACAAAGAAAGAAGGGAAGCTGAAGAAGGCATCCATAGCATGGGAAGACAATGATTCAACAACTTCCGGATCAACTAGTGAGAATGAACAAGCAAATATATGCCTCACTTCAACAATAAGTGATGATAAAGAATTCTCAAGTGCTAAATCTGAGGTAAATTCTGAATATAATAATATTGTTGATGCTTTCCATGATATGCATGAAGAGACTCAAAAGATTGCAAAATCCAACAATAAGCTGAAAGGAGATCATAGATAGCATGTCACCAAACTTGCAGAAAAGCAAAGTGAACTTTGTAAGTTGAAAGAAGAGAATGAGAAATTTCTTTCAAGTTACAAAGCCAATGGGTGTGTATGTCCTTCTTCATTTTTAAAGGCAGAAAAATGCAAAAATTTACAAGAAGAGCTTGATACTTTCAAAAGGAGTCACGGTGAGAAGTATATGCTATAACTTTTAGAAAATAATTACTTGGTTGATCTTTTGAAAAGGCTTTATAAAGGAAAATGCAAGTTGGCTGAAATGTTAAGTGTGAAAAAATATGCTGGAGATACTTCTGGTTTGGGTTACAAACATGGTTCAAAATCTTTTGGAAAAACCAAATTTGTACCACCAAAATAGAAGAATCAAATGAGCTTTTATAAATCAAATGACTCATTTTGAAAGATCATCTAAAGCTGTAACTTGTAACTATTGCATGAAGAAAGGACATACATCTCATAGGTGCTATGCTAGAAGATATTATGTGCCAAATGGAGATTGTATTTAGGTGCCAAAGAAAAAGAAAATAGCTAACCCCTATGGACCCAACCTCAATTGGGTATCTTTCTTTGTCACTTGATTTGAATTTTGCAGGTGTGTGTTGGATTTAAAGGAAGCTGCAAGAAGATTGAAGCAAAGATAGCTTAAAGTTTTAACTTTTTACATGCCCAATCTTGATGACATTTGTAATTATCTAAGTGGCTCAATTTATTTCCTTATGATCCTTCATGCATTTGCATCATCATTCTCATACATACATATCATTGATTATTAAACTAAAATGGTTAAATGGTTTTTCAAAGTTCAAGTCCTCATGGTTGAAGTTTTTGAAATATGAAAAAACTTACTGTGATAATCGATTAAATGGATTTGTAATCGATTACATGCTTTCATTTTTAAAACTGGAAAAGCCATGAAGAACAGTTTAATCGATTACTATGTTCTTGTAATCGATTACATAGTGTTAAATGAAAACTATGCATTGTTGCTTTAATCGATTACCATTTATTGTAATCGATTACATAGGCTATATCTAGAAAACATGTCGTGCTGCTTTAATCGATTACCATGAAGTGTAATCGATTACATAAGTCTTTTATATATCCTTGTCTTGTTGCTTTAATCGATTACTTGACAATATAATCGATTATTATGTTCATAAATATTTTCCAGATAGCTTAAGAACGGTTTAATCGATTAAACGATATATTAATCGATTATATTTCATAAATTAATCAATTATACTTACGATTTAATCAATTACAGTTTGTTAAATCTGTTTTTCTATAAATAGCTTGTGAGTTTATTGATTTGTAACTTACTAGAAATCATTTCTACGAAATACCCATTACTCATAAAGCTTTAAAATCTGAGAAAGAATTCGTTCTGAATTAAAAACAATCTTCATCCAAACACAAAAGTCTCTATTGGTTGTTGATGAAGATTTAAAGCAAGATTGACAAATAAAGGTCTTCAAGAAAGCATTTTCTACTGTCATGCATTCAATCTCTGCTTGGTTATCTGTGTTCATCTCATTCATTTGCAAAGGATCATGAGGTGATATCTTTCTTGAACCTTTGACTGTGTAGTTCTTTTGTTTGATTTAGTTTTTTGTGTTGATTTCTAAAACAAATTAGTTTCTTTAAAGTTGTATCTAGAGAAGGATTTTTTCTAGAGGGTAGAACTGAGTAGTGTTCTCAGGTTCTAGATCTTAAAATCTATAGGGTTTAGATTTTGTTTCTTTGTCTAGGTTTGACAAGGAAGGTATCTTGTAAAAAGCTTGTAAAGAATATTATTTGTTTAGTGGAATCTCTAACCTAAAGTTGGTTGGAAGTAACTGGATGTAGCCTCCAAGGTTGAGAGGTGAACCAATATATATCATTGTGTTCTTTGTTCTAATTCTGTTTCTTTTCTCATTGCTTATTTTTTGAGTGATTAAGGAATTATCAACAAGATTTATTTTCTGGCATTACTTGAATTCCGAGGGTGATTTTGGTTGGAAGAAAGATTATGTTTTTAAAAGATTTTATGTGATACGATCCATATTACATATTCCGCAAATTGTTTTAAGTAAAATTTTTAAATCCTTGTTATAAACCAATTCACCCCTCCTCTTGGTTTATTTGATTAGCGTTCATTGTATTTTCAGTGTGTCTAAGAGCCAAATCATCACTATGGTATCTTGAAAGTGGTTGCTCTAGACATATAACAGGTGACATATCTATGCTTACAAATGTTATACTAAAAGATGGAGGATTTGTCACTTATGGTGATAACAATAAAGGGAAGATAGTTAGAGAAGAAAACATAGGAGACAACCTTAAAACTA
This sequence comes from Glycine tomentella, assembly GCA_007407185.1. Lineage (NCBI taxonomy): Eukaryota > Viridiplantae > Streptophyta > Magnoliopsida > Fabales > Fabaceae > Glycine > Glycine tomentella. The sequence continues at coordinate 59,736 of PYAF01004550.1, read as the reverse complement.
TGATAAGAAATGTTTTATATGTTGAAGGCTTGAAACATAATCTCCTAAGCATAAGCCAACTATGTGATAAAGGTTTCAAAGTTTCCTTCAATAACAACTTTTGTTTGATTTGTGATGGTCAAAATGGTGAGATTATCCATGTTGGTAAGAGAAAGGGTAACATATATGTTCTTTCCATTGAGCATGCATTCATTCACAACACTAGCTGCGTAGTTAGTAAAATTAATGATACATGGTTATGGCATAGGAGGGCTAGTCACTTAAACATGCATCATATGAACAAACTTATAAGAAAAGACTTAGTTATAGACTTACCTAAGCTCAAATTTGAGAAGAACAAAATATGTGATGCTTGTCAAAAGGGAAAACAATCAAAGAATTCTTTTCAAAGTAAAAATGTTGTTTTTACCTCTAGACCCCTTGAATTACTTTATATGGATTTATTTGGTCCTTCTAGAACCATGAACTTGGGGGCTAATTTCTAAGAGCTTGTTATTGTTGATGATTACTCTAGATACATTTGGACTTTGTTCATAAAATCCAAGAGTGATGCATTCACATCATTTAGAAAATTAGCCAAGATCATTCAAAATGAAAAAACTTGCAATATTGTTTCAATAAGAAGTGATCATGGTGGTGAATTCTAAAATGAGTATTTTGAAAAGTTTTGTGAAGAATATGGAATCAACCACAATTTTTTAGCTCCAAGAACACCCCAACAAAATGGGTGGAGAGGAAAAACAGATCTCTTGAAGAAGGAGCAAAAACCTTTCTTAATGAAACAAACTTGCCTCAACATTTTTGGGCTGATGCAGTGAGTACAGTGTGATACACTTTGAATATGTTATTCATAAGACCTCTTTTGAAGAAAACCCCTTATGAGTTGTACAAAGGAAGGAAGCCAAACATATCTCACTTAAGAGCATTTGGCTGGAAATGTTTTGTTTTAAATAATGGTAAAGATTCTCTTGGCAAATTTGATGTTAAAGCTGATGAAGGTATCTTTCTTGGTTACTCTTTGCAAAGTAAAGCTTATAGAATCTTTAATAAAAGAACATTGTGTGTAGAGGAATCTGTACATGTTATATTGATGAGTCTAACTCCTCTAAGGAGGAAAAAGAGTGTGATATTGATGCAGGACCAATGGAATAATTTCTGCAACTAAATGATCTAAATGAAAAGGAAAAGGCAGAACCATATAATCAAGCGGAACAGTCAACACCATTACAAAAGCACAAGGATTAGAGAACAACTAAAGACCTTTTCCTTGACAATATTATTGGGGAAGCTTCCAAGGGAGTTTCTACTAGATCCTCTTTAAGAAATCTTTGTTGTACTATGGCTTTTGTTTCACAGATTGAACCAAAGAGCATTGACCAAGCTTTGCTTGATGAACATTTGTTGATGACCATGCATGATGAATTGAATCAATTTAAGAGAAATGAAGTTTGGGAATTAGTTCCTAGATCCTCTTCTCACAAACCTATTGGTACCAAGTTGGTTTTTCAAAACAAACTTGATGAAAGTGGAATCATAGTAAGGAACAAGGCCATATTGGTTGCTAAAGGATACAACCAAGAGGAAGGCATTGACTATGATGAAACATATGCTCCAATTGCTAAATTGGAAGCCATTAGGTTGTTGCTTGCATATGCATGTTTAATGGATTTTAAATTGTTCAAATGGATGTTAAAAGTGCATTTTTAAATGGTTATATTGAGGAAGAGATATATGTTGATCAACCTCCTGGATTTATTGATTTCAAACATCCAAACCATGTTTTTAAACTGAGAAATGCTTTGTATGGTTTAAAACAGGCTCCAAGGTCTTGGTATGAGAGATTGAGCAAATTTTTGCTTGACCAATCTTTCATAAGAAGATAAGTGGACAAAACCTTGTTCATCAAGAAGCATTACAATGATATCTTGTTGGTTCAAATCTATGTTGATGACATTATATTTGGTTCGACCAATCAAGCTATGTGCAACGAATTTTCTATCTCAATGCAGAGTGAATTTGATATATCAATGATGGGAGAACTCACATTCTTTCTAGGACTACAAGTCAAGCAAATGAAGAATGGGACATTTCTTACTCAAACCAAGTATTGCCTAGAGATGATAAAAAAATTTGAAATGGAGAAGAGCAAGGATGCTGCAACTCCAATGGCTACATCAACTTATCTTGATTCAGATGATAAAGGAAAAAGTGTTGATGAGTCAAAATACAGAGGAATGATTGGATCTTTGTTATACTTAACTGTAAATATACTTGATATTATGTTAAGTGTTTGCTTATGTTCTAGATACCAAGCAAATCCCAAGGAGTCTCACCTTACTCCAATAAAAAAGATACTAGTCTACACCGAAAGATGGACTTTGGTATCCTAAAGGTACATTTATCAACCTGATTGGATATTCTGATTCTAACTTTGCTAGGTGAAAATTGGATAGGAAGACTACTAGTAGAACATGTCACTTGTTGGGCAGCTCACTAATCTCTTGGCACTGCAAGAAGCAATCATGTGTTGCTTTATCAACTGCTAAAGGTGAGTATATCTGCTGGAAGCTGCTGTGCACAAAGCCTTTGGTTGAAGCAACAACTCCAAGATTTTGGTGTTGAATTAAAGGAAAAAGCCCTACTTTGTGATAATACAAGTGTTGATTCAAGAGAAGTCATGAGAAGTTGGACAAGGAATCAAGCTTTGGAGTTTTGTGGTTTCAACATGCCTCATTTCAAAAGTGCCATGGAAGCTTGAAGATCAATTTGATTATTGTAAAAGGAAAGAAGTGGTATCTGATAATCCAATGTGCATATCATGCATATCATTCATTTAGGATTGTTAGATTGAAGGCTAATACAAAAGCATTTAATAAATAAGGCTAATTAAAATCAAGTTTTTGGAAAAATGAAGTTTTTCTATTGTAATCGATTACAGACATGTTGGCATCGATTATTTTGTTCTTCGTGCCTTCTGGAAAACAAATCAGGAACATTGTAATCGATTACATATCGAATTAATCGATTACCTAGGCTAAAATTGAAATAATAATCTTTCTGTCTTAATCGATTATAGAAGCTTGTAATCGATTACATATCATGCCTATGGGTTACATGTTTTGCTAATTTAATCGATTACCAAAAACAGTAATCGATTACTCAGTGTATTTTGAAAAATCATGGATTCCTGTCTTAATCGATTACATGATGGGATAATCGATTATTATGTTCATAGCTCAAACCCAGAACATATCAGAAACACTTTGATCGATTACTTTCTTGAAATAATCGATTACATATGCTAAATAATTGATTATTTTCAGTTAGAAAGCTGTTATAAATAGAACCCATTGCTCTGTGTTTTAAAGGGTTGTACAATTCGTATTCTGAGTAATCACAAACATTCATGAGCTTTCATTAGTGAGTTTTCTGAGTTCAAAAACATCTAGGCTTCACCAAAATTCATATGGGTTTTTGATTTGATGAGTGAAGCATCATTAAGTCTCAAGGAGTAAGGAAAAGGATACTTTAAATTTGTCATTCTTTCTTTCAACATGGTGAATCATTCATATGCATCTTGTTCATTGGATTATCAGGTGAATTCGTTCTTTATTCTTTGTGGTTGTAAATCCTTTCTTTGATTTCTGTAAAGATTGGCTTATTGTAAATGGGTTTCTTGCAAGATAACTAGAGATAGTGTTTCTCTAGGGGTTGCTGAGTAGTGTTCTCAGTGGGGTTGGTCTCTAAGGATCTAATAGTGTTTTAGATCTCTGAACTTTATCTAAGGTTGATAAAGAGAGACTTGTAATATCTTGTAAGAATATTAATTTGCAATAGTGGAACTCCATTCTAGTGTTGAGTGAAAGAACTGGATGTAGCTTCATAGTGTTTGAAGTGAACCAGTATAAAATTGTGGCTGATCTTATTCTATTCTCTTCATCTCCTTATTGCTTTGGTTTGTGAATCAAATTATTTGCACAGAAAGATTTCAATTGTCTATTGATTTTCTTGACAGAGGAATTTGATTGAATATAAGATTCTTGGTTTCAAAACAACTTTCAAAGTGATAAAGATCCTGTGAAAACTCTGATTATAAAATTTTTAAATATCAAGGTTCAACCAATTCACCCCCCTCTTGGTTGTATTGAAGTATTCCTATTATTTTCAATTGGCATCCAGAGCTGGTTCTTGAAAGTTACTCAAGATCACTTTTTCTTTTCAAAAAGAAATATGAATACTTCACAAATAACCTTTAAGGAGGGTGCCTCTTTAAACAGACCTCCTATGTTTGAAGGGAAACATTTCAGTTTTTGGAAAAATAGAATGAAAATCTTTATTCAATCAAATGACCCAAGAGCATGGAATGCAATAGTGAAGGGTCCTTTTATTCCAAAGAAAACTGTGGCAGATGAATTGATTCCCAAAGAATGGGATGAGATGACTAAGGATGAACAAAAGGCTACACAATATGATTTTAAAGCAAAAAATATGATTACCTCTGCACTTTCCTCTGATGAATTTTTCAGGACTGTAAGATGCAACAGTGCTAAAGAAATGTGGGAGATGCTTGAAATTACTCATGAAGGAACTGAGGAAGTTAGAAGATCAAGGAAGCATGCTTTGATCCATGAGTATGAAATATTCAAGATGAACACTAATGAAAGCATTTCTCAGCTGCAGACCAGATTTACTCATATTGTAAATCATCTTTTGGGTCTTGGAAACGTCTTTGACACTGAAGAATTGAACATCAAAATATTGAAGTGTTTGACAAGACCTTGGCAACCAAAGGTTACAGCAATCAAGGAGTCCAAGGATCTATCAAAGATCTCTATGGCTGCATTGTTTGGTAAGCTTCTTAAATATGAACTTGAAATGTCTCAACTAACATCTTGTGAAGATGCAGAGAAGAAAACAAGAAGCATTGCCTTGAAAGATGCAACTTTAAAAGCTAAAAAAGAAGAGGAAACAAGTGAAGAGGATGATGAAGATAATGTGAACTTGGTGGTCAGAAAGTTCAGCAAATTTCTGAAGAAGAACAAGAACGAAAAGTTCAACAAAGGTAGCAAGAACAGCAACAACAACAACAACCTCAACAAGAAGATTGACAACAATTTCACATGCTTTGAATGTTGCAAGCCAGGCCATATCAAATCTGAGTGTTCAATCTACTTGAGGAAACAACAAGGAGAGAGCAATTTGAAAAAGGAAGGGAAAGCTAAAAGAGCATACATAGCTTGGGAAGATAATGAGTCAACAACTTCAGATTCTTCCACAGAAAATGAAGAAGCTGACATGTGTCTCACTTCCACCATCAATGAAGATGATGATGATTTGCTGAGTGATGAAGATGAGGTAAATTCTGAACTTGATCAAGCTATTCATGCTTTTCAAGAAATGCATGAGAAAGTCCAAAAAATTGCAAAATCCAATAATAAGCTCAGAGGAAATCTTAGATGGCATATTGGAAAAATTACTGAATTGCAAAATGAGATTTGCAACTTGAAAGAAGAAAATGAAAAACTTGTTTCAAGTTACAAATTGAATGGATGTGTGTGTGCTTCTTCCTCTAGCAATGTTGATAAGTATAAATTGCTTCAAAAGGATTTTGATGAGTATAAACAAATTAAAGGTGAAAAACATATGTTGCTTTTAGCTGAAAACAGTGATTTAATTGATCTCTTGAGAAAGTTTTACAAGGGAAAATGCAACTTAGCTGAAATGTTAAGTGTGCAAAGATATGCTGGAGATACTTCTGGTTTGGGGTATAAATATGGTTCAAAATCAATTGGTAAAACAGTTTTTGTACCTCCAATACAGAAGAATCAAAGTGGCAAAAGAACTCAAGAGTCAATCAAAATTCTGGATTTGGAAAAACCTCAAAATCTGTCACTTGCAACTATTGTATGAAAAATGGGCACACATCATTTAAATGCTATGCTAGGAGATTCTATGTGCCTAATGGTGATTGCATTTGGATTCCTAAAAGAAAGAAAAATGCTAACCCCTATGGACCCAACTTCAATTGGGTACCTTCCCTTGAAATCTGATTTGAATTTTGCAGGTGTGTTTAAGAGCTAGATTTTCAACTTGGTATCTTGACAGTGGATGCTCTAGACACATGACTGGATACATGTCCTTACTTTCAAATTTAACTCTCAAGGAAGGAGGATATGTCACCTATGGAGATAATAATAAAGGGAAGATTATTGGAGAAGGTAATATTGGAGACAGCTTCAAAGCAAAAATCAAAAATGTGCTGTATGTGGATGGTTTAAAGCACAATCTATTGAGCATTAGTCAGCTGTGTGACAAAGGCTTTAAAGTTAATTTCAACAAAGAATGCTGCATAATTTCTGATGATAAAAATGGTGAGGTTCTGCATATAGGTAAAAGGAAAGGTAATATATATGTTCTTTCAATTGATCATGCACTTTTCCATAAATCTT
>PYAF01004550.1:39207-51087 GCA_007407185.1 Glycine tomentella | reverse complement strand
TCATCTCCTTATTGCTTTGGTTTGTGAATCAAATTATTTGCACAGAAAGATTTCAATTGTCTATTGATTTTCTTGACAGAGGAATTTGATTGAATATAAGATTCTTGGTTTCAAAACAATTTTCAAAGTGATAAAGATCCTGTGGAAACTCTGATTATAAAATTTTTAAATACCAAGGTTCAACCAATTCACCCCCCCTATTGGTTGTATTGAAGTATTCCTATTATTTTCAACAAGTGCTATAACATATCCAAGAATCCAATCATGCATTCAAGGACTAAACACATTGAGATAAGGCATCATTTCCTGAGGGATCATATCCAAAAAGGTAATTGTACAATTGAGTTTGTAGATACTCTAAATCAATTGGCTCATATATTTACAAAACCTTTGGCAAGAGATAGACTTTATGCACTTAGGAACATGCTAGGTATTCTTGATAAATCAAACATATGTTAGCACGTCACTATTAATGTTTTTCCATTTGATAATTCATTAGATAAATTGACCATACATTAAAAATGAAGAAAAACGAATTCCTGTTGCATAATCACTGTTCATTCTGATAATACACTAAAGTAATCGATTATAACTCAGTTTAATCAATTATTTGATGATTGAAAGCTGTTTTCAAAATGAAATCCTATTGATGCAATCGATTACAGCCTCAAATTAATCGATTACAGTCTAATTTTCTTCAATCCAAAAAATTTGTTGTCTCTGGAGTAATCGATTACATATCGGTTTAATCGATTACGTGTTATTGAAAAGCTTTCTGAAAAACAAATTTCGACTGAAGTAATCGATTATACAAAATGGTAATGGATTACAACATGTAATTCTGAGCTGTGTCCTCTCTGGAGCAATCGATTACGTTTATATTTAATCGATTACTTATGGTGTTTCTGCATTCTCTGAAGATTTTTTTGGAAATCTAAACTGCTACAACAACTTTTAAATTCAAATTGAAATTTCTTCAGAACATTTAAACCTTCTGGGTATTCGAAATAGCTATTATATCCATTCTAAATTCAAAATTCGAATCCTAGAAACCCCTATAAATACAGCTTTTCACTAGAAAGAAATTTACACCTGAATTCCTTCTCTTTACTTTGTGCTCATTGAAATTTCTGAGCTTTCTTCCTCTCTGTTTCTAGCCCAAACTCTGACCATCCTATTTTCTAATCCTATACACCATGTCTACATCTAAGAACATCAAAATTGGAAAAAGAAAGACATGAGAATCATCAAATCCTTTTGGGAACATAATGCATTCCTTGTTACCTAAAGAAATGGATGGGATGAATTATACCCAATTTAATGCTACAAAGATGATTATGACCCCTAAATATCTGAACCTCAACTGGTTCATTAATGAAGGATTTCAATTCCCAGTCCTACTTGAAATTCAGGGCTTGAGGAAGTTTGTTGAGCTTAAGGGTACTTTCTACCCTGAGCTGGTGAAGGTGTTCTACACCTATATAAAGGCTAGCATGGATGGGGTAATTCACTCTAAAGTGAAGGGTGTTCTCATAGTTATTGATGAAGAGGTGTGGGATGTTGTTGCTGGTATTTCTCCTGAAGGTGTAAGGAGATTTGAAGAGGAGATTGGTGGGTACAACAGGATTGACACCTATAGAGGGATGCTTCAAGACCCTCAATTAGGCTGAAGCTGAGGCTTGGAACTGGGAATATGAAAAGTGAAGACATGCTTCTTCATTATATCATAACATATATTCTGACTCCTAGGTCCACAAACCATGCTCAAGCTACTGATGATGACCTACAGCTGGTGTATGGCATCAAAACTTCTACCCAAATCAACTGGGTGCTTGTATTTGTTGAGACTATGTTGAAGGCCTCTAGGTTGACCAGCTACAATTTTCCTGATGTTGTGTTGATCTCTAGGATTTTTGATCATTTTAAAATTGATGTCTCAAATGAGATTGTTGACAACACAACTGATATTGTCAGTCTCATAAAAAACAAGCATCTGCAAAAGCTTGGATTGGTAAAGACACCTCAAGGTTGGCAGATGGTTGGTCAGCAACCTCAAGATGAAGGTGCTGAAGGGGAAATGTAAGAAGAAGCTGAAGCTGAAGAAGGCCCTTCACAACAGCTTTACAGCCCCTTTGAATCTGCAATGATTCAAAAGATGGATGCTTTGTTATCTCTACATCCTGAGCATAGGGCTGAGATAAACTCATCTTTAGAAGAAATTCAATCTAGGCTGGAAAACATAGAAGCTAGGATGGTTCTACATGGATTTGATGAGTCCTAGATTAGGATATTTGAGTTTGTGGTTGTGATTGCTTTTTGTTTACTAGTCTATGTCATGTTTTGCTTAATGTTCTATTTTTCAACTTTGTTTGTTTAAATTTCAGCAAGTGTATTTCAATTTCTATTAATGAAAAGTTTTGTTTCTATTTCTTCCTTATGTGCTTATCTTAATGCTACATATTTTTTTGCCTTTTGGCAAGCCAAATAGGGGGAGAAAGTTATTGAAATTGAACATAAGTTGAACATACTAATTGAAATTAAATATACAGACTAACAAGAAATAATGGAACATGAATATGTTGTGCTTGATGTTTGATAACATTGAATCTTATATTGTTCTTATTGATCTGAATTTATTCTGTGGGATTGTGGGATATATATTACCCAAAAGAGGGGGAGCAAATTAAAGATTTTAATCATGTTTATGCAAGACAACTTAACACTTGAAATTGGCAAAAGGTTGAGAAAATTTCAAGACAAAGAGCTCATTTCATTCATCTCTCTATCATATACTTAAAGAGACAAATGGTATCAACAAATGTTCAAATTGATATTTGGCATGCACAAAGCCAAAAAGGAGGAGATTGTTGGATAGAGGGGGAGCTGGAAAAAGGTCAAAGCAAGGCTGAAGTAATTGTCTTGAAGTTTTAGCTTCTTACATGCCTAATCAATTTGAAGGCATTTGTAATTTATCTAAGTAGTTCAAGTAGATTGCCTTGTGATCCTTGCATTACATTAGCATACTCATATATATGCATTCATATCTTGAAGATAGCATATAGGATTATATGTTTGCATTTGAAAAGAAAATTACATGGCTTATGTTTTGGAAAAATCATATTGTGCACTGCCTTAATCGATTACAAGCAATATGTAATCGATTAGAAGCTTGTGTTACATTTGGAAAAACCATGAAGAACACTTTAATCGATTACAAGAAAAGTGTAATCGATTAGAAAGAGAATTTTACAAAATATACATGTTTGCCTTAATTGATTACCACTTACTGTAATCAATTACCTAGGCTTATTCTATAACTGAGCATGTCTGGCTTAATCGATTACCATTCTTCTGTAATCGATTACCAAAGCTTATTTCATAACTTTGATTGACTGCTTTAATCGATTACATCACGTATTAATTGATTACTTTGTTTGTGAAAGTTTTCCAGAAAGCTCAAGAACATTTTTATCGATTATCTGGCGTATTAATCGATTACATTCGGTTAAATCAATTTTCAATTTAAAGCTTGTTGGGTCTGTGCTTTCATTAACAAATTACTCTTTGAGTTTACAATTTACCCAAAGTTTTCTAAGCTTTCAAAAGTCCAAGAAATTGATTTTCTGAGTGAAATACATCTTGTGTGAGATCAAAAGATTATTGATTCATTAGAGATGATGTGTTAAGATAAAAGAGAATTTCAAGAGAGTTGATTATGTGCATTGGCATTCATATAACCTAGAATTGAGTGGTAACTTCGTCTATTCATTCATTCTTTCATTCATTCATTCATTCATTAAGGATCACAGGTTGTGTCTCTCTTGAATCTTACTTTTAGATTTTCTGTGTTTCATATTTCAGTTTTAAAGATCAAATAGTTTCTTTCAAGCTTTCTAGAGTAGTTTTCTCTAGGGGTAAAGATCTGAGTAGGGTTCTCAGGTTCTTTGTGATTTGATTTCTGATAGGGTTTTAGAATTATGATTCTTTATCTAGGGTTGATAAAGATAATCACTTGTAATTGCTTGTAAAAGAACATATTTGATTTAGTGAAAACTCTAACCTAGTGTTAGTTGGAAGACACTGGATGTAGCCTCTATGTTTGTGAGGTGAACCAGTATAAATTGTTGTGTCTTGTTTTCTAATATGGTTATCCTTCATTCCTTGTTCTTGGGTGATCAAATTATAATCCAACTGAAAGTAATTCTGTCATTACATGCATTCTAAGGTGTATCTTGATTGAAAGAAAGTTTCTGATTTTGATAAAAGGATGATTGAGTGATACAATCCATTTTAATTCCGTAAATTGTTTCAAAGAAAATTTAAATAATTGTTTTAACCAATTCACCTCCCCTCTTGGTTATTTGAGTGTGTTCATTGTTATTTTCAAAAAGGACTCACAATCCCTTAGAGGGATTAGTCGTTCATAAGACCGATACGGCTTAGATAACTTCTAGTTGACTCGGGAATCTATGCATAGTAAGAGATCATGAGAAGTCATGATCTGTCTTAGGGTCAATAGAAGAAGATTCCTAGTTCGTATGAAAAGTTATATTTAGTCAATAAAGAGATATGATACTTTATCCTTGCCCTCAACTAAATGTGAATGACGATGTGAGGGATGGTGAAGACACGGTATCCAAAATAGAAAGGTAGATCACTTGGTCAACTCAATTATTTCTAGGACCGCAGAGCATTGCTAGTGTCTTATGTGGTCATTAAATGAATTGGACTTGTTAAAAGAGTTTAATTGGTCCAAGTTTATTTATGTCAGTGACTAATTGGGCCTAATGGGTCACACACAAAGATTATTCTTTGTTGCAAGTTATAGCGAGTTTGGACCAATAATTAGTTATTGGGCTTTATCAATACTATGAGTTAAATTGGGTTAGAGTTGGACTTCAAGCCCACTTGAATTATGCGTCCTATTTGGGGCATTAGTGGTGAAATTGGTTTCTCCACTAATGGGCCCAAATGAGTTGATAGGCCCGATGGGCCTTGGGCCATGAATCCTAGTAAGTCAAGGAGTTGACTTGACCAAAATAAGTTTTGGGCAAATTCGAAATTTGAAATTTGAAATTTGAAATTTGAATTTTGAAATTTTGAATTTTGAATACGAATTCAAATTCAAATTACGAACTGGGATAAGATTGAATTTATATTTGAATTTAAATTTAAAATTTGAAATTTCAATTTGAATTTGAAATTTGAATTTGAATTTAAAATTCTATGAGGTTATGCTGTTGAAGATAATTTAAATTATCTAAATTAATTATCCAATAAAGATTGGATAAAGATTCTTTCAACAACATTATCATTTGAATTCAAAATTCAAATGAGTTTTGTTGCAACAAACTTTGGAGGGATGAGAGAGAGAAACATGCGGTTTTGATGAGAGGATCTTGATAGATTCTCTTTCAAATTATCTGCAACAAATGGATAGGATCCATTCACTTGAATTTTGAATTCAAGTCTTGCAAGAGTGGAACAAACTCAAGGATGTTCTAGTAACATCTTGAATTTCAAAATTCTCAACAAACTGGGGCTGATTTGGAGTGAGAGGATAATGCAATGCAACAACCTTATCTCACCTTAAGTAGGCGCCTATGTGGGGAGGGTTGAGAGAGAGAAAAACTTTGCCCCTTCCTCCATCTTCTCCTATCAATCTCCATGGTGAATTCTAGATATTCACCATTCATCAACTGATTTCTCCATTCTTTGAGGAATGACCAATTCTTAATGACTACAAACCGCTTTTGGTGCTACTTAGTACAGAACCTCTGCGCATCAAATATAAAATTTGTAGGAAGAATGGAGCCTGATCCTTCTCCTGCATGCCTAGCTCTTTTGGTAGCAAGATTTTTGGGAGCCATCTGAAAAAGCATCTCAACAACAAAAAATAAATATGATAATTCTTTGCAGCCAAAGTACCAAGATAGTTTTTGAGACTACTAATTCATATTTGCTTAAGTCAATTTATCATGATGTAATAGGCAGCATGCATTTAAATTAACAACTACCTAACTTTTTGCAAATGTGCAATGAAACTTTTCAGCCTTCAAACCATGCATTTATCATATGAAGCATAAATCACTTGAAAACAGTTGTACACATGTTACTCCCAATATTTCAAAACAAATGTAGGTTTTGGTCATTCAAAGTGATGCATATAGGTCTTTTTCCATGAATGACTGAAACCTAACATTCACCAAACAGTTGAGGCATGTGCAGGGAGTAACATAGCTGTTTTCATTGAGGCATTTCACAAAACAGTTGGTGTGCACACATTTTGTTCATGAAATTTGAAGAGGTTTTGCTCATAGACTACACCCAAATTTCAGAAAAAGAACATAGAAGCAGTGAAGAAGAGACTCAGCATTCCAGTCTAATCACAAAAGCATAGAAACAGCAAAATCATCTAGTGACTTATTGATCTAAGTTTAGAGGAAAGTAACAAAAACTACAACTAAAATTTTAACAAGAAAGCTAAATAGAAATATTTAAGCTGTATGAACAATATGATACTTATGTGATTTTTGGAGATGAGAGAATAAGGGATGAATGAAGCACTTGGGCGAGTTTGGGAGAAGAAGAAGGTGCAATCACAACAAGAAAAAATGAACAGATGAAAGTGATTTGAAAAAATTCGGTGAAATCTGATTTTTACCTTGCTGCAGACCTATGCTCACCCAGGCGAGTACTTTGCTCATGGTTCACTCGCCTGGGCGAGTTAAACACCAATTTTTTTTTTAATAACCCTAAACATACCTTATCCTATATTTAAACAAACCATGTACTAAATAAAGCACAACAAAGAAAGGTTTAGAGTGTACTAGGTTGCCTCCTAGAAGCGCTTCTTTAACGTCGTCTTAGTTGGACGCCTTTGTAGCTCAAATTTCCTGCAATTGGATCACAGTGGCGAGTCTTTCAACATCACCACCCAAATAATTTTTGAGTCTTCTATCATTTACAATCCATGTTCTTTCCGTGGCTGGATCTTCCAAGACGACTACTCCATGGGGCATTACTTCTTTGATGAGGAATGGTCCAAACCACTTTGATTTCAGTTTACCTGGAAACAATCTTAATCGAGAGTTAAAAAAAGAACCTGTTGTCTAGGATAAAAATTCTTTTTCAAAAGCTTTTTATCATGATAAATTTTAACTCGTTGCTTATAAAAGAATTTTCATAAGCTTGAAGCATCAATTCCTCCAGTTCATGAAGCTGGAGCTTCTTGTGTTCACCTGCAGCATTCAAATCAAAATTCAAAAAATGTAATGCCCAGTAAGCTTTGTGCTCCAATTCAACAGGTAAATGACAAGATTTGCCATAGACCAATTGGAAAGATGTGAGTCCTGTAGGAGCTTTGTAAGCTGTTATGTATGCCCACAGAGATTCATCTAGCTTCTGAGACCAATCCTTCCTTGATTGGGCAATTGTTTTTTTCTAAAATCTTTTTGATTTCTCTGTTGGAAACTTCAGCTTACCCATTGGTTTGGGTATGATAAGGTGAAGCCACCTTGTGTCTGACACTGTAATGTTGGAGAAATTTCTTAAGTTGGATGTTACAGAAATGAGATCCTCCATCACTTATCAATACTCTTGGTGTACCAAACCTTGAAAATATGTTTTTCCTTAAGAAGCGAATGACTGTTTTTGCATCAGCGTGTTGTACAGCTATTGCTTCCACGCATTTAGTCACATAGTCCATAACTAACAAGATGTATTCATTTGAGTAGGATGATGGAAATGGACCAATGAAATCTATCCCCCGGCAGTCAAAGGCTTCTACCTCCAGAATGTTTTGTAATGGCATTTCATTTCTTTTGGAGATTCCCCCTGTTCATTGGCAGTTATCACACCTCTGGACATACTCATGTGCATCTTTAAACAATGAAGGCCAATAAAAACCTGATTAAAGAATCTTAGCAACAATCATTTCTCCATTGTAATGGCCCCCATAAGGTGAACTTTGGCAATGCCATAGTATGCTCCTTGCCTCCCCCTGAGTTACACACCTTTTCAGGAGATTATCTCCTCCAATTTTAAAGAGGTAAGGATCAACCCACACAAAGTATTTAGCATCCCTGAAAAACATTCTCTCTGGTGCCAAGTCTAACATCAGGAATTGCATCAGTTGCTTTGAAATTAGCCATTTCTGCAAACCATGGCCTTTCTGAAAATGTTGAATAGCTTTTCATCAGGAAATTCTTCTTGAATATCAAGACCTTGTGTGGTTACTTCATCACTGGTAAGTCTGGAAAGATGATCAGCTACATGATTTTCACTTCCTTTCTTATCCTTGATTTCTAGATCAAATTCCTGTAAGAGTAGAACCCAACGGATAAGTCTTGGTTTAGAATTGGCTTTGACTAAAAAATATTTAACAGCAGTATGATCAGTGAAAACTACAACTTTAGATCCAATCAAATATGATCTAAATTTTTCCAAGGCATACACTACTGCAAGCAATTCTTTCTCAGTTGTTGCATAATTAATTTGAGTTTCATTTAAAATTTTTCTTGCATAATGTACAACATGGAAAACTTTATTTCTTCTTTGACCCAAAACTGCTCCTACAGCATAATCACTTGCATCACACATTATTTCAAAATCAAGTGTCCAATTAGGTGCAGTGATTATGGGTGCAAAGACCAGTTTTTGTTTCAAAGTCTCAAAAGCTTTTAAGCAGGAATTATTAAAATAAAATGGGACTTCTTTGTTTAATAGATTGCTCAATGGTTTGGCAATCTTGGAAAAATCTTTGATGAACCGTCTGTAAAATCCTGCATGTCCCAGAAAACTTCTAATGCCTTCGACATTTGTTGGTGGTGGTAATTTCTCAATAACGTCCACTTTGGCTTTGTCAACTTCAATGCCATGCACAAATATCTTGTGACCCAATACAATACCTTCAATCACCATAAAGTGACATTTCTCCCAATTAAGCACAAGACTTGTTTCAATACATCGCTTCAAAACAGTATCTAGGTTAGATAGACATAAATCAAAAGAAGATCCAAAAACAGAGAAATCATCCATAAATACTTCAATGCTTTTATCAACAAGATCAGAAAAGATAGCAAGCATGCATGTTGAAAGGTAGCAGGTGCATTACAGAGACCAAAAGGTATTTTCCTATAAGCAAAAATACTGAAGGGACAAGTAAAAGTTATTTTCTCTTGGTCTTCAGGATCAACATTTATTTGATTGTATCCTGAATAACCATCAAGAAAACAGTAATATTGCTGACCTGCTAGTCTCTCCAGCATTTGATCCATGAAAGATAATGGAAAATGGTCCTTCCTAGTGGCTTTGTTGAGCTTCCTGTAATCAATGCACATTCTCCAACTCGTAACAGTACGAGTTAGAATAAGCTCATTTTTATGATTTTTAACAACAGCCATACCACCTTTCTTGGGTACTACCTGTACAGGGCTTACACATTGACTATCCGAAATAGGATATATCATCCCTGCTTCTAGTAGTTTTACTACTTCTTTTCTGACAACCTCTTTCATGGTTGGATTGAGACGTCTTTGAGGCTGAGCCACAGGTTTATAATCCTCTTCCATTAAAATTCTATGCATACAGTAAGAAGGACTAATACCTTTTAGGTATGATAATGTCCAACCAATGGCTGCTTTGTTTTTCTGTAAAACTTTTACCAGTTTCTTTTCTTCTTCTTCAAAAAGATTTGCATTAATGATTACTGGTTTCTCGAAATCACCTGCAAGAAAAACATATTTTAAATGTGAAGGTAGTACCTTTAATTCCAGCTTTGATTCCTCTTTTTTTTATCTTCCTTCAATTCTTCAAAGAGAGATTGATGATAAAGAATTTCTTTGCAAGAATTCAGTTGTTGAAGACATTCTGATCTTTCCTTATCTTCACCTTCATCTCCATCTTTGACTACTTTGATTAGTGCTTTCTCTAAACCATCTTTTATGTGAATTAATCTTTTAAAGTCAGAAATTACCTCATCCAGAACATCTACTCTAAAACACTCTTTTATATATGGGATGCTTCATGGCTTCAAGAACGTTGAACTGCATTACATCATCTTGAACTCTCACAGTGAGTTTTCCTTCATCAACATCAATCAAGACTTTGGAAGTCTTCATAAAAGGTCTGTCAAGAATTAATGGAACTTCACTGTCTTCATCCATATTCATGACTACAAAATCGATTGGAAAGAAGAATTTGTCAACTTTCGCCAACACATCTTCAATGATGCCATAATGGTATGAGATTGATGGTATGAGATTGATGCTTGAACCTAAGTCAAGAAGAGCTTTCCCCACTGATAATTTCCCAATAGTCACAAGGATTGTGAAACTATCAGGATCTCTTGATTTTTCTGGAAAGGTCTTTTGGATAATTGCACTACATCCTGCATCCAGCTCTATTGTTTCATCATCTATATATCTTTTCTTCTTTGTAAGTAGATCTTTCATGAATTTGGCATATGTTGGCATCTGCTCCAATGCTTCAGAAAAAGGAATATTGATCTGCAGTTGTTTGAAAATATATAAGAAGCGCTTGTACTACCTTTCCTATGTTTTCTTTGTTGGAGCATGTGGACAAGACATATGCTACACTGGTGGAGGAGTAAGCACAGTTTTGCCTTTATCATTTGTTTTCTGCTTCTCTTCTTCACTCATCACCTTCTTTTCAATTTTTTCATTTGTCCCTACTTCCTCATTTTTTTTTCTTTTCATCATTTTCTACAACTCCTTCTTTTTTTCTTTTTCTCATCATCATCCTTCAAACCAACCACAGTCCCCCTCCTTGTTATAATATCTTTGCATTGTTCCTTTGGGTTGACTTGTATGTTTGTTGAGAAAGAGTCACCTCCATGCTCAGAGAGTTGTTTTGCAAGTTGTCCAACTTGAACTTCAAGATTTTTGATGGAAGCATCAGTGTTCTTTTGATTGGAAATGGACATCTGCATAAACTGAGTAAGAGTGTCTTCCATTTTTGACAATCTATTAGACTGAGCTTGTTGTTGTGGACCCCTGTTTGAAGGACCTGCATAAGAATTATTAGAAGGAACTATATATGAGTTGTTAGTGGTACCTGCAAAAGGAGGATTAGTGGGAGCAGTATATGCATTATTACTTTGTCTCCAACCATAAGGTTGATTTGAACCTGGACCACCTTGGTAACCTTGATAATTCTGTTGAGGTATGGTCTGGTTCTGCAAATAATGAGCCTCATCTTCTTGGTGGCATTCTCCAGGTGCTGGACAATGGTCATTTTGATGTTCTCCACCACAGAAATCACATCTCAGGATTTGTTGAATTTGATGAGCTGTATGTGTTTTCTGTGATCCTTCTTGCTGCATTTGTTGAGGAAGTTGGCTTATTTGTTTGGTTAAGCTTCTAGTTGCTGAGTTAACAATTTATTCTGAGCTAGGATGGCATTTTGAGTATCAAGCTCCATTATACCCTTCCTCTGTATTAGAGATCTATCATGGTGAGATTGGTAATCACTGGCTGCTATGGAGTCCATGATTACAATATCTTCTTTCGGGCTTTTTGACATTATAGTACCTCCAACCGAGGCATCTAGAATCATTTTTGTCTGAGGCCTCAAACCACTGTAGAAAATATGTAGTTGTGCAACATCATCAAACTTGTGGTTTGGGCATCTTCGTAGTAATTATTTGAATCTCTCCCATGTTTCACAGAGAGGTTCATCTGCTCCTTGAGAAAATGTAGCGATTGCTGATTTGGCACTGATGAATCTTGATGGAGGAAAGAATCTAGCAATGAATTTGTCTTCCAATTCTTCCCATGTGGTGAGACTTTTATTTGGTTGTGACTGGAGAGGTTCATCTGCTCCTTGAGAAAATGTAGCAGTTGCTGATTTGGCACTGAT
>PYAF01004550.1:5245-24814 GCA_007407185.1 Glycine tomentella | reverse complement strand
TCAGGTTAAAGGGTTGATTCACTAAGACATTAGGGATTAACTAACTTAGGAAAGACTTATTCTCCGAATAATCCTAACAAGATCACATGAGATATATTCTTTGAATACTTAGTTTGACAGATTCGCTAAGGGTTTAGGTTTCTCGATCAAATTAAAGGGTTAAATCGCTGGTTATGACTCTAGTAGTTCTAGGATTTACAAATTTAGGAAAGGTTTATCACGTGTGTGACCTAAGATAATAAACCAATCAAGTGAAGGAGGTAGAGACAAAAGGGATTGTGCCTAACCACAATTGTTTCTTCTATTGGTAACTTCTTTATCTTTTTACTTATTTTAATTTCTGATTTTATTCAAACACCAACCACAACTCAACAATTACTTCTTTGTTCTTTATTTGTCTGTTATTAATTCCAATCATTTAGAATTAATATTATTGTGAAAATTACCCCAATCCCTGTGGAGACGATAACTCTACTTACCTACTTTTATTACTTGTTAACGATCGGTGCACTTGCCTAACGCGCAACAAGTTAATATGACCCATCTCAAATGCCAAAGATAAGTTTCATTGGAGACTTTTCTTTTCTTTGATGAATAAATATGCTCAACATCTCCTAATTCAACATGATTAACTTCACAGGGAACAGGACTAAGGAAATAAAGACCATTAATCATTTCACCAGAACAAATAAAAGAAGATGAACTTCTTATTGAAACTCAGGAATTAAACTGAACTGTCAAACCATGTTTAATCAAACAACTAATAGAAATTAAATTCCTCTGAAAATTCAGAATAAATAAACAGTCTTGTAAAACCAAAGTTCTGCAATTATCAAAAGATAAAATAACTTGTCCCACTACTAGTGCAGACACAAGCTCCCCATTTTCAAGCTTCAAAACTCTTTGTCCTTCACTTAAAGGCAAGTTATGTTTGAATCACTGCAAAGAGTAGTAAACATAGTTAGTGGCTCCAGAATCAATGATCCATTAATCATTGCAATTCTCCACTAAACAAGCTTCAATCACATGTAAATTATCCATACCTGGTTGATTCATATGTGGACAATTTTTCTTCTAATGCCCCCTTTTTATGCACTTGAAGCACTTGCCTTTTAGCTGCTTCATTGCAACTGGTTTGGCAACTGGAATACCTGATTTTTTATTTTTGTTCTTGTTCCTTCCCTTAGGTTTCCTCTAGGTTTCACAAAACTCTCACCAGCAAAAAGGGCACTTCCCTGCTTGACTAGAGACTGTTCAACACTCTCAAGCTCGTGCATCAGCTGAGTAAGGTTAAGATTCATCTTATTCATATTATAATTCATCTTGAACTGATTGAAGTATTCAGGTAGTGATTTGAAGAGAAGGTCAACTTTTACTTCTGGTTCAAATCTGACCCCATGGTCTTCAACCTTTTTGAAGTTTGCTATCATTGCCAGACAATGATCTCGCACACTCCCTCCAGACATAATTGTCTTGGTGATTGCATCCAGCGCATTCTGCATAGCAGAGACGTAGCAAACATACCATCAAGAGTCTGGAGCATCATTGCTCCACTCTCAATCGTGCTCACTTGCTCCTGAAGGTGACTGGCGAGACTGGCTAAAATATAGCAACGAACTGCCACATTTGCCTTCTCTCATCTTTCCTTCTCTTGCTGAAAACGTGTCTTTGTTGCCTCAGACACATTCTCAGCTGGTTGCGCTGGCATAGGGGTAGTCAGAACAAAATTGAGCTTTTCATATTAAAGAACAATATCTAAATTGGTTTTCCATTGTTTGTAGTTTGTACCATTCATAGGTTTTTGGCTCAAGATAGTAGCTAAAGGATTGAATGAAGACATTTTTCTGAAAAAACAAGCACACTAATTACAAACAAGAATAGCAACAAACGAATATAACGCTAGTAGATTCTAATAACTACTACTCGTTTATAGTTCAACAATCCATTAGTTATCTTTACAAGGCTTACGATGGGCAAGATACTTGTAAAACTAATATTGTTATTTTGGGTCTTTAGTTCCATTGCCAGAGCCTCGATGGGAGGGTTAACAACTTCACCAAAGTTGAATGTATTTAACCATTTTTTACTTTCAAAATTATCTTTAGTGTCTAAGTGTTGCTGACGATGGCTCGTACAAAACTTTACTAAAATTTTGAAAATATTAAGGTTTAATCTAGCGAAATCCGATCATCCTTATCCGATGGGGCTTCAGCGATAACCATTTCACTAATAAACCCACAATCGGAGCCCAAAGGTTTTTAATTAATTACTTAATTAAAAGCCTTCACCCATTCAATATTTTAAAATTTAGAATTTTCCAAATTCCAAGAATTGTTTAAATTCGAGTATTCTTTGTTTGATTTCAAAGACTATGTAAGCTGCCGCAAGCCGATGAACGTGCAAGCTTAACTTATCAGAATTTTAAAATCATTAAGGTCCTAAAATTCGGTCATGATAGGCAGCATGTGCTTCATACAATCATGATAAATGATTGTCGTATGCAGCGTGTGTTAACACATGACCATTTTAGAATACCCACAAATTACTCGCAATGTAAACAGTTCTCTTAGGAAATAATTTGGATTATTTGTCTTGATTTTAATTATTCAAAATTAATTAATTCAATTATTAATCTAGATTTTTTAACAAAAATCATAATAATTTTAATTAATATTTGAAAATAATTTTGAATCAAAATAATCCTATAATAACTATCATACTAGTCGTGGAATGACAAAATAGCTATTATGCTCATGTAATTTTCAAGTTATGCAACAATATGGCACCACCTATTCTATGTGACATGTTATCACAATAAGCATGTTATTATATCATATAATTCATCCACTCATAAAAATAAAGCAATTATAAATTAGACTTTAATCCATGGTTTCCTAGAGAAAAGAAAATAAATAAATAAATAAAGTTACAAATGAGAACTGAAATCTCTTCATCCCATAATCTTCTTCCTTTCAGTCCATAGTTTCTGTTTCAAGCCCCTTTATGATAGCCATAGGCCCAATGTCCCAACAAACCAAACTTTGGCAAGAAATCCTAAGTCAACTTTCAAGAACCCTAGCCGTCACGTCCATTGCGTCGTTACTCGAACTCATCTCAGGACGAAACTCCAGGGGAAAGACAGTCCTTCTTTTTGTATCTTTCTTGATCTTCTTTTATTACAACTTTTGTATAATATCCAAAAAAAATTCAAGAAAAAAAAAATCAAGGAGGAAACCTAATCATATGGGATTAGCCTCCTTGTTACAACCCAAGAAAATACATTCAAATCTCTACCATGGATTAAAGTTGAAAACCAAATAAAGCATAGATTTTTATGAAAAGAATTATAAAGATAAACATACAATACATATGATCAACAAATATAGAATCCTAGGTGCCATATTTCACGAAGCAACTAATTACATGAATAGTGAAACTAGATTCACATACCAATGTACAGTGTGTGGACACTTTATCACTATCAGGAGATGACCTTGCCTCAACCTCTATGACTGTCCTCCCTCTTTAGAGAGGGTTAAATGTAGTATATATATGGGTTTCTAGAAAACCTAACCCTTAGGTGTTAACAGGCTCTAGATTTCTTGGACTCTTTTTACACACTAGGCCCTATTGGGCTTTAGTGAAAGAGCAAAGACCCCAACAGGATTTGGGTCTAACCCAATCCTAGAAAATCGGCTTGTAAACTGAGGATTGTTTCTCATTTATATAGTCTATCTTGACGCTATTTTTAGTCAATGTGGGTCCTTCAACATGTCCATTTTTTGTCAATGGTTATTTGTCATGTGTGACTTTCAACACATCTCTATCTTGGGGTGAGCACAATTTAGGTGAATTTTTTAACAAAGCTTTAATTTAAAATTTGATAGTGTAAAATAGTTTCATAGTATAATTCTCAGGGTAGTTATTATAAAAATCAATAAATTTATCATACATAGTAAATTGTGATTGGATGACAATGTATACACTATTGGGATAAAACTTATTTTCTCTTAAAATAATTATTCTAATTTATATAAGGTATTATGAAACTTTTATGGTTGTGCGTGAATATATAATAAAAAAAAAGATTATACACTAGCCATTCAATCATAACCCATCATAGATAATAAATTTATTAATTTTTAAAATAATTATCTTAAATTAATTTAAAGGGTGATGTATGATTAAATGATAGTATAAATATATGTCAGTATATAAACTTTAAACTCTAATAAAAATTAAAAATACATTTTATCGAAAACATAAAAAAGGAAAAATATTTTGTTTTGTACAAATCACATAAACAACCCGTGTTAGTTAATGTACACGCTAGGCGGTAAATATGAAAATTTTAAGTAATTTAGAATATATTTTAATAAGATATACTGTATCTTTGGACAAACAATGGAATAAAAGTCCAATGTTATGTATATACCTTTGTTTTTGTTAGTCGCGTTACGAATTAAGTTTCAAGCTTTTCCTCCATTTTATTATCTTTCATGTCTCGTTTTTGTTTGTTAAAATACAGGAAGGTAATGAATTTTGTAGTGCGGCTCCTTTTGATACCTGCCTTCAAAATTTAGTTGAAGCATTTGTCGTTTCCAGAGAAAGTTGTGGGTCTCAATCCCAATTAATTAAAAATGCATCAATTACAATTAGCTGACATAAAAAAACAAGCAATTTTGAGAAATATTACATCTGTACAAAAAAAAAAAAAAGACTGTCACGTTGTATCGATCACAGTTCACAAAATTTGTTAAAAAAACCTACAGAATTAACGAGGCAACTTCACGATCTAGATATTCTAATCTATGCACGTGTGCAACGTTACCTCAACATATTATAAAACTAATTCCTTCCTCTGATACTGTCCATGTGGAGCTACGCCTACCATGTGTTGTTACAACTTACAAGCTACACAGAATTATGAGAATAAAACAATACATGTATCGTTTTATTCACATTTGTTTCTCCATCAACCAAACTGTACCTCAGCAAAAAGACCCTGACAAATCCCAGGAAACTTGTCCAATTTACATCGTACCTGCATGCATACTGCAAATTATGAGAATAATTCCAGTGCAGAAGCACAATCTGAGTTTCAATTAAAGGAAGCTAATAATTAACTAAAAAACATGTACTATTCTGCGTCTACGTTGTGCCCTACTATAGTACTATCAGTTTCTAGTTCATGAGAACTTTTCAATTAAAGTTTTTGACTCCTAAATTGCACATAAGTTAAGGCTCATAAGTACATTTTAACTTGTGTGGAAATTTGATTCCTTTTACACCATTAATTCATTTTAATTTCTTTTCCCCATAGCATAAATCAATTGGTTCATTAGCATAAAGAATTCATGTAATACTGTTTTTTAGGTAGTAAGGAAAAGATGACAAACACATTAAACAATGCTCGGCAGTCCTTGCCTCCTTTGGAGTTAAAAAAAAACTTTTGGAACAACAGGCTAAAGACTACCTGCAATCAACTGTCCTCTGGTCAAGCTGTGTTGAAACACACCGCGGTCAATATTCAGAATTGGAAATGTCCTTTAGTATGAGTTCAACAACATCACATCACATTAATCAAAGCTTGTGCTCGAGGCCTTGACCTCATAATTGTCTCATCACTGTGTTTGATCCATTCTGAGAGTTTCCATGGCTTCTGCCACTTCCATTTAAACTGTAGCAGCCATTGATGATGACTTCTCTTCCACTTCCAAAGTTTTCCGGCTTGTCCTATAGCTGCTAGCCTCTTCGTTGACAACTCTCCAATGGGTATCATCTGGATATAAACCCGTTAAAACTTAATTGAAAAAATAAACATCATCATCATCAGAGAAATAGAATCTAGCAGACATACCTTTCGTGCTTCATCTAAAATTGTAGCTGACTCCCTGCCTGTCCAGTTAACAACTCCGGGAGTGAATTTGAGTTGCTTTGGTGCAGGAAGTGACATTGGAGATAATGGACCACTCATTTCATCCGCAAGGTGTTTCAAGGAACGTGAGTTTTCCTGTTGGTTTCAGTCAGAAACTTTATATAATTATAATGACTGAAAGATTAAATTTGTAAGATCTCTTATGTAATCAAAGCTATAACTAATTCTAGTTAAGAATCTAAAAATTGATATACATGATTTGGGCTCTGATTAAGTGATAAAATAATAGTTATAAAGTTCTAGACAGTCATTTCAAAATCATCTGCTCCATTAGAAGTAACTGTATCCCACATAGATTTTTTTTAATCTTGCGCTAAACTATTTCAAATAATTGTTACCGACAATCTGTAGCAATCCTATGTATAGGATTTGAAACATTTTACTACACAAGCTTATGCTAACTGGAAATAGAATAGAATGAGTTAAATCTCACCAATGCCGGTGTATTCAATGTGATGACAACAGCCTGTTCCTTTATTTTTTGCTCCCTTACAAGTTCCTCTCTCTGTGCTTCACTTTGTTGTAGCAGTGCTACAAGCTCATTTAGTTGTTCTTTCAAACTCTTAAGTTTCATATTTTTTTCCCACAATTCGCACCTGTTAAAGATGATGCGAGCTACCATTACTTAGAATATAGGAAACAAAAAGCGTCTAAAATTTTCCAAAAAGCTGGCATTTAATATAGCCAACAAAAAAAAACAGATAAAAAAATAGCTAATGCCCAGTTCAGAAAGTGAATCATCTCAAAAGAAAGGAAATCATCATATCTAGTATCAACAGTCTGACATACAGCTTAGAGTTTCACTGGTCACTTGCCAAGGATGTTTTTACCCTTGGACTACTTAGAAAATTTTCATATTTGTAAATAGATACATGATAACTCTACTCTCTAGTCAACTGATATAATAAAAGCTAGAAAAGCTTAACCATATCCTCAGAAGATTCCAAAAGCACCTTGCTTCTGCAGTAGCATTGAGCAAATACTGAAGCACATTCTTTGCATCTCCCATTGAGCGTAGCTGGTTCCAACGACCTCGGTTATTTAATGTTTGTTCCCTTTCTTCTGCCTCAGTGAGTTGCGAAGCCATGGCTTTCAAAGCAACTGAGGACATGCACAGCATGTTCTCAAGAGAAGCTATTCTCTCAACTTTTGCATCTGGTGAGATGGATAACAGCCTAATAAATGGGAAGCGAGGAAAACATAAGTTAAAAAAATAGTGAATTGCTCCAAAATAGAAAGACCACATGCATAAACTGAAGCATGAAAATTTCTACCTCAAATATTTGCTCTTTCCTTTGGGAATAGTCCGCCCATCTGAAAACCGATCCTGTTTTAGTAGAGCCAACTCTTCTTCCAGTGCAGCTTGGCTAAAAGAAAATTCAATCAATAGTAAAAGAATAGATAGTTTGAGAATGTGGTATATTGAATTGGAAGGTAAAAAAGGAGGAAGAACCATGATAACTTACACTTGATTTTGTTTGTCATATTCAGCACGAACTTCATGCACATGTACCATGACCTCCAGCTCCTGATCAAGCCACCTTTGGAGGGATTTTTCAATGACCTGGACACACAAGCCATGTTAAAATTGTTCTAAAAATATATTTGAAATGGTAAATAACAAAAAAGTCGATTTGAAGGGTATGCAAGGAGAGAAATTCATCAGCAGAACTTCATTTCATTAAATACAATTCAAATCAACATCCTAGCCTCGTTTGATAGCTCAAAGATTATCAATTTCTGTAAGGAGGAAACTGTTTCATTTATGGTTGGTTCAAAGTTAACCAGCAAAACATTTTTGGTTGACTCTAAAGCTGACAAATTGCATAATATATAAGCTAAGTATAGGTTATTACCAGCCCGGACTGTAGATGTCCATTTGAATAAACTGAAAGACACAGCAAAATAGTTAGCAAACTAGAATATATAGTAAAAAGAAAGTAATTCCAAGTCTAGTTCTACCAGAGTTGTCACGTGGAGAAGATTTGCGGGCTTCCAACAATTCTTTTAGCCTTTTCGTAGCCATTGTTGCTTCCTCTGTCTTCCTTTGAAGAACCTGCAAATAATAGTTAACCACCTATTCACTTCATTCGCATTCCATAACAATCACGCGGAAATTTCCCATCTAATTTTAGATCTTTAACTTACCATTTTCTGTCGCTGGTTTAGAGCCTCAAGCTTATGTCTTTCATACTCATTTTTTCTTCCCTCCTTTTTCAACTGCTTAAAATAAAATATCAAGATTAAAATTACAGTAATATGGCACAACCACACATATTAGTCCATGTTTTAACCACAACTACAGCATGATTAATTTTTAGAGGACAAATCCAATGCAAATCTATCAAGTAGAAAGCACAAATAAAAGAATAAAACTTTGAAATAAAATACCAGAGTCAAGCAAGTAGAAAGCACAACAAACTTAGAAGACAAGTTTCCTTGATGAAGAATTTCAATAACTAACATATAGTTATTTTTTTGTCACTTTATCTCAAATAAAAATGTAGTTGTTGAAGACAAAGTTTCCCAAAAGCATAAGTTGTCCGGTGAAGGCTTACAAATGGTTTATATTTACCATGTCCCCTCACATGACCACCCTTTGGGAGTGAAGCCTGGGTAGCATAGATGCACCTTGGAGTCATAAGGTTGACTTGGTGGTTGAAGAGATAAGGGGGGAGAGAGAGGTCGTGGGTTTGAATACCTCCCACTAATAAAATTCTAACAAACTAACAACTAACATTTGCCAGAAAAAAAAAAAAAAAAAAAAAAAAAAAAAAAAAAAAAAAAAAAAAAAAAAAAAAAAAAAAAAAAAAAAAAAAAAAAAAAAAAAAAAAAAAAAAAAAATAGGTGCACCTTCTATTGTGCAGAAATTCAACTTTTATTTAAAAGAATGGGGAAGGCAAGAATCAAACTCTTAGCCATTTGGTCATAGCATGTCATGAACAGCTATCACAAAATTTAAAAACTGTTAGATGAAAAGTCAAATGGTTTTATATTTAAAGTACTCGGTAATGCAATATGCAATCACGGATTCCATAAGTTGATGGGGTCAGAAGCACATAAAGATTACCACATTCAACTAAAATTGTTAGGTAAACCCTAGTATTATGACAGGTTAGTTACCCATTAGTTAATTACATTGGTGACTAGTGAGTTACTGAATAAGGCATGTTGCCTATAAATATGTAGGAAGGGGAGAGACAAACAAGTTTTGTCATTTGTGAGAGACGTGGGTGGGCCCTTTGGGCATTGGGAGGTGCAGGCCCTCAAAGTTCTGCAAGTTAGGCAGTTTTATTTCTGTAATTCTGATCCAGTTTTCATAAAAAATCTGGCATGCCACATGCTTTGAGACAAAACATGTACATTAAAAGGTGAGCACAATCATGCATTCAGTGTAGAAAATGGCCTTAAGTTAATCACAGTAAGGTACATTAAAATTCTTCTGCATTTTTTAAACTAATTATGATGACAATTGACATTTTATAAAATTAAGCAAACCACCTGGAGTAGCTCCTTCTCACGAGAAGCCTTCCATTGTCGAAATTGTTCTGCCTCTTGCTTCATTTTATGCTGCAACTGAACCTGCAATGTACATAAATACAACTGTCAGATATGGAAAAAAAATCTTATAATTAATCAGCTCAACAAATGGAAACTGGCCTTCTGAGCCTTGATATATTGTATCTCAGTCTGCAGTCTTTTTGCAGCTTCTTCACTCTTCTCCTTTTGCTTTAATAGTTGCACATGGCTTTCTTGTTTCTTCTTGAGGTCTAAAATCTGATGTTTCGTTATTCGGAAAAAAAAAATGAAAAAAATTATTGGTCAAGAATGACAACCTTATGACTCAAGAATGACAATAGTGCATGTAAAAAAATCACCTGTGCTTCCAATGCCTTCAATTTATGGCCACGAACATCTTCAGTTTTGTGTGCTAGCCCATCCAAATTAGCAGCAAGATTCTCTACCTCATGAAATAAACGGTCCCTCTCTTCCTGTCATTGTAAGTCCAAAAATCCATCACTAAGAAAAATAGAGATTTCTTGTGTGGAACTTGATAGATATTTAAAATTAAATAAGTCCAGTTCAACCTGCACTTTTCTTTTCTCCTCCTCAAGTTCCAAAATTTTCTTCCCGAAGTGCTGTTTGAGTGTTTCGGTATCAACTGCAATGAGCTTCATCTCAGACTGCAAGAAAAAAAGGGGCGATAGAATCAGATACTCAGTTGAAGTTTCATCTCTCTGCTGTGAATCTGTGAAATAATAGAGAATGATATAGCAAAAAGCCTAATCTTCACCCACATGAGACACCATAAAGTTCAACACTGCATGTACAGATATATTCTTTATGGCTCTGTTGGTCTTAGCAATAGCATATGGATCAATTAATTAAACAACTAGAACATTCCAGTACCCTTCCTAGATTATTTTCTGCAAGATACTGACTTTGCTAATACTTTGAATTTTTTGTACTGACTTCCCATAGCTAGATAGATGCCACTAAGATTGCTTCTGAGATATATTAATACAATGCATAGATTTACAAGTTCACATCTCATCAAATTTGATGTCTTTCACATAAAAGGAACTCCGAAATGTGCATAATTAGATTCAAAAATAATTTTCTTAAGAGACATTTACAATTATATATATGATTTAAAAACAAATTAACATATTATAAAATGAAACCTCTTTCTGCTCCAAGCACTTATTTAACTCATTCATATCCATGCTGCTTTTTGAAAGGTACTGACTTTGCTAGTACTTTGAATTGTTTGTACTGACTTCTCAATAGCAAGATAGAAGCCACTAAGATTGCTTCTGAGATATACTAATACAATACAAGATTCATAAGTTCACATCTCATCAAATTTGATGTCTATTGCATAAAATGAACTCCGAAATGTGCATAATTAGATTAGATTAAAACATAACTTTCTTAGGAGACATTTACAATCACTCATTATATATACAATTTGAAAACAAATCAACAAATTGTAAAATAAAACCTCTTTCTGCTCCAAGTGCTTATTCAACTCATTCATCTCTTTATCCATGGTATTTTGCAATAGTACATGCTCCAACTCTTTTGCTGCTTCATCAGTTACCCTATAATCCTCACCTGCAAAATCGGGAAAGAGAAGGAGATAGTATCCAAATGTTGAAGACTGAACCAAAAGTATAAGAGCTTCACTCAACAAATCCAAATTCCAAACTACCATAGTGGGGAACAACTCAATATCTCAAACACATAATATAACGACCAAGTATCAAACCGTTGCTTAATCCAATATCATTCATCTCTAGACTCCACTGTCATTGCAAGGCGAATGCACACCTTCCATAAATGTGTAAATCCCTATGTACTAGAAGTGGGAACTAGGAATAAAAGCCCATATAATTTTACAGAAAAATGGAGGCAGGGGGCTGAGTTATCTATTTCCTCTCCCCCTCTGCTGGGTTTCAAATTCCTATATATTGAAATCCTTAAATTATAAAATCAACTAGGTTCTTATGACTCAAAATACAATTTAATAAATGTCGACCTGATAGACTTCCAACCATGGAATGATCAGATGAATCTAAGCTCTGAAAGCGCCTCCCAAGCCCATCGGTTTTCATGAGATAAATGTGTCCATCCTGAGAAAAGAAAACAAAAATTATGTCAATGATATTTAATCTATATAAGAAAAAGTAACAGACAAGCATTTAAGTTCTAAAGATTTTCTTGTTCACATACAGGTTCGTCAATTTCACATCTCTCTACAAAAGCACATCTACTGCGATATTCATGAAGTTCTCTGTAGAGGTCCTCATTAGTAGACTCAAGCCAAGCAATCCTTTCCTTGAGAACCTGTACAAGAAAAGCAACATGCTGTGCATGAAACTCAAATAATTTCATGCTAATTTAACATGCAAGTTTCAGTTATGATAAATACCCGCACTTCATCAGCAGGAGCTCCTCCCCGAGAACAAAGTTCAGCCTGCAAGTACTTCAACTGCTGGCGCAATTGCTGCATCTCATTGGAGATTAAATCTCGATTAACCTGTAAAATTAACAATATAGATTATAACATATGAAACTAGACCAGAATGGATTTCCTCATCTTCCTAAGGACAAGAACTTAAGTAACAAAGAATTGTGGAAACTTACCACAGGCTTATTTTGAATATTGCGAGCACGGTTTGCATACTTGAGAGTATTGAGAGTTTCCTCAGCATTGATATCAGCAGGACTAATGCAAGCTGAGGAAAGGGTAATCATTTTGTGATTGAAAAGCATGTAAAAAATTTACTTTGATTAGGGGAAAAATAATTCATTATCTATATTAGATATAGACAATACAGTATCCAATAAATATGTCTAAAAGAAGAAAAAGTATCTTTAAATTTCATCTGGTAGAATACAAAGTCAGCAAATGCATTTATCTGAATAGCAATGAAATTGGGCAGAAATGTCTGACATCAGAATCTTTTCTGCCAAACTGCATGTTGAATTATGTGTATGTGGTCCAATTTCATCTTTTATTTAATGGGCCTCTCCAATGCTTTGATGAATTGTTCTCAATCAACATTCAAAAAGTCCGTAAATAAATCAGATGTGCTCATAGAGTATTTTTTTCCGCTTGACCAATCTAATTGTTACCTTACTGTGTTCTTATTGTGATAAAAAAGATATTAGCATAAGTGGAATGTAAAACAGAGGATAGTTAAGTTTTCTTAAAATAAGAAAGATGAAAATACTACCCATCTAATTTTGTGGTGTAAAATAGGAAGATACCCAACAAAATATTGAAAAAATGAATAGTTTTCATGGACCTTAAGTAAATAAATGTTGCTACAAGAAGGTGAAATCAGTTAACTGGCTCATACATTAACAAGATATAATTATCCCCTGCAATAAGCTGGCTTCAACTAAAACAAAATGAACTCAATGAAAGGAATATTTCACATTTTAAGTGGATTGAACATGAGGAAAACAGGAACATGCTTAAAAACAATTTTTTTTAGACATGAATCAATGTTCAGCAGTATTACCTATCATGACAGTTTTGCTGTTTCCACCAAGTGAATCCTGCAACAAGGACCAGTGGCTTGGGATCAAAAGATTCTTAAAGACTGACATTAAGAAACTAAGAATTCTTCCTTGAATGGAAAGGGTAAACTCAAGAAAATATCAAGCTAACAGACCCCCATATAGTAGATACAGATAAGCAGTAGCTATTATTTTGTAACACCAAAATTCAATTTTTCAATACGGAATACTTTGATTTGAGTTTTTTATTCAGTAGTTAGTTCCTTCAAAAGCTTTAAAGCCACAAATAAGTTGGAGTCCAGAAATATTTACACAGGAGATAGAATCCTTAAAGCTTTGATTAAACTTTGAAATACTTAAAGAATATGTTAAGATACATAATCCATTACAAGGAATTTTTAGACATTGCATAATACTGCCAAAAGGAAAGCTATGGCATATCTGATTTCCAAATGGTAAAAACATGAGACAATGAACAAGTATAGACAAATCTAAAATCTATCCCAATAGCAACAATATAATGAATCAATGATATATATAGGGGCCATATCACCTGAGAGGAGTGGTTTATTGTAAAAGGAGCAAATCTTGATGTTTGAACCATACATTGATAGTCTGTGTTTATATATATAACTAGTATGTCAAACAACAAAATGTTATTCTGACCTGTAAGAGTCGAGTGAGTTTGCTATCCCGATAGGGAACATGCACACCCTCCTTTCTCTTTTTCTCATCCCCCAGAGCACTTATGACATTACCAAGAGCAAGAAGACCTTTATTGATGTGTATACCTATTATAAAACAAAGTCATTAAATCCTTGTCATTATCATTTTCAATTATTGAAACAGTATTTCTGACATGGTATTTTGAAACAAAAGTATACATATCATTATCATTATATTCAAGTTAATCATGCATTATCAACCTTCTTTCAAACGAACACCATCAGAACCTGTTCTTTTAGCTCGTTCAGATCCAGCTAGATCTACCAAATGGAGCTTTGCTGAAAGGTATTCTTCACCCATATCCTCGTCTGAAGAGACATTGGTGGGAGAACCAGAATGGAGTTTGCGCATCTGTTCTAGTGTAATTGTGAAAATGGCATGTGATCGACTAATACAAGGAAAAAAGGAACCACAAGTTATTAGATTAAAAAGATTAAATAGAATGGTAACCATATAAAAAAACCTTTTCCATCACTCAAATCTGTTGAGAAGGTCTAGAATCCAATGGAAATTACCATACAAAGTAAAACTTACTCCTATTAGGGAAAAGACAAAAAAAACAGTAGAAGCTATATTCAAGAAAAATCAGTACTTAGAATGCAGTCCAAACCAAATTATTGATAATCTATAAAATACAAAAGAAAATAATAGTAACTTTTATGAGGTTGGTTTTTTGTTATTTTGCTCTACCATTGAAATAATTCCACAAGGAGAACATCATCTGATTTTACAATACAAAAGGATGAGTTTTCATTCAGAACTCACCTTCCTCATACTATCAGCACAATTTAGATTGTGAAATTAGTCAAATTACTGGAATTGCTTATTACTTATCCGCTGTCACCTCTGGCCATATATATAGAACCCCTTTAACAACTTCACAAGAATTAAGGAATTTAGTTATTGGTATTAAATTTGTCAGAATTATCCTTAAATTGATGGGGCCTCATTCTCTTAATCTTCCTCTTCCAAATTAATCAATTTATCTCCACTTATGTTCTAGCTAGTGATCTTCCATTATCCTCATGTGAGAGAGTTTAAGAAATAAATTTACCACATTTATTATTATTTTGAATTGTGGAGAATTTAATCTTTCTCTTCCAAACTTGAATTGTGGAAAAACATTTCGGAATCTAAAGGATTCACAATAAGTTAGAGCAAGACTGAGTATATGAAGTGTGAGTTTTCACTGATAAGAGATGGTGATCAAGACCACGTGCATCTACTTAATCAAGAGGTACCCAAGAAAGATGTTTTTAGATACTTGAGATCAATTTTGCAAAAAGGTGGAGAGATTGATGAGGATGTAAATCACAGAATCAGAGTAGGGTGGATGAAATGGCAGAATGCATTTGGATTTTTGTGTGATCGCAAAATTCCCCTTAAGCCTAAAGGAAAATTCTATAGAACAGCTGTAAGACCTGCAATGTTATATAGAGCTGAATGTTGGCCAGCACATAGGCAACATGAGATAAAATAGGGACAACAGAAATTAGGATGTTAAGGTGGATGTGTGGTTATAAGAAAATGGATAAGATAAGAAATGAAGATATTCG
Organism: Glycine tomentella; assembly: GCA_007407185.1. Taxonomy (NCBI): domain Eukaryota; kingdom Viridiplantae; phylum Streptophyta; class Magnoliopsida; order Fabales; family Fabaceae; genus Glycine; species Glycine tomentella. Next base: position 9,562 of record PYAF01004550.1, on the reverse strand, counting down.
ACAAAAGGTAACGGTTGTACCGGTGAGTAAAAAGATGAGAGAACATAGATTGAGGTGGTTTGAACACGTAATAAGACAGCCCTTGGATGCTCACGTAAGAAGAAGAGTTTGTTACCAAGAGCTTGACACAAAGAGAGGTAGAGGTAGACCGGAATTTACATGGGGAAAGGTAATTAAATAAGACTTAATGAAGTGAGATATAGATTGGCGGATGGTATGTCTGAGGACAGAGTGGAGAAAAGCTATAAGCTTGTGGAGAGTTAGACCCGTTATTATCTCTATGTTCTAGACGGAACCTTTTTAGTTCTTTTCCTCTTCATTTCCCCCTGCTTCTTTCACCCTTCTTTTTTTTATCTTATTTTCTTTTCTTTTGTCTTATTTCTCCTTTTTAATCCCCTCCACCTTCCGTTTTTTTTTTTTCGAACTTCCTTGTATCTATCATTGAGTTCATCTACCACCGACCTTAATTAACTTGGGTTAAAGGTGCTATTGATGTTGATGTATTGTTATTATTGACAAGAAAAACTGTTAAGTAATTAAGGGCATTTAAAAAAAATATATATGCAGTAGACTTTTGCTGGGGATCTTATAAAAAGGACTATGGCAAACTTGGCAAAAGGTTCCTATAAAAGGGACCAAAGGTAGTACCTGCCAGTGGTGTTGGCATGAAAAGGTTTACAATGAAAGAATGTTAAAATTCACATCAAACATCAAAATATCGCAAAGCACTATGCCACTGTCCACAGTGTAAAGAAACTGCTTCAATTTTCCAAAGTATCCAAACACAAATTGGCAGCATCAAGTATCATTTATTTAGGTGAACAAGGAAGACTGAGAACTCATTTACCTGGACTGGTTGTTCATATTTGTACTTCCTGTTGCCCTGCTTAAAGAACCCTGCTCCAAGTAAGAAGACATCTCATGTAATGTACTTACAGCAACTTCAGTTATTCCTGCCAGTGTTATTAGTCCATTTGATGTTTCACGAATCTGAATTGGTGACTTCCCAGGAACAGGTACTTTTCCAGAATGGCCATTAGAGTTAGAGATTTCTGGTTTGCCCATAGATACCGTATCCAACAAGTCCCTCACCTCTTCCTTCAAAATCTTCAAAATCAAATGCAATATTAAGTCCTTGACAAGAATAAGAATTCATGGAGACATTTCCATTTTTTATGAAAGCCAGCTAATTGGAGCTATGTTGCAAAATAAACTGCTGTGTGGAAAAGCAAAATAAACTGCTGTGTGGAAAAACATTTCACATGGAATATCCATAATTTGACTAGTTATTTGAACCTACAATATAAAGGTTCAAATTTAAAAAGTAAACCTAATCTTTGAACATATGTAGATTGTGCATACTCAAACCAGCATAACATAGTGGATATACCTCAATGAAGGAGACTCGCAACTGAAATTCTGTTTGATGCTTTAGTGTTTCAATCTTGTTGAACAAGGCATTCATAACCTGAGGAATTAATCCACTCCGACAATTGTCATTATAGCCAGTTCCCATGGTATATGTTTTCCCAGATCCTGTCTGTGACAAATATGTATGTCAAATACAAAAGATGAACAGAATGATCTTTCTCAACTTTAGGAGTACATGACATGAAAGATGGACCTAACCTGACCATAGGCAAGTACTGTAGCGTTGTATCCTTGGAATAAGCCTTTAACCAATGGAGCAACGCATTCCTCAAACATGTCAACTGAAGGAGATCCACCATTTCCATAAACATAATCAAATGTAAAGGCATGCGACCCAATTTGAACCTGGTCATTGAAATACCATAATAAGATTCTCAGGAGCCAAGAACACAAGAAATGTGCAGATTATCAGGGTGACAGGGTCACTGCTCACACATACCTTTTCCACTTGTAACAGTGAAATAATACAGAAAATATGAATGCATAATCAAAATCTTCAAAGAAAGTGAAATTTCACAGTTTCACCATAGAATGCAAGTAATTTAAAGCTTGCCTCAATTCAGTTAATACAGTAACTCCATCCAAAAGAGTACGTTTCTAAGGAATTTAAGTCCGTGATCCAAACAAGAGAATAAGTTTCATTGTTTTAAGACTGTAGACCTATAGAAATAATCATTTTATGAATCTCCCTGATCTCCGCTTAATAAATAGGAGAAATACCAAACATAATTCGGGTCCTTGACTAAAAATTCCAAAACAACATGATATAAATTTCCAGAACTGAAATGATTTGCAATGGCAAATTTTTAGTCCCATGGATCAAATTCAGTGCGAGTAAGACAAAGAAAAGGAACGAGAAACCAATCGAAAACAGGACGAGGGTACTCATAGCATGAAAGAGAAAAATGCCTCACTTTTAGTAACATGAGCCATGACTAATAATGATGATAATAAATAATAATATTAATAACGTATAAAAATAAAACCCACTAACACTTTCGAACAACAATGTTACCAATCAAACAACCCAAAACTGAAAGTGAAAGAAATCTCTGAAGTTGGACTTCCAATTTTACTTTTTTGATTATTATTTTCTCTACAAGGGGATTGAATCAAATTTGAAGTTTCCATTGTAACTTGTAAGTAAACAAAAAAGGAATCATAATTCATAAATGCAGGCATAAATAATTTTTTATATTTACATAAAAAGAAAGAAAGAATCTTCTAAATGATAATTAAGCTAACCCCGGTGCCGAAAAAAAGAAGACGCCATAAATTAATGAATTCATCGCTAAACGACAAAGCTAATAATAATTATTACATTTATTATCACTATTATCGTAAAAAAAAAAAAACATAAAGCTGGAATTAAAATTAGAAAAGAAAAAAAAGAAGAGGTGAATGAAGAGAAGAGAGTACCTGAGGCTTCGAAGGCGTAACGGAAACACATTCAATGCAACCTTGTTGTCGTTCACCGGCAATGAGAGGACGAATATGAAGAGCGACTTTGACGGAACAATTCTCCGATGCTTCCATCGGAAAGCGCCAAAAGAAAAGTGTGTGAATGTGTGTGTGTCTGACTGAACGGTTAGGATTAGAATGAAGGAAAACGATGCAGCAGCAAACAGCAACAAGAGAAGAGAGAGACAGGGAGAGAGAAGGAAGGTGGATTTAACAGCAAGAGAGAGAGGAAGTGGTGGTTGTTGAGAGAAAAGGAAGAAGAAAGAAACAAAAAAAAAAAAGCGTCGTTTGATGAAGAGTAGCGGAGCAGAAACCACTAAGCAACACCACCAACAACAAACAACAGCAACACTATCGGTGTCACTTTTCTTCTCCTTCACTACTTCTAGTTCTCTCTGTTATCTTCTATGGCCATGGAGATGCACACTCTCTCTCACACACACTCTGTTTTTCTCTATTTTTTTTATTTATTTGTTATGACTCTTCATTCTTCTTTTTTTTATTTGATGGATTCTTTTTTCTTCCTTTCTCTTCTGCTCCTCGTGTCTAGTCCCTGCTTCCAACTGTCTTGACTCTTCCCTTCCCTCTCTCTCTGCCACTATCTTTTTTTCTCCTTTATTTATTTTTATTTATTTATTTATTTATTTATTTATTTATGTTGTCTTTTAAACTAGCTTAAAAAATACTTTTCTCTCTCATCAAATTAAAAAGTTTAAATTTTTACATGCAAAATTTTTAATATGTTTTTCTTATAAAATTGAAATATCTCCAATCATAATTTGAAGCTGGATTTGGATAAATTCAAATTTATAATTATGGTTTTTTACATAAACTATATATATAATTAATGTAAATATATAATCCGTGTTAAAAAAACATAATACACCTAAATTCGGATATATGAACCTAGAAAAATAAATAACAATTTCACAAAAACAAAATTCGATCATTTCCAATTGTATGAGTTTATGACCCTGTCGACGCTGTGTGGCTTGTGAGTAAATGATGTGGTTGCATTTGCTTTTCTTTTTTCTTACATTTATTGTTGTTTATTATTACATTAAAAGCGACAGTGTTTATTGGACGGATTATGGTTGACCAATTGACCCTCATCCTTCAGGTTTTTTTTTTTTTTTTTCTTTTTCATATAAGTTGTTTTCACCTTTTCAGGCTGTTGTTTTTATAAAAGCTTTTTTTGAAAAAAAATTACTACTATCTTAAGGTAATGTTGGAAGTATCGAGAGATGATGAAAATATTTGAGTAAAAACTCTTTTATTTAAATTGACAAGAAATTCAATAACACACTACAATAATTTTATTCTCTCAAATACTCCCACTAACTTATAATCACTCTTTCTATTTTTCCTCACAAGACAAAGCTCTACTCTCCTCTCTTTTAACTAAGTGTTACTGCACTTTCCTCA